>JAODUK010000003.1:232512-248495 GCA_027564635.1 Typhlichthys eigenmanni | reverse complement strand
AACATATTGGATGTGATCGTTCAAAAGCTCTGCTGGATGGATCACCATTCAGAGCTGCCATGTTTTCCAATAAACATGTTATTTTCCATAGACTCCAAAGTAAACTTTGTGTCTCAGTTTTACCTTTTTATATATTGGGTAAATATGTACCTCATGAAATTACTTTTACTGACCTGTGTTTTATTTTGTTTCTTAGGTGGTGAAACGGACAGTCTAATAGGTAAGGCATAACCTGTTGCTGTACTTGGGATCTTCTGGTTCTCCACAGGATAATATTTTTCCAAGAGAACAGCTTGACTTATTTTTTAATCTAGTTGTATTGTCTGTAATAAAATGGCCATATAGACTAGTATAAAATTGTGTTTATGATATCTCTGCTACATAATATCATATAGGCTCCTTCTCGTGAACCTAATATTGTGTAGTCTTGTCTCGTGATCACACCTCTGCTAGACACAGACAGACAAACAAAACTAGGTGTGTCTAACATGTTCAGGTGTGAGGACATTACCAAGTGTTATCGTCGTTGTAAATCATCTTTCCATTCACACAACATGTTGAAAATATAACAATTTTACAGTGATTAGAATTCACTCAATATACAGTATAAGAGCTAAATAGTTTTGGATAGAAGGAACCTTTTTATTTATTTTTCCTGGTTTGCCCATACTTTTGTATCTAATTTGTTCTACCATAGGTTCGGATTCTTCCAGTAATAAGTCTGGTAAGTTATACAATACTGAATTTGTCTGTTATTAAGTTGGCAGGCAGCCAACATGAGATGTAAAATGTTTCGGTAAAATTAGGACAAATTTGTTGTAGTTAAGTGATTATCTGAGAATATAACAAATTATTAAATTAACACATAATGAAATACCTAATTTTCTGATGCCAGTACTACCTCTGTTAGGAAATATAAAGCATGTATGTTGTATGTTATGTATAGAGAATGAATGATTGAGGGTTTTAATTGGATTCTTAGGGAAAGGCTCCGACGAAGACATCGTTGATGGAGGTAAGATCAATTATGTGTCTAAAATGTTAACGCATGGCTTCACAATCTGATGCCTTTCAGGAGTTTTGTAGTAATTAATCAGCCTGTCATGGTCTTGTTACTGTTGTAACACGTCAACAGTGACAATCAATTGCATCATAAAAGATAATGAAAAATCACCCTTATTTAAGAGAGGCTTTCCAATATATTTTATCAATTTTATTTCCACCGGCCACCAGAGGCCAGTATTAGCCATTAAACATTGATGGAGGTAAGGAAAGCCTTGCTGGATGAATCTCACACTTCAGAGCTGCCATGTTTTCCAATATGACTGGTAGATGTTATAAAATGTATTAAAAACCAAAGTAGTACATCTATTACACAGTATATGATACAATTAAGCATCTAATATAATACAATTATTGACTAAATGTAATTACATATTACATTTTAACTTCAAATGAAATAACACTTGAACTGTTAAAATGTCTAAATTCAAGAGTGATTACATTAAAACTGACAGTACAGTTGGGTTTCCCTTGTTGTTTTTAATTTGTCCAGTATTTTCTATTTCAGCCTCATGCAATTCCAGTCACCAATGTTTTAATTTAGAAGAGTTTGATTATAGGTTGTTGCAGATCACCTTTCAATAATAAGCCCCGCCCATTCATGCAGTCTGCCTGCCTCGATTTTGCTAGAGTACGTACCCCTTATGCCTCGTAGCCCTAAAAGTTTTGAGCTTTGATCGAGTTTTGTCATTAATTTTTCTTGCTACCAGATTTCTGTAAATGGGTTGTTTGTAAGAAGAATTTTAGTATATCAATAACTGGTCATGCATTAGCCACATGTATTGTTAAAGAAGTTTGTATAAAGTGTCTTTGAGGATGCTATATTTGCTACACGGTGGAAAGGCAAGGATTTATGATTGACAGGTGATCTGCAACAACCTTAAAGCAAACTTTCAAAATTTTAGATTTTGTATTTTACTTTACATTTTTATAGCATCCACCCCTCATATTCAAATAAACTGTTTTTTTTCCAATATAACGGTATGTAATCAGAGACTCCAGAGGGAAGTTACTGTGTTTCAGTATTGTCTTATATGATGGGTAACAATATAAGTGATGACTTTTCTTTTAATGGGAAGGGTTGGTGGTTCTCTATAGGATCATGTTTTTCCAAGAGGAACAGCTTGACTTTTTTCTCTCAAATCTAGTTGTATTGTCTGTAAAAAAAAAAAAAAAAGCAATTTTAGACTAGTATGTAATGTCCATTTATGGTATTTCAGCCACATAGGTATGTACAATGCATAAAGATACAGTATACTGCACGTGAATGATGAAAGAAAATGTAAATGTATTATTGAAAGGACTGTGTAGTTTTAAAGCAAATGGTAATGTGGGTGGGTGAATGAATTGCACTGCAGGTTGGTTTAGGGTATGTGTTAGTGTGATGTATTATGAGTAACATACAGTGTGTACAAACCAATGTGTTCTCTACTGCAGCTGATCCAAGCAGTAGCAAGTAAGAAGAGATTACATTACCTGTCATCGCAGTGTCACACTGTCACCACCAGGCGGCACTGCAGATATCTGGCTGTATGATTCGCATAATCTGTCTCTTAAAAAAGCAAATAAGGATTGGGAAATTATGTTTCAAGGATGAAATGTTAATGATGTGACATGAATTGACTACTGCTTATTATGTCTAAATTTACAGCAGGGAGCTACCTAGAGATTAATAGTACTAGCGGGGTCTGAAGGCGTGCTCTGACAGGAAATAAAATGTTGAAATTAATTAATTAAATTAATAATAAAATTAAGATCCCAAAATGTAATTTTATTATAGAAATTTTTATTTTTATTAGGTTTTCTATTGTGGTTAAGCTGGTGTTAGACATTGATCTTATTTTTATCTATCATCACCAACAAAAGGCACCAACATGGCTAAAATATGTGCCAAAAATATAGTGGCAAATAGCGCATAGGAAAAATGCATTCACCCAAATTAATGCTGATGTTGTATTTAGTAGGACGTCATAAAAGCCAAGTCTGTAAATGTGGAACATTCTGTAATGGTGTCTTATCACTCTCACAATTGTACTCTCTCTCTCTCTCTCTCTCTCTCTCTCTCTCTCTCTATATATTTTCTGGGCTCTGTCAAAGCACAGCTAGCCCTCCCGCTGTCCTAAGGCATTTCAGCAGACTAGCAGCAGAGGGAGCGAACCGCGAATGTCATATGTCCGTGTTGTGATTGCTTCCTGCTACTGGCAAGTGCACCGGTCATTTTGACCCATAGGACAGCGCGAGGGCTAGATTAGAATTAAAATATGTTTTTGTTTATTAGAGTGGCAGCTTTAGCTTCGCTCCATTAGGTTTACCTGTTGTGTTAAGTTGATTTTTTTTTTTAAAATTTTGTGTAAATTTTAAAGCATTTAATGTTTGTCCCTAAACTATTTGAGGTTCTTTATATTAGCCTGTACACAGCTTTTAATTTAGCCATCATTTTATTTTTTTAGTAAAGTATTGGACTGCCCCAAATGCTCTTGTGTATATAATTTGTATTGGTTTTACTTAACTATTTTTCTTATTTTATTTTAGAATCACTGAAAAGCTATACTAATGTTATTGTTGGGGCCTCAGTTAAACATCTGTACAGCTAGAACAGAATGGAGACATGTTAAAAAATTGAGTTTTTTGCTTCACTCCATTTGGTTACCTGTCGGTTTAGAGTTCATTTTTTTATTTTTTATTTTAAAGCACATTTGTCTGTCCGTAAACCATATTAAGGCTCTCCATATTAACCTGTGCAGCTTTTTTTTATTTTTTATGTATATTTGAACTTAAACTATACAAATTCATTTTAGATAGTTCATAATTGATTTGGGTCTAGTGATGGGTTGTGCAATAAAGCTTGATTGCATTCAACATTGCATTCAACATGGTCTTTGTTTTTCTTTATGTACAACATGTAGACAGTACACATTCTCCTTTGAAAATAAGTATTAAACTACACAGAAAATATTGTTACTCATAAAGGGTGTTAAGGTCATCTTCAATTAGCCTTAATTATAGCAAAAGGCAACAAAGTAGGGATTTTAGTGTTTTTTATTTATTTATTTATTTTATTTTAAAGATTCAGTACGTTTGATATATTCCTATAATAAAAATAGGTGTTGCCTAATGAAAGTGAAAGAATACGTCATAATCAGTATTAAGGGGACATGTAGCATGCACAGTGGAATAGAATGTTCAGTTATGGTTGTATTCTTTTTGTCCCTTCACCAATTTATCATGATTACACGTGCAATTAAATAGGTTTGTTTGTTTGTTTTCCTCTACGTTTAGATAAAGCAAAAAAAGACTTGTAGGCTACTTGAGTCAAATGTCCTGTTAATAGGCTAAATTATCCTACCATTAGGATAATTATTTAGTCATGTGTAGTCCAATTAAAGATTATGATGTCGTGAATGTCGTCAATTCAGAAAACGTTATAACGAATTATATACATCATGCTATACAAGGTAATGCAATGTGGAAAACAAATAGAAAAAGTAGTCGCGTCGTAATGATGTAATGACTGTAGCCCACGTCATAAATGTATTTTTCATTTACGCTGCGAGGAAATGAAACTGCGCATAAGCAAACGGAAATGTGCAGCGTTTCTTCCGTTTTTACAAATGTGTATAGAAAATAAGCTAATGTCCGCATAATATATACAGGCACAACCATTCACTGAACATGGTCAACTACTAACTTAGATCTGTCCAAATGATGTCGTGACTCTTGTGTCATAATGATTGCAAACTTATCTTCTTCGAGACACGTAATTGCGTTTTATGTCTGTAAATTACTTAAAGCAGATATTTATATAGCGCTTTTATAAACAATGTGATGCCATGTGTGCTTTTATTTTGAAAGGTAGTTCTAGGATATCTCTCCATGTGTTTGCTAACTTAGCGCAAATGTAAAAATGACCATCGTCAGATTCGTGGAACTATCGGTGGTCTTTATCGCTTGTGTTTTTAATGCATGAACAAGCTCAACGATGCATTTTATGAGTACGCAAGGCACTGGACGAGAAAGCGGTCGAGGGTGAAAGCACTGCGCTCAGTTTGGCAAGTGTTGCGTTTAAAACAGATGGGATCCGTGCGCCAGGCTTGCTTTTCCACTGGGTCTATGCGGGGAGGGTGAAGGCGGAAGACTGCGTATCTACAGAACACAAGAGATGCTACACGGCTACCACTGCTAGCCTGTCGTTGGTTGCAAGATGCATGCAAGCGACAAAAGGTAAAAGTAAATACACACGCCGTGACAATCAAATAACTTTTCACTTGTCACATCTACAGACACAGCGTCGGATAATGCTACTCGCAATGGTGTTGGTTGGGTTCTTGTTATTGTTCTGCGTTCGGTGGTGTTGGCAGGGGGACATATGACAGTCAGTGGCCCAATATTATGACAGTCTGTCTACAAATAGAACTGTCCAGAGCTTACAGCCGCCAACCTGTTCCATACCGAAGGAACCAAATTCCTCTGTGGTGCTAAGAATATATTAGAAAATAAGCAAGACTTTCTGCTGCCATTTATGAAGCTATTTTTATATATTGTATTGCACAACAATGCCAAAAAGCAATGGTAATGGTATCTAAGTATTCCTGTTTCAGAATGTGTGTTTTTCTGGAATACAAAACAATAGATATAGTCTATCAAATCAAAACTTGTGTAAAACATTACCTCCTGATGCACAACACTATCAGTTTTATCCAGTCAAAGCAAAACGTTTTGTGGCAGGCATACATTCTTTCTCAGTTGTGAAAACACTTCTGGATATAAACCCTTGCTGTAGACATTCCACCTCCAAGACAAAAACTAATTTGCGATATTTAGAATCCAAAGAATATTATAACATGAAAAGTATAGAATAACATTGTAATAATAACAAAAACATTGTGCCTGCGGTTATTTTATATTTGGAAGGCTGTTTTTATGATTTAAAATGTTACATTAATTGGGTATTTGGTAACAACAGTAGACAAGACATAACATATACGCTGGTTATTGAGAATGGGAGGAAACAAACGTATATGTACAGACCCCACACACACACACACACACACACACTGTTTATAAATGTGTGTGTACAACAATGTAATTATTTTCTATTCACTGACACCAAAGCCACCTGTTAGCATGCTAGCATCCGAGGCTCACTGATGCCCTCCTCTTAGCTGCAGGGACTGAGCGTGGACCCACCGCCTGACAACACGGCCCCGCCCTACTTTATGGCGCCACGGCAACGCCAGAGCAGCGTCCGCCGCAACGTGACCTGAAGTCAGCTCCTTCCTCTCCTTCTCCTCACTCCCCGTCCACCCGCGCCGACCACCACACCCGCCCCAGCAGAAGTAAAACGCCCGACCACACATCTCACGCCCCCCAGACGGACCCGGCATGGCGAGCAGGAGGAAGACCACCGTCCCCTGCATGGTGCCGCCGCGGGAGGCCGGCACCATCGACGACGACGACGATGCTGACGACGACGACAACGCCGTAGGCGACGTCTCGGACCGGGAGATGGAGGACGAGGCGGGCTCGGTCGAGGACGGGACCGGCCCCGCGACGGACTGCCCCCCGGTCTCGGACCACTGCCGGGACGGGGGCGCGGCGGAGGGCGGCTACGAGTGCAAGTACTGCAGCTTCCAGACGGCGGAGCTCAACCTGTTCACGGTGCATGTGGACGCAGAGCACCCCGACATCGTGCTCAACTCCTCCTATGTCTGCATGGAGTGTGACTTCCACACCAAGAGGTGAAGGGGAGGGGAGGTGCGGGGGAGCGGCCCTCAGTCGCTGCCGACTAGCTAACTAGCTAAATAACCCAACGCTAAATCTTTAAAGTAAAATGACTTCCACACGAAAGAGGTAGAGGGGAGATGAGAGGAGGTTGGGAGGGTCAATTGTGTCTTGTGGGGCCTTCAGTCCCTGTTGACTTAACAATTACTGCATTGTCAATAGATGAACAGGTCAGACACAAACAGTTGTAAGTCCTGTGGGAGGCCTCAGTCACAGCCGACTAGCTAGCTAGCTAACTAGCGTTAAAACCCCAAATCTCTAAAGAAAAATGACAATGACAGGTAGCAAACGCAAGAGGAGTGTGGGGTGACTTATGTCTGTGCCTCAGTTGCTTGCTGACTAGCGTCGCCCAAAGTGTTAAAATGCTAAATCTCTGAAGTAAATAAAGTACTTCCACACCCAAGATGTAGTCCACAGGGGGTGGGGGATCCTTGTGTAGTCCCATGTGTCTGTGGGGTCGCTGTCAGCTGGTGTTGCCTTAACATAGAGATTCAAAATTTTGTTAACTAGCCAACAAAATGTTGAATCGCTATGTTTTATGTAAATATAATTACTTCGGCAAGAGATAAGCGGGAGGAGGTCCTTGTGTTGTGTCCCTTCCTGCTGCCTCTGACAAGGCACACTGGCTAGATAGATAACTAGTGTGTCTAGCTAACATCATACAGATGTAGGAGAGTATGGGTGATCCCAGAAGTGGTCTTATGTGGATTTACAGGGTCTTTCACCGATGCAGGTGTTAATAGCAGCAAGTTATTAGCCGTTAGCTATCATTAGCCGTTAGCAATTATTAGCTGTTTTCAGCCACAAGCCATTAGTAGCCTTTAGCAATTATTAGCCTTTAGCTGGTATTAGCCTTTAGCCGGTATTAGCCACTAGCTGTGTGGTTCCTGACTGTCCCCGGCGCTCTCTGTGGTGCAGGTACGATGCATTGCTGGAGCACAACGGGCGGCACCACCCAGGCCAGGGCGGCTTCACCCGCACCATGGTGCGGCGCAGCAACCAGACGGTGTTCCAGCAGACGCTCGGCGACCTCGCCGTCGTCAAGGAGGAGGATGATGAGGCGGCGCTGCCGACGGCGGTGGCCTCCTGCAGGGGCATTGCCCTGAGCAAGACCCCCATCATGCGCAGCAGGAGCCGCGCCGAGCCCAAGAAATTTGGCGGCTCCCTCAAAATGGCCGCCGTCGATGTCGACGGCGGCAGCGACGGCGGCGCCTCCGACGTCATCAAGGTGGAGAGCGAGGATGAGGACGAGGAGAACAGGGAGCCCCCCGCTCTCTCTCCGGCGCCCCCGATGGCCGGCGGCGGCGGCGCCCCCCGGCTGCTAGCAGCGCCCCTGCAGGTGCAGCAGCCCGGCCTGGTGATGGGCGGGCCCGGCCTGCTGCACATCAAGGCGGGCTCGGGATCGGTGCTGCCGCCCGGCACGCTGGCCCAGGTGCTCTCCGCCCTGCAGAACCAGCAGCAGCAGCAGCAGCAGGGCCTGGGCGGCCAGACGCAGCTGCTCATCCCGCTCAGCAGCATCCCCACCTACAACACCGCCATGGACAACAACGTCCTGCTGGTCAGCGCCTACAACAGGTGCTCTTGTTTACCGTTTATGTTTCTGTTTACCTGTGTATTTAAAGTGTAACGGCACCCCAGCGCTGAGCCTGACTCCACCCACTACAATTTTGAAAAGGGGGGAGGGGAGGGGCTGAGATGGGGACCCCCATTATCGTTAACATTTTCATTTGATGACGTATGAGCGTACTGAGTGTACCGATGAAAACCAGCCAGGTCCAGGGGTGACGAATATGACGTGTAGTTCTGTTTTCAGCCCATAAAATGACAATTTATATAAAAGCGTGAATAATGTTGTCAATAATAACACCAGCATTGATGTGTCTCATCGCAGATCAATTCTGTTAGTTTGTTTACAGCTCAAAAAACACATTTCAGGGTGCAGTTACACTTTAATAGTTACCTATAATACATTGGTGTACCTTAACGTATGTTTAACTTTGTTGGTTTTTTGTTTTATATTTAAGTGTATGTTTACATTTACCTGTTTGTTTGTTTACCTTTTTAAGTTTATTTTTACCTTTTACGTTAATGTTTACCTTTTTATATTTACATCTAACATTTAGATTTACAGATACATCTAAACAAACATGTTTACATTTATATTTACATCCATAGTTATATTTTATTAAAAATGTACATCTTTCAGTATATGCGTTCATCCAAACGGACCAACGTACAGAACAAGTCAAGAGCAGCAGCTAATAACAGCAGTCATGGAGAATAATGACGTCATGGTGTCATCGGGGCCAACTTAGCTAACCATTTCACAAGATACATTACCTATTAACGTACAGTGCAGTTCAGTCAACAAAATAATGGCAAAACAAAAAGAAAAAAAGTACTGGAGCAGTAGACACTGTTATTTATTTCAGTGCATTCTCCTAAAGCGTCAGCTTTACTTTTTTACCATTTAAAGGTATGGTCAGTCATTCTTGCTTACTTCAAGCTCAAATAAAGACTGTATCATTCCGTGGTACAAATGATGGTAAAACCATTCGCCTGCTAGACTGTCACCACATTGGAAACAACTTTGTGGAATATTTTGAACCAAGTAGAAAAACGACCTAGAATGATTATTCCTGCCGGGTGGCGATTTTGCTTTCGTGTCCCAGTTCCGCTAACGTGGTCTCGTGGTTAACCCCCCCCCCCCCTTCCTCGCCAGGTTCCCCTACCCGTCCGTGTCCGAGATCATGGGCCTGTCGTCGCAGACCAAGTTCACCGAGGAGCAGATCAAGGTGTGGTTCTCCGCTCAACGGCTGAAGCACGGGGTCAGCTGGACGCCAGAGGAGGTGGGTGTGGCGCCACCTTGTGTTGTTTAGCGGGCGGAATGCGCTGAATCACCCCGCATGGGAACTTTTGAGGACATTGTCGTTTGCAATGAGAATACAGTTATTTTGAACTGTCACCCCATCTCTAAGGATATCTCCCTGAGAGATAGGGTGAGAAGCTCAGCTATCGGTGAGGAACTCGGAGTAGGGCCGCTGCTCCTTTGCGTTGAAAGGAGCCAGTTGAGGTGGTACAGGCATCTGGTAAAGATGCCTCCTGGGGGCCTTCCTAGGGAGGTGTTCCAGGCACATCCAGCTGGGAGGAGGCCTCGAGGAAGACCCAGGACTAGGTGGAGAGATTATATCTCCCAACTGGCCTGGGAACGCCTCGGGATCCCCCAGTCAGGGCTGGATAATGTGGTTCGGGAAAGGGAGGTTTGGGGTCCCTTGCTGGAGCTGCTGCACCCGCGACCCAATGTTTTAACGTTATTTTACTATTAAAATATATGATATAACAAGTTCCTGCTGACTGTCTCTCTGATCTCCTGTCTGTCTCTCTCTTCTCTCTCTCTCTCGCCTGTCTGTCTGTCCCGCCTGCCACAGGTGGAGGAGGCCCGTAGGAAGAAGTTCAACGGCACGGTGCAGGCAGTGCCTCAGACCATCACCGTCATCCCGGCCGGTGGCCTGCAGTCCATCTTCCAGACCTGCCAGATCGTGGGCCAGCCGGGCCTCGTGCTCGCCCAGGTGGGGCCCCCCGGCGGCGGGGTGGCCTCCCCGCTCACCTTAGCAGTCAGCCAGGCCCGGGCGGCGGACGTCACCCCCGTAACCACCGCCGCCGAGGCGTCCCGGAGCAAGGGCGCGGCAGCCGCGACCTCCGCCCCCGCCTCCACCCCGCTCAGCCCCGACCCGCTGGGCGGCAAGCCCAAGAAGTCCAAGGAGCAGCTGGCCGAGCTGAAGGCCAGCTACGGGCGGCGGCAGTTTGCCACGGAGGCGGAGATCTCGCGGCTGATGCGCGTCACGGGCCTCACCAAGCGGGCCATCAAGAAGTGGTTCAGCGACACGCGCTACAACCAGAGGAACGCCCGTGAGCACCAGGGGGCGCCGGGCGGGGCCGACGCCTCCACGCCGGCCCCCGGGGAGGGGGACGACGAGGAGGAGGAGGAGGAGGAGGAGGGAGGGGGAGGGGGGGGGAGGCGGAGTGACGGCGGAGCCGCCGGTGCCATCGTCATCGACTCCAGCGACGACACCGGCGGCAACGGCGGGGGAGACTCCTCCTCCTCCCCGACGGCCTCGGCCCCTGTCTCCGCCCCCATCCCCGCTGCCACCACCCCCCCCTCCTCCTCCTCCTCCACCTCGGCAGACCCGCGGGTGAAGTTCCGCCACGCCTTCCCGGACTTCACGCCGCAGCGATTCAAGGAGAAGACGCCCGAGCAGCTGCTGGTGCTGGAGGCCAGCTTCCAGGCGCGGCCCACGCCCTCCGACCAGGAGCTGAGCCGTCTGCGGGCCGAGACCAAGCTGACGCGCCGCGAGGTGGACGCCTGGTTCACCGAGCGCCGGAAGCTCCCGCCGGCGGCATCGCCGGCCGACCCCGCGGCGGCCGATCCCGACGGCGACAAGCCGGCCTCGGCCGCCGGTGCCGCAACGCCCCCGCACGCCTCCCGGAAGCTGGTGAAGAAGACACCGGAGCAGCTGCACATCCTGAAGAGGGCGTTCGTGCGCTCCCAGTGGCCCACGGCGGAGGAGTACGACCGCATGGCGGAGGACAGCGGCCTACCGCGCACCTACATCGTCAACTGGTTCGGGGACACGCGCTACGCCTGCAAGAACAGCAACCTCAAGTGGTACTACCTCTACCAGAGCGGAAAGGTGTGCCGTGCAGGGCTATGGGGGGCCGGGGACGTTTGGGGAACGCTTCCCCCTAGTGGTTGGAAGCAGCACTACACACAAACGCACACAACAGTTAGGAAACAGTTAACAGTTAGGAAACCGTTACCTGGTGAGGTTTCTCCACTATGGGGAGTGGGGGGTCGCTTGCCTGTCTTACCGAGGCAGCGTTACTAGCTCAGCAAAGTCCAGAGTGAGTGGATGGGTTAGATGAGTGCTTGTTTGTGTAGTACGCGTCTGCAGAGGTCAGCGTGGCGTGGCTAACACAACATCAAACTAAAGAAAATAAAGACGTTAAATTCTGAAAACATGCATGCTCCTGCAGCCGGTTAGTTAATTGCCACCGGGGGGGGGGGGGTACCACAGTGTATTCCGAGCATCTGACTGACCTGTGTGTCACCCAGGTGGAAGAGGCTCTGAACGGCGGCCCGGCCAAGACTCAGAAGAAGTGTCGCAAGCGCTTCCGGGGCTGGTCCAGGAGGACGCGCCGGCCGTACCCCTGCAAGCGCTCCTCCCAGGCTGGGGGCACCCCCGCCATTAAGGTCTGTAGGCCCCCTCCCTCTTTCTCCTCCCCCGTTCAGGGCCGCCTACAGGCAGTCTGGAGTTGCTGCAGGGGAGCGCACCGTGACCCGTTTCTGATCTGTCTCTCTATTTATCTCTCCACCAAAATATGTCATTTTAAATATATATTCTTCATATTATTATTTTGTACACTACCTTTCATACAAGAATTAGAGCTCAAAGTGCTTTGCAGTGGAGGGATTACACGTAGGTGCTTCCAGAAATAAAATTAAATGTTAAAAGGTTAAAATAAATCTTCCAGGATGCATCCTCAACATCAATGTCATAGCAACACATTTTTTCTGTCGCAGGCAGCAGCACAAATTAAGACAATTAAAGTGAAATCTGAATTTTATGGGCTGAAAACAGAACTACACGTCATATCCGTTACAAATCACCCCTGGACCTGGCTGGTTTTTAACGGTACACTCAGTACACTCTTACGTCATCAAACTCACGTGTTAATGTTAATGGGGGTCCCCCTCTCAGCTGGGGTGTAGTTATACTTTAAGCGGTGTGATAATATGTAACAGGAGGTGTTTTATGTCAGCAGCACCCCTGGTTCGTCACTGCTACTGGGATTACTGCCACTGGCAAAAATATTCTCTGCCAGCAGGGAGTGCAATAGCAGCACAGGACACAGAATGGGCTGGCTGCCCATATGTGCTGCTAAACTCAGCCTCTTCTGTCCTTTAGCACTATGTTACATAAGCAGCTCTGTGCTGAAAGTCTGATACATAGACCTAGTCTTAGCCTCTTCCGGCCATTAGCACTACGTCACGTAAGCAACTCTGTGCTGAACGTCTGATACATTTACCCTTGTAAGCTCGACTGACTTTCTGGAAGTGAGGAAGTCTATTCATTTGCTGTTGTTCATTGTCACTCTAGAAGTCTGCATCTATAATTCTGGTGTGATGATAGTGCAATACTTTATTTACTGATGTCATTTGTTGAATGTATTTAAAGCAGTAACTGTAGTCTACTTGTATAACAGATATACAATACCTGAAAACAGCCAGAGTTGTGTTGGTAAGTTTCTCAACAAATTCCTCAAATTTTACCATCTGACTTTGTCATTGAGTTACGTAGTTGGTCGTTGTGCGTGTCAATCAAAATACCTCTCCTGTCAAGTAGGCAGACCAGCGCTGTGTCTCAGACTTTACCTAGTAAAGGCTGAGTGCAAGAGTACTAAACCTGTGACGCCCCTTCCACACACACACACACGCACACGATCTGTCTGGGAGCGTTACCAAGATGGCTGCTGAGTGGTTAGGCCTGCCTGCAGGGACTTTGACCTTACCAAGATGGCTGCTGAGTAGTTAGGCCTGCCTGCAGGGACTTTGACCTTACCAACATGGCCGCAGAGTGGCCAGATATTCCTGTAGGGACTTTGACCTTCCCAAGATCGCTACCTGTAGCGCCTCTGGCTGCGTTCCAAATCTCCAGCACACTCGGAAGGGTGCAATAATAGATGGGATGGTTATTTTTGGACATACTACGTCAGAGTGACACGCCACTTAGCAGTATAGCCACAAGTTGATGACGACATACTAGCCTTGCCGAGAGGAGAAACATGAGAATCACTAATCAGGCGACTAGCTCAGACCAGAGCCATGGAAATAACAGAGTTACGCCAAAGGAAGTTTGAAATTGTCAACGGTCAAATGGTTCACTGAGAGGCTAAACCTATGGTGTATACTGTGTGTGTGTATATATATATACACATACACACACACAGAGACAGACAGACATAACTTAATTTTTGGTAATTAGTAGTCAATAAATGCACCAATTTACATTTAAAATATAATGTACATGGTACTTTTAGTATTTATGCTATCTTCCGGGAACTGTTTTGAGGCTCCACGATCCGCCATTGCTGTGAAAAAAGGGTCCATTGGAGTGAACGGAGATGGCGCCTTCTTGCCATGGCTCTGGCTCAGACAGTGTACAGCATGGGAACACTATCACATTATCGGTGATAAGCAGTCACTCCCACATGCGCTGCGGTGCAGTACGGTATTGTAAACGGCATATATATATCTCTCAAACAAAGAAAACATCCACTAGCAAGCATCGTTGAGATTTTGAAAAGAGTTTGAAGCATTGCATTGTGGGCACTCGCTAGAATACTGTCATGGAGTTGTGAATGTAGCCTCTGTTTTGAGGTGAATCTCCAGAGCGACTCCTTTGCCCCTAGACCTGACTCCTCCCTTCTGCGTCCGCACAGGCCAAGACGGGCAAGGCCTTCCTGAAGGAGCACTACCTCAAGCACCGGTGCCTGGAGGAGCGCGACCTGGACGAGCTCGTGGCCAAGTCCCGCCTGAGCTACCAGCAGGTGAGGGACTGGTTCTCCGAGGCCGCCCGGAGGGCCACGCAGGGCCTGGAGCCCTTCAGCGAGGAGGAGGAGGAGGGAGGGGGTGGAGGTGTGGGAGGGGGTGAGAGTGGAGCTGGCGGAGTGGGAAGGGCGGCGGAGGAGGAGGAGGAGGAGGAAGAGGATGATGACGATGAGGAGGAGGAGGGTGAAGGAGATGAAGAGGTGGAGGGGGAGGAGACTCAACTGGAGAGCGAGGGAGAGATGGAGGTCAAGGAGCAAGGCGACGAGGCCATGGAGGAAGATGAGGAGGAGATGGTGGTGGAGGAGGAGAAGGATCAAAAGGAGGAGCGCCGTGAGGAGGACAAGGTTGCTGTGGATGAAGCTGTTAGCCAATCAGAGCCTGAGTTGGAGGATGGTGCTAAAGCTGTAAGCCAATCAGATCCTGAGGTGGAGGAGCAGACGTGAGCGTTCAGGTGGGTGACGCGCATGCACGCTCTGCTTATTTCAAGTTATTGTCGGAATGTATGAATCCCTCTTTATAATGCAGCAGCTGAGGTTTGCTCCTGAGCCCGTTTTTAATTGGTTCTGGTATTGTTTGTTTAATTGATACAGGGATATAAAGTGATCGCATAATACAACAATATCGTTGTATGATGTACTCTAATTTTATATCTCTTTTGAAAATATATCTGTCTAAATTAAATACCGGTATACCGTATCGCCCAGCCGTAGTACTACGCTTTGCTTCACAATGCGTTTTAATTGTATTGTATTGTTTAGATTTGAGCTTGAAGTTAGCAAACGTTCTCGAGAAGAACTAACCCTGCCTTTAAGCAGTTCCTGAAGATTTGCCGTGTAGAATGTTTTGTTGTGGACTGGTTTCCTTTAGCTACTTGATCCATTTCTGAATCTTCTCAACAGTTGTACTGCCTTTCCTTATCTGCCTCTTCCACCCGCAGGAATACCGTTGCTGTCCTCCACAGGACAGGACAGTGTGTCAGGGACCCAAAGGCGTTCTGAGAGGAACTCGGACAGTACTGTACCTTAAACCCATATCGTAATCCTGACTGACTGTTCTCTGGGTGATGTCGACATGGCAACGGTAAACAGTTTTTTTTTTGGGGGTCCTGACACAAAAGCAATTTAGAACCACTCGTTTATAGAAGTGAAGATGAACGACAGATGACCTTTTGCCATGTTTGTTTTGGCTGTTTGAACTGTGGGGACCAGACACTGCACACTCTGTAGCAGGACGATGGCGGATCCTGCCAAATACGATCAGCAATGAAGAGTTCCAATAATGTGCTTCTGTGAATTGAACCATGCTTTCATAACGGTGATAATATTGACAAGGCTTTTATTTTGGTGAATATTGTAGGGCTTTAATTTTGGCCTTTTGTCTTTTTATTATTATTATTGTTATAGATACACAATTGGTGTTTTACGGTTAACCATGACAGTTTATATAAACATAAAGTACAATCCAGTACATTTCTATGAGGTGAGGAGACCTTGTGTTGTTAAGAGCTTTTTTGGGGGGGGGGGGGGGGGGG
>JAODUK010000003.1:220091-232412 GCA_027564635.1 Typhlichthys eigenmanni | reverse complement strand
TCGGCCCGGCCCGGCCCGGCCCGGCCCGGCCCGGCCCGGCCCGGCCCGGCACCACCCGGCCCGGCCCGGCCCGGCCCGGCCCGGCTCGGCCCGGCCCGGCCCAGCCCGGCTCAGCCCAGAGGCGGCACGGAGACGGGTGCCGCTGCTTTCTTCTTCTTCTTCTCCTCGTCCTTGTCGTCGTCGAGGAACAGCAGGGGGAACATGCCCAGGATGCAGCCGATGGTCACGCCGATGCCCTTGCCCTGCAGGGAGCACACACACACACACACAGAGTAGAGCCCCCCATAGAGCCCTACAACAGAGCCGCAGCAGCCCCCCATAGGGCCCCAGCAGCCTCACCATGTGGGAGCTGACTCTGGTCTGCCACATGTCAGCCTGCTTGGGGGTCAGATCAGGAACCTGCATGCCCAGTCTGGTCGCCAGGGCCTCCACGTAGCCTGCCAGGCTGCACGCGCACACACACACACACACGTCTCATTTTTAGGGCATAAACCACTGACAGAGAGAGAGACGGTGGTTGTGGTCTTGTGGACCTGCTCACCCAAGTCCTGCCAGGTCAGACACCAGGTTTCCCAGGGCTGCAGCTACACACACACACACACACACTTGGTTTAAGACTCATCTCATTAAAGGAGCATGCACACTTCTAGCGAACCAGAAGCTTATTAAAAAGGTACATATATATATACACACACACACACACACACACACAGACACACAGACACACACAGACACACACAGACACACACACACAGACACACACAGACACACACACAGACACACAGACACGCACACACACACACACACAGACACACACACAGACACACACCAGAGATGAGCCAACAATGCTTCGTGTGTAGCTGGGGGAATATCATTTGGGGCCAGAGGTGACAGATTGAAACTTGAAGCTCTGGGGTTGCCGCTGGTACAAAACCATAAAAACTACTTTCATAAACAATGATACAGATGGAATTACTGTCATATTATCAATAGGCAATGTGGTGCGACAAACTAATATAGTGCAATGAATGTTGAGGGATTATGTAACAATGGTAATATTCCTTCACACTACATTTGCCACCGGCTCCAGCTCTGGTCTTAATGTCTGTTTGTTACAATTAAGTCACATAGCAGATGACAGCGTGGCCAGCTAGACCGCTAGACCAGCCAGCCAGACCAGCCCACCAGACCGCTAGACCAGCCAGCTAGACCAGCCAGCTAGACCAGCCAGCCAGACCACTAGACCAGCCAGCCAGACCAGCCCACCAGACCAGCCCACCAGACCGCTAGACCAGCCCGCCAGACCGCCAGACCAGCCCACCAGACCAGCCCGCCAGACCAGCCCACCAGACCAGCCCACCAGACCGCTAGACCAGCCCGCCAGACCGCTAGACCAGCCCACCATGCCACCGCCACTACAGATCATCACATATAAGGACGTTGTCGCTCAGCCCTCATCTGACTTGAAGAGGGGTTCCATTGGTCGTCACAGTCTTCTGCGGCCTGGGGATAGATGTGAGGGGTGGTGTGGAGGTGCCAACATCACTGGCACTGCCACTCAGTCGCCCCAGGCAACAACACTTCACCCATAACTCACCAAAAGCTATAAGCAGCCAGATCTAAGAGAGACACTATCAACAGTATTTCCACCTTCAGTTGGACTAGATCAACCCCACCTTATTTATTTAATACATTATTTCTTTTGGTTTTTCTTTGAGAGAAGCCAAGTGAGTTATCGTTGTACTGTGTATCATGATAATAAAGATCATTCGATCATCAACATGCAAAGCACTGCTTTAATAGACACACAAATAAATTGTCTCATTATTACAAATGATAATAATAAGCAGAGTAGGTTGTTTGTTGAAGAAGGAACTGAAGCTTTTTAGGTTGGTCTGAGTGCATCCATCTTTATACGCGTGTGTGTTCACAGTGCGGCACACCGCAACATAACTGAGTGCATGCCGTTCTCCTACAGTCACATAATCCCAGGGGGGTCTGTGCATACGGGGGTCTGTGCATACGTTTAGCCTTCCATGTCATCTCAGAGAAGCCCTTGAGACTCTGCTTTGGAAAACATGCCAACGTTAAGCAATAAGAACCCACTCTGAACCCAGTCAGGCGGAGAGAGAGACTTCATTACGTACGACCCAGTACAGATGGTTTACCCAGAATGCACTGAGGCACAGCCAAGACATGGAGTCTGTCTGCACAGCTTTCATCTCCACTTTAGGATTTGAAATGTGAGGGGGAAAGGGGCCACCCAGTATCCATGGCAACTGAATAACCCAGCATTGAGGAGGCAGGGTTGGCCGCCTTCACACTGTAGTTATTTTCTGCTCACTTTCACTCCATACCAACAGTAGACATGGTTATTGTTATGGTTATTGTTATGGTTCCAGACATGGTTATGGTTCCAGACATGGTTATGGTTCCAGACATGGTTATGGTTATTCAGTAGATTTACACTGTACATCAGCAATCTAAAATACAGTTTCTACTTTGATTCAGGAGCTAACGGTGTGGTCACACCTTTGTCATGGATTACATTTTAGCAGGCTTGACACTAAGAAACACATACGGTAACTAGAAATCAACTCAAATAAAATAATTTAGGTTTACATTTTAAGTCAACCTTCAAAAAGCAGGAAGTCTGGATCACTCTCACACACACACACACACACACACAGCCGAGCCTTTCAGCCGCTCAACCACTCACGACAGCTGCAGCAGCAGAAAGCAGGCTGCCTTATTGGTCCTACCTGCCATGGTGGAGATGCCCAGTGTGACGCCTATCGACAGCTCAATCTGCGTTCCCTAGGAAACACCAGAGCTAGGTCAGAGGTCAAGTCCAGCCTCCCTGGGAGGGTATACACCTCTTCACACAACACTGCTCTCTACCCCTCCCCATAGTTGTGAATAAGCATAAACAGGGAGCCACTTGGACTCCTGTGCGTTTTTATGACCCTGTTACAGCTTCTAACCATAACCACTGCATTGTTGTTTTGTGTATCACACACACACACACACACACAAAACAGCTGACTTACTGCGGCAATCATAATGGCGTTGTCAAGGAAACCAAATCCAACAAAGGGAATGGCGTTGTGTAGAAGCACTGTAAAGACAAACACACAAACACTTTCAAATTCAGCAAATATCTCCTCACAGATACCTCCCCGCGAGCTGGAAGCACAATCAATGACTCCACCTTTAAAGTGTGAGACTACCCAATGTGTGTGTGTGGGGGGGGGGGAAGGGGGGCTTCGGGTATAATATAATAGTATTGTGCTTTGTGTATAATATAATCTGTTTAGCTCAGTAACTCTCCTCACAAGATGGGAGGGATTACATAAAACACAGCATCACACATACAATCTATTGGGAAGGGGGGGTGTCAGGGCTTTGCTTGACAGGCGGGTGGACCTCTCACCATATCTGATCTGCGCTGCTGTCGGCAGTGACGGCTCCACGGTTTCTGGGAGAGAGAACACAGAGATAAGGTCCATCAAGCGTCCAGCGGTAGAAGATACAGCAGCTGTATATTCACACACCAGTGGTAAAACAGAAACTACTGGTGTATATTTATACTACTAAATCATCATCATAATTATAACAATAACGTCCAAAATCAATTAAATCAATTAAGTTGCGGTTGCTTCCCATTGCCTTCATATTCACATTACTACCACAATGACACTGACCAGCTGCCGTGATAAACATGTGGACCCACAGGCAGACATGTACGAGTCTGGATCAGCAGCGTGGATGTAATGCCCTGCAGAGGGCTGGTACAGCATCACACATGGAGCTAATTGGACAGGAACAAGCTCTGGCTGTCTGCCGGAGCACAGGCAGGCAGGCAGGCAGCGTAATGAGACAAGCAGAGCCACGCTCCAACAGCAAACGGGGAGACGTTAAGAGGAAGCCGAATGCTTAAATAGAACTGACTGAAACAGAGTGCATTCTGGGAGACAACCCGTGGGTCATTTATAGTTACAGCAGCAGGTTCCGTCCTTTCTTAGAATACATTAAATGGTAATTAGCGGGTTGTGAGAAAAGTGCTGCCAAACAGAAAAGGGAGATCAGACTGTGGTTGTGAAACAAACAAGAAATATTACATTTAAAACAGTTACATTGAGATTAAAAAGGCTTTTCTAGTAATCTTGTGCCTCCCCAAACTCCAGCGATGGTAACTGTTGGGGAAAACTGGAAATACCATTAATTATTTTATATTTAGTTATTCTTTTTAATTTTCATGTCACATATTATGTTAAGACCATGTCACCATTATAACATGTTATGCAGATGAACAGTCAGCTCAGGTGGGAGATGTCTAGGGAGAAGGGTCAGGTCCTGACCCCCATTCTGATATACTGCTAATTCCTATACCCAGAACAAGCAGGGCCTTACAATTAGGAGAGCAGAGGTAGACTATTACTCAGCAGCGTGAGACAAACAATCTTGCAGATGGTCTCTGGGCAAGGTAATGATTTACATTGTGACTGACCAGCACCTTGGAAGGGTCTATTCTCAAATGGATTGTTTGACAACATGCCACTGCCCCGCGTTGGGACAGTCAGCCCTATATATGCTGTGATTTCTCATGCGTTGTCAGTGCTCTCTTGAATAAACCTCTTAAACAGACCTGGCTGCTTCATGGTGTTATTGACTTCACTGCTACTTCTAAGCTTTCTAACCTTAGATACCAAGAAGCCTTACAACATTTTCTGCCGAGGCGCTCCCGGGAGGGCTAGGGGTTCTGAACTTAACATTATATTATTTGGTGTTGTTAATTACTTCTGAAGCTGCGACCTTCAGATACCTGAGAACCCTTACAAACTTCTTGGCTGAGCCTCCCGAAAGGAGTATCAGAATAAACAGACCCAACAGTAATGGTGACCATGGCGATGGTCATGGTCACCACACAGCAGTAGACACTCTGGAAAACGTCAAGGTCGAGCCAAGGTCGAGCCACACACACCCATTCTATTTCTGGACCCAGGAATATGAAAAGGACCAGTGCAGCATTTAAAGCCACCTTTAAACTAGATGTTTGGAATAGAAGACCACCTCCAAATGATTGTGGCTCAGCTGGTGAGCAGCCACTGTTACACCTCCAGTTCTCACTGGAGTAGAGTTCACTAGAGCTCACTACCCTGACCTCCCAGATGGTGTGTCACACACAACCACCTGGGAGGTCATCCTTTTAGGAAAACTGTTGAGAAAAAGGGCAGATATTTAAAAAAAATATATAGCTGGCAGCTTATTCATTGAACCATCTGTCTATCACCTCTAATGTCACACCCAAACGTATGATCACCTCCATGTTTGACTATTGAACGTAGGGGAGGGGGGTGATCCCCCTTATTACAAATCTGTATTTGCACTTTCCCATAGTTCGCCAAGCTAGCTTCTCTATTACACTCTCTTCTTCATGGCTCTGGTAGAAACGTTTCTGGTCCAACAGAATAATGAGCTTGTAAGCACCCTTATCCCTGCTCTCTGTGCCACGAAGGTTCAGGAGTTTCTCTAGTCGGAAGAGATCGACAGCCCATAATAAAGTCTGAATCCTTAAATCATCTAACCAAGTGATTTGAGCTGCCAAAGCCAAAGGACTCACTTCTCAATATGTTCAGGTTGCCAGGCAAAAAATTCAGCAGCAGCCACTGATATTGCTTAGCAACAACACTTGGTACAACCTTAAGAGGGTACCGAATAGATCTTTCCACTTGGATCAAAGGAGGAAAACCTAACTAATAAAAATTGTTTCTTGCCTATTGAAAAACAGTCAAGCTTTTACAGTTTAATTTTAACTTTTAAAAGTTTTGCACCTGAATAAAAAAACACTCCCTTAGATGTAGCCTGGCTCTGCCCATATTTGCTCTCATCTGACTTTTCACTAAGATTAGAGTCTGAGAAAACCCTGTTCACACAGCCTCCCTGCTGACGGACCAGTCGGTAGTTAATATATCTTCTTCTTAAGTGCGATGACATTGAAGTCAAGCGTGTTTCTAAATGGCAGCAGTGGGCGGTAAAGGTACATGAAACAATACAGTTGAAGTGATACCCATTGGCTAAAGGCTGTCCAATCGTTTCAAAAGGAACCAGAGGTCTACGCCCAGTAGGAAGCAAGACTGTTAACACCATTCACAAAGTGAATACTGAGTCTTGTTCTCTATTCAAAACAATCATATTTGTTACACATGGCTATATTAGATTATCTGAAAATTGGAAATAATTAATTTACCGTGCATTTACCATGGTTTGATTAAAAGACACAGTGGTTTAATACTACTATATTCTCAGCATAGGCCTACATGAAAACATGACTTAGTGTCAGTGGGTGTAGCTGCTCTCTATCCACAACCTGGGCTATGAGAAACACATATATATCTACAGCAAACCACACAATGGCATGGGACAACACAGAAGCTGTCTTTATGGCCAGACACTTGGTTTCTATTAATAGTCATTCAGTAATATGATTATACTGCACGTGTAGCCCCCACTCCCTGCTGTGACCACGCCTGAAGTATGACTCATATGACTCATATGACGCATGTAGTCTTCTCAATGGTGAGTAAACGGCATGACCTACCTATAACACTCCTTAGATAATAGTTAAAATAGAAGAAACCTTAGGAATGAAGTACTGTCTTATACCAGACAGACAGGCCTTCTGCAGACACTGTGTCTCTGGACAGAAGCCAGTGCCTTGTTCAAGAGCACAGCGAGCGGGGGAGTAAATTACTTGTAGAAACTCCACACACCCTGTATACTTTATATTATTCCACGTTGATATAGATAGATAGATAGATAGATAGATAGATAGATAGATAGATAGATCCTAGTGAAATTAGCAAAATGGTGATTTTGGATACAGGATAGTCTCGCTTTATAAATCCACTACACATATTGAAAACGTAAAAATGAAATGTGTGTCTATACGGTCATAAGAAGCAGCAGGCAGATACTATTTTGTTACAGCGCTCAGCAGGGTAGGCCAAAGAAGCATTACTAAAGTTAATTTTATTGTTTAATAAAGGCACAAGGCTGTCATGTTGTCACATAACCACAACTACGGTCTCACCTTGAGCAATGGCCATAGATTCGAAACTCTGCAATTCCCTCAGTAGGCAAGTCCTTTCGTTGGGGTGGAGCCGGTATATGAACTCTTTGGCCCCCTTGGCCGAGGTAAGCGGCTCCATGGGGTCATTCCTGCCGTGCGTCCCCATCCAGCGACTGGGCACATATCGGCGTGGCTCGGCAAACCGCGGGGCAGCGACCGCCCGCGGGAGAGCTCTCAGTAGGCAAAGGCTGATCATTACTGCTGCAGGTCTTCAAGATCCAGAGATAGATATAATGGAAGACTGACCCAGACTCGAACCGCCCACCCACTCGCTCGGGTAAATGTCACGCGTGTTATGCCCCGAGAAGTTGTCCCGACCGTCGATCCGCTTCAGAAAAGTCCATATCCTCTTACAGTGTCTCCATTAGCCAAGCTTGTCTTATGATCTTAAAGCCCAATGTCGGAGAGTTCGCAGTGGCCGTATAAGCTAACGTTAAACTAGCCTTGGGAGCTAAGCTATATGCTATCCGCTGTGGTCTACGGATTCTCTCTTCAGTGTTGGTCGAGGTGATTCCGTCCGTGAAGACTTCGGGTCCAGATCAGCACATGTTCTGCCGTCCAGCCGCTCTCCAGTCCCCCACCACTCCAGGGTTGCTCGACTCTTCAACAAAGTTATCATGAGCCGAACAACGGCAGCTCCGCCCAAGCAGTCATATATTAGATGTGAACTTCATTTCCCACAATACAACGAGTCATTATAACCTCATCAATTCAAACAATGTAAAAAACATATTACTTAATAATAATCGGATAAAATAAATACTATTAAAAAACAAAGATAGTATCCTAACTCATAAACCAAAACTAAATACAGTGACATCTACCGGTCAGTTTATGTCCATTAGTTTATGTCCGGCTTAGACCTGCATAATGGCGCATGCGGGTATTAACAAGACCAAAAGCAATATTAAAAGATAATTTTATTTACATAAATCTCTTAAAAACAAAGGCAACATTTACCGCTTGTACCTTTTATAAAGCTTTCAGAACTATCAAATTAATCAAAAGCACAGCTTTTCAAATCAAAATATACACACACCTTACAGTTTCCTTGATATTTATTTCCCCCAAACCATAATTACAACTGTACTAAACATAACATTAGAGTCATAACTCAAGATGTTCAAGAACATTGTTGCGGACTAAATGATTTAACACTTCAGGTTGTACCTGAAAGCTTAGTACAAATGCAAAATTAAAACATTTGCTATTAGTAGAGACTATATTTGAGTTATTGCAACAAAGTGAAATACAACTGCCAAATACATTTGGTAGTTGTATTAGTAGCTCCCATACATTTCCATTTATAAATTCTATTCAGTTTATCTGACAAAATATGAAGGTTTCGGTCTCTAAATGTTTAAGGGGCTGCCCAGTAAGTACCACAACTTCTAGTACTTAAGCATTATCCGTAACACCAGCAGCTATCACTGTAAGAGGACAGTGGCCTGACAACTACATTAGAGAAACATGAACTCATTCAGACCAGCAAGCCTTTCCCATTTGTCCCCCCCCCCCCCCCCCCGGACCCTGAGAATAGAGATCGAGCTGTAGCGTGTAGAAGAGGTGTGGGGATTATGCACTGATTTTGACAGCAAATAAAACAGTCTAGTTTCATATACAAACAAGACTGCCCATTCATAAATGGAATGGCTTCCTTCTTGAGGACAAAGTGACATCATGCTCTCAAACATACTTGATGGAGAACACAAGCAATGATTCTTTGCATTTTTATCCAGACTGAAATAACAGTCTTCACCTCACCCTGTAATCAAGGGCTGGGGCTTCAAGCCCATGACATTCAACTCACCTACAGCAGTACAGTGTTATCCCCTTAGCCCAGGTCGTCTTATTACATGTACAATAATGTACACAAGCCTTACAGGTCACACAAGAGACCAGTAGTAACGTGAGGTATATCAGCGATATGCCCACATCTCTCATTGGTGCACAGCATCCAGTTCCCTGATTGGTGCGCACACGCACGCACGCACACACACACACACACACACACACACACACACACACAAGGCATGTTTCTGTTGTGGGTACTCGCCGATACACTCCACAGATTCAAGTGCACCTTGTGGTTTACATGAGAAACACAAGCAGGGTTGGGGAGCAGGTAAGGGGGCATAGAGGGGTGCCAGTCACTCAGCATGCAGCCCAGGGACTCTTCCTTCACCAGCCAGGGAACCATAGCGTGCAGACGCACCATGGAGGAACTGGATTAAACAGAGGGGTTTGGTCTAGTCTGCGCACGCACACACACACCTTCCTTGAGCCCTTTAGAGCAAAACAACTAAAACTAAGACAAGAAATCTCTGACTCCCCCAAAGGTAATTTAAGATGCTTCTCATTATTGTTGGTTCTCAGAAGGTCCTTTAATGTCTGCAGTCACTCAAACACAGCAGTACCAGTGGTCCTGTCACTCAAACACAGCAGCTTTCTCAGTACACGGGTGCGTCCAGCGTCAGCGGTCAGTCTCCTGTGGAGTCCGTGTCGTCGTTGATGTACTCCTCCTCCAGCGGGGAGCAGGCGCCCTGTGCAGTCCACTCCTCCTCGTCGTACTCGATGCTGTCGTTGTCCTCCATCAGCTCGTCCCCGGGCCCCGGTCGGCCCCGGGGACGAGCTGCCACCGCTGCCACCGCTGCCCCGGCCGGCCGCACCTCCTGCTGTTCATCCTCGCCTCCTCCTCCAGCTCCTTCCCCGTGAACCCCCGCCCCATCTCCCTCGCCTGCCGGGGCGGGGTTGTTGTTGGAGAGGGCGTGCTGCGGGGGGGCGTGGTCCACATAGATGCGCTGGTGGCACATGGGGCAGCTGTCCTGGATGTACAGCCACTTGCGGAGGCACAGAGCGTGGAAGTAGTGGCGGCACGGCGTGACGCGCGCCGCGCCCAGGAACTCCTGGTAGCAGATGGCGCACACGTCCTCCACGCCGCGGAGCTCCTCGCCGCGCACCTCCGGCAGCCCGTTGATCTTCTTCACAGCCGTGCGGCGGTTGATGAACGTCCTCCAGCCGTTCTTGGCCTGGGACCAGATGAAAACATAAGCAATGATCGTGTGGACACACACCGTGACGACAGAGATACAGGACCACCCCACACAGTAGCATGATGCCCTCATATTACTGAGACTAACACAATTAGCTAGATGCACCTTCTTTAATAAGCGTACTCGGTGGTCAACAAGCAATCAAGGTCCAGACCGCCTGAACCAGTCGCTGGCGGGTCAATCGGTGCACCCCAAGCTAAGTAGCCATGCACACAAATGAGGCTAGCCCATCGACAATGAGGTCTCATCTAGGGCATGTATGCCATTGAAGTGCACATTCCTCCCAGCCCCGTTGTAGCCTTTTGGAGTGTATGTGTTTATGACACTGACGTTACGCTTTACTGCACTTTACTACAGTTATGTCATAATCTGTTCTGTCTGGGCAGCATGCAGCACACCGTGGATGTATTGGCAGCGCACACACAGAGTGATTCTTTTGGGATGTGTCTATTTCTTGTGGGAAAGAAAACGGAATAGTTGTCAAACTGAAAACAGCCCAACAACTTGTGCAATCACTTCCTTCTGTCTACAACAGTGCTAAGCCAAGGCATGTATGTAGCTTGGTGCATCATAGGCTGTGGATCTAGCTTAATTAGTCATATTTTCCAGCTGACATTTTGAGCAAACATCTACCGATATGCCGTTGCACATCGTCTCACCACGGACTGAGGTCATGTGGCCTAGTGTTTATGGCCCAGAACCACACTATTGCGGAAGTTCTCCGCCACGCACTTGAGCAAACCTAAATCACTGCATGGAAACGTATTTCACTGCAACAGCCCTAGGCATTAGGGTTAGCGGTACGCGTGTTCGCATCAAGCCGTTCGGTACAGACGTTACGGTTCGGTGCATGCAGTTTGTACGGTATGAAGATGGATAATGCTGAACCAAAAGTGAACCTGCTCCCTCTAAAACAGCTGTGTGGGGGCGCTGTTGGGCTAGTGTTGGATGAGTGTTAAGTAAACAAGCCCGCTGCACCATGCACGCGGAACTAAAGGGATTATTTTTCTTCTCAGCTTTTGGACAGTGCCATGCACGCAAACGATGCAAGGATCGCCGAGTGATTCTACCTGCTTCACACCAACAGCACCTGTGAGGCTGTGAGTGTACCTACGTACGCACACCGCTCCTAATTACTACTAAAGCTCTCAAGACAAATGGTAGCTGCCCCACCCCCCGGACAGCCAGGCCCACCTGCAGGTAGATGTTGAAGTAGGCATGCAGGCACATCATGCATGCGCGGATCTTGCTGCCTGCCTCGAACATCATGGTGTAGGCGCCGTTGCCGAACATGACCACGCCGAACAGGAACTCCACCACGCTGCCGGTGGAGCGCACGTAGTACACGTAGTCATCCAGCTGCTCCCACAGCACGTTGTAGAAGCCATCAACCATGAACAGGCTGTACACCGTCAGAGACACCACCACCTGGTGGACGGAGGGGGAAACGTGAATGAGAAGGGCAGCTACCAGCTAGGAATCAATCAGCTACCAATCAGCTACTCGCTAGGAAACAAACATTAGCTACCAGCTAGCCAGCTACTCGCTAGGAAACAAACATTAGCTACCAGCTAGCCAGCTACTCGCTAGGAAACAGACATTAGCTACCAGCTAGCCAGCTACTAGCTAGGAAACAGACATTAGCTACCAGCTAGCCAGCTACTTGCTAGGAAACAGACATTAGCTACCAGCTAGCCAGCTACTTGCTAGGAAACAGACATTAGCTACCAGCTAATCGCTAGGAAACAGACATTAGCTACCAGCTAGCCAGCTACTTCCTAGGAAACAGACATTAGCTACCAGCTAGCCAGCTAATCGCTAGGAAACAGCCATTAGCTGCAAGTTAGCCAGCTACTTGCTATGAAACAGCCATTAGCTACCAGCTAGCCAGCTAATCGCTAGGAAATAGACATTAGCTACCAGCTAGCCAGCTACTTGCTAGGAAACAGACATTAGCTACCAGCTAGTCAGGTACTCTCTAGGAAACAGACATTAGCTACCAGCTAGCCAGCTACTTGCTAGGAAACAGCCATTAGCTGCAAGCTAGCCAGCTACTCTCTAGGAAACAGACATTAGCTACCAGCTAGCCAGCTAATCGCTAGAAAACAGACATTAGCTACCAGCTAGCCAGCTACT
>JAODUK010000003.1:204437-219991 GCA_027564635.1 Typhlichthys eigenmanni | reverse complement strand
TTTTAACAATCAAAAAAAACATTTATCAATAAAATTATACCAAAAAAATTTGATTGAAAATATATATTAACAGTTATATTTGATATGGAAGTTGGTCATTAAGTAGGTGGGACAAAAGAACAATGTCGTTTTAGGTGGTTATGGTGAGCTATTTGGTATTTTAAATAATATTTTGGAAACGCTTTTCCTAAAACTATATTTAAAATTTGTCCAAGGAAAAGTATAATTTACACTGTAAGTGTATATTTTAATTGTGTGTGCATTACATTTTTAAATTGTCATGGGTGGGACAGAAAATGTCCTCCAATTCTGGAATGACTCATTCACTCCGACCGCCAAAACGGTAAACGGTACGTTTGCGGTAACTGACAGTTTCACCGAATCAGTCGCTATGGAGGTATTTTTTCCTATTCTTTACAGAATTGTTTTAATTCAGCCACATTGGAGGGTTTTCGAGCATGAACTTTCTGTTTAAGGTCATGCCACAGCGTCTCAATCGGACTTAAGTCCAAACTTTGACTAGGCCACTCCAAAACGTTTTTTTTTTTTTTTTTGGGAGCCACTCAGGTAGATTTGCTGGTGTGTTTTGGATCATTGTCCTGTTGCATAACCCAAGTGCGCTTGAGGTCACGAACTGATGGCCAGACATTGTCCTTCAAAATGTTCTGGTACAGAGCAGAATTCATGGTTCCATCAATTACAGTTGATCACACCACCATGTTTTACGCCAGTCAACTGAATATTTTCCCAAAAGTCTTGTGGGTCATTAAGATGTTTCTTGGCAAATTTGAGACGAGCCCGTGTTATCTTTGGTCAGCAGTGGTTTTACCTTGAAACTCTCATGGTTGCCATTTTTTCACAGTATCTTTCCTATTGTTAAATCATGTCACTGACCTTAATTGAGGCAAGTGAGGTCTGCAGTTCTTTATATGTTCTTCTGGGTTCTTTTGTGACCTCCTGGATGAGTCGTCTATGTGCTCTTGGAGTTATTTTGGTAGGCCGGCCACTCCTGGGAAGGATCGCCACTGTTCTAAGTTTTCTCCATTTGTGGATAATGGCTCTCATCGTGGTTTGTTGAGTCCCAAAGCCTTAGAAATGGCTTTTTATCCATTTACAGACTGGTAGATGTCAATGACTTTGTTTCTCATCTGTTCTTGAATTTCTTTAGATTGGGGCATGATGTGTTGGTTTTTTTAATCTTGAGAGCCTGCTTCACTTTGTCAGACAGCTTCTATAAGTAATTTCCTGATTCAACAGGTCTGGCAGTAATCAGGCCTGGGTGTGGCTAATGATTTTGAACTCAGCATTCCTGGTTAATCAGTTAATTCAAGATTTAAGGGTTAGGGCTATTATTTTATTATTATTTTATTATTATTATTTATTTTATTATTATTATTATATTTATTATTATTTATTTTATTTAGTTTTTCCCTTAATAAATGAAATCAACATTTTGTATTTACTCAGGCAATCTTTGTTATATTCAAATTTGTTTAATCTGAAATATTTAATTGTGTCAACTCTGCAAAAACTGAAGAAATCTGTAAAGGGTCTTTTTCACAGCACTCTATATATATGCACACACACACACACACTGTATTTAATTCTCTGAAATGCTTGCTAAGTATAAGCAGTATCAGTCAGTCAGCAGCCAGTGTATAAATACCAGATTATTTTTTCAACACGCACAGAGAACGGTAAAATAGCTAAATGCAAAGTGATATTTATTTAATTTTACAGTGTATTAGCTTACATTTAGCTTGCCGTACCTGACTATACCTTTAACATGTCATTGATGAATAACAGAGGCGGCTGCATTTCCTGATACACTAGCTAACTATCAGGATTGATAACTTGCTCTAAAATCCAGTTAATCAAAAACTGCAAATCATGGTTATTCTTTTGGATATATATGCAGATGAGAGGGGCAATTATTTCTAGGATGGTTCATTGACGGGTGAGGTTGGATCATGGCTGAAATAAGGATACACTTAAGAATAAAATAACAGTAATGTTCGTTCTACTGTATTCAAGTTGGAGGACACTCAATGGGGTTGGCCCAAGCAGCGAATGAGCAGACAGTTTTTGTTAGTGTGAACCCCCACCCTGTCAGGGATTCTGGCTAGAGGAAGTGAATGACTAATACTTCCTCAACAACTTTTAGTGGTGTTCCTTGGGGCAAGAAACTTAAACATTAACTCCTGTAGTCCTCTTCAACATGCATTAGAGCTACGGTAAATTATATGAAGAACAATTGTTAGTTGCTTAATTCATTTATTAACGAAGCGCTGTTAATTATCATTTAAAAGTACATATTGCAGCTTATGTGAAATGTTTGGTTTAATATAGTTTTGTTAACACAGCTTGGAGAAGGAGGAACTAGCCAGTGAAACCAAACATGTAGATGCAGTTTGTCACCTGTGCTTTGGGTCTGTTACCCTTTTCAACTTTACCAACATCACATGTAATATAGTTTTAGTACAGTATTGACTCATTGACTCTTACTCATTAAAGCCTTTCCATTCAGTTTGACCGCTTTTATCATATGGTGTCTAGGTGTGACACGGGTGGAAAATTGACATGAGGCTGATGTAGGCTGACGCTGACTGGTAGTGTCACAGGGTATGCATGTAGAGTCTGTCTGCATGTAGTGCCCCCTATGTTATGTATGTCCATTAGAGGTCTTGGACACGAAATTAACCTAAGCATTTTTGACCCAACCCGATTTGCATAAATGGAAAAACCCATAAATTGAGAATTGAGATCCAAAGTACCGTGGATTTTATTTTTTTATTTTTTTACGGACCCATACCCGTTCGGGTCGAAAAGACCCGCTGAGTTGTGAGCTGAATTGTGTCGCAACAGGCGATGCCATGTTGCTATCAATAGTCAAGGAATAGTGAAGAAAATTAACCAAGGAACGCACAGGTTCCCACACTCACTGACATCAAATGATAAAAGGAAGCCAATTAATTTCGATCAGATTTGAGTTCATAATTTTGATTTACCAACGGAAGCCAAGGCTGAACCTATTCGATGTTTCAATTTATAATTCCTATTACGAAACAATGGTCAGATCCGCAATTAAGTAAAAGTATAAGCAAGTTGCCTATACATGTTCAGGGGCGCTGGCAATAGTATCGCTCACCGGCGCCTCTGAACCTGCTGTTTCGTAAAACCATGACAAAAACATTGTTTTTTTTTTTTTAATTGTTTTCCTATTAAGATACAGATAATAATGTAAACATATTTATTAATTCATTATCTGTTACAGTTGTTAAATCTCATTTACCCAAGAATCATAGCATTTATGTCAGACCCGATCTAGATCCGATTCAAACAGTCAAAGCTGGACCCGATCGGGTCTCGGAGGGCCTGTGAAGACCTAATGTTCATAGCTCTTTGGAGATGGTCGGCAAGAGTAAAGGTTCAAGATTGTTTCTTAAAATTCTAATTTCATTATAATTGTAGCACCTATTGATTTGGATCTGTGTTGCATCCCTTCCATCTAGAAGACATAAAATAAAACCCACTAATCATAACACACCATATAAACATAGACACATTCAAATAGGTGTGTTTGTATTGTTTTCTTGCTGTTGGTAGTCCTGTCTTCTATGGTCTCTGTGTGGCTCCAGGACTACCTGCCCAGCCAGCAAGACATCCTCCTGGCCAGGAAGCCTACCAAGGGAATCCATGAGTATGACTTTGAGATCAAGAACGTGCCCTTCAAGATGGTGGATGTGGGTGGCCAGCGCTCCGAGAGACGCCGCTGGTTCGAGTGCTTCGATTCGGTTACCTCCATCCTCTTCCTGGTTTCGTCCTCAGAGTATGACCAGGTGATGAAGTCTGTCTGTCTGATGAAGTCTGTCTGTCATTGGAAGATGCTAAGTTAGTGTAATTTACAGTGGATGAGAACTTGCATGTTGCATGACTACACTGTGCACAATTATTAGGCAAGTGAGTATTTTGACCATATCAGAATTTCTTTGGGTATTTTCTAAGTCCAAGCTGTAAGTTAAATGCTTCTTGGATTTAAGCATATCAGGTGATGTGTATTTGTGTAATGAGGGAGGGTGTGGCCTAAGTAGATCAACACACTATATCAAGGTGTGCATAATTATTAGACAGCCTATTTTCCTCATGCATAATGGGCCAAAAAAGAGAGTTAATTTACTCTGAAAAGTCAAAATTTTGTAAAAATCTTTCAGTGGGATGCAGCACTCTTGAAATTGCTAAGACATTGGGGCGTGATCATAGAACATCAAGCTTTTGTTGCAAATAGTCAACAGGGTCACAAGAAATGTTTAAAGTTAAAAAGATGCACATCTTTTTGCACAAAGATTTGAGAAGAATCAAACATGAATCTACCAGGAACCCATTATCCTCCAGTCATATTCCTATTGAGAACTCGAGAACTCCTTAAGCGCAGTACACCTCTCTGAACAGTGTCTGGGAGGCTGTGGTTGCTGCTGCACAAAACGTCATTTATCGTCAACAGAATCACGAATCACCACGAATCAAAACTTATGAGGCTTATGACTCTTATTGAAAAGAAGGGTGGCTATATTGGTCACTGATTATTTTATTATATATATATATATATATATATATATAAATAAATAAATTTCACAAATGTTTTTGCAAATTTTGAGTTGTTTATTTATTATTCTTACTTCTCACCACACAGATGAAAACAAGTGAGATGGGAAGATTTTTGTTCATTTAGTTGCCCAATAATTGTGCACACATAGATATTCTCCTAAAAATCCCAAACCTCACTTTTACTTAAATATTCAGGTTTGAGGTTTATTAACTGTGTATTGACAGAGTGCACTGTAGTTCAAAAATAAAATGAATCCTCAAAAATACAACTTGCCTAATAATTGTGCACACATTGATCAAAGATCAAAACTGTAAAAGAGAGATGCATATTGTATTAGATATTTGCTATTTATCAACATGTTGGGGGTTTTGAAAATGGCATATTTTTTCAGAAATTGACCAAAGTGCAGTAAACTGAGGTATTTGATGCTCCAACATTTCTTGGGTAGGACCCTCAGACTCTTCACATAAAGATTACTCCCCCCCCCTACAAGCACAGTTTAACCACTAGTCTATTTTCGTGCGTAGTACCTTTTGCAAAATGCCACATTAATTTTCAATTTAGTTATCATTGCCATGCTTTCTGTCACATTGACACAGACATTGTTCTGGTGGACTGTTATTCCATTCAATACAGGTCATGGAAATCCAGTCTGTGAAAGTCAGGGAAAAGTCTGGAATATCTGTAATGATTCTGTTACAATAAGGTTCATGTATCTGTCAGTCAAGGAGGGCACATACCCCTCCTCCCCAAGTGCCGAGTGGCCTGCTTTCCTCTCTAGTCCTCACCGTACAGCCGTCACAGGCACACACGAGTCATATTGTGCATGGTTGTGTTTCACTACCTCCATAGTGAGCCGGGAGAAACCCAGCCTGAAGTGCTGGATGAGACTGAACCAAATCTCAGATTAGACATATTTTATGGAGTGTAACCAATCAATCTTCTCTATCCTTTCACACCCACTCATATTATAGTCATATTTGTTTGCCAGCCATGTGGAACTGGAGAAGGTTTTTAGTTGAATCTGGGTGGTGTGTGCATGCTTACACTTGTGGTCAGAGTGGATATCAATAGGTAATTTAAAATAAAATGACACGTGACTTCCTGCATTCAGGTGAATTTTAAAGCACAAGTGTGTGCCTTTTCTGCATCAGTTTATGGTTTATATATATTTATGTAGGCTAAAGGAAAACTAAATTCAGGTACCTAAATATAATGCAGTAGGCTCTCAGTAATTCTGTATAGCTTTTTCCTGGAAATCAACTTTTCTCATTTAAACTTATCCCACACACATGCATGATAAGATACCCATCTGTCCTTTGTTTGGGGAACTAACCTCTTCAAATGTGTCACCTATTCACGTCAGTTATATAATAATACATATGACTTTATTAACCCCTGCACTTTAATTAATAGCTCACAGCCTGTGTTTCAGCAAGCTTTCTTCTCATGCACTTTATGCACATTTAAAACTTAGAGTTTTTGCCCCCTAAAGTAACGTTACCCGACGTAATCAACATCAGGCTTAATCAACATTGGAGAAATATTTTTACAAACTCATTTCAACTGCAATCAGGAACATTTTAATGCATATCTGACATTGTTGTCAATTAGGCTATTTTACCGGCATTTAAGTAACGTTACCTGTGTTATGATTCACCAAGTTCTCTAACATTAGCCTAGCTAACATAAAAGGATGATGTGAGTAGAGTAGCGTTGTCTACAGGCACAGACTAAAGAGAATGAACACTGACCCCTATGAACAGAACAATAAACGCGCAAGGAGAAGAGATTGGTATCTAATACAACATTATGCTGTCAAAGACGCATGAACCCTGAACCGACGCAAACCCAATATGCCCACACAGGTGAAATGAAAGTTATTAGCCTACTGAATGGAAGTCCAGTGTCTAGCTCGGTATGTTTGGCTCAGCTGCCAGCAGTTAGTTGCCTACACAGGCGAGGTAGAACAAGTACAGGGTCTGCCTCTTTGGGTGGCAAACTAATTTAATGTCTTTTTGTAGTTCTCCGGTAATGCTGTTATCCTTTTCTCTCCTGTGTTTGTCTGAGAAAATGCTGTAAATGCTGTGTGGTAAGTAGGGATGTGTGAGATTAGTCGGTTAAACGCAGAAGACGACTCGGTGTTGAAATTTTCAGCGTCATGGATAATCCAAATAAAACAGATATCAAACAAATTTGGATTCACAACCTCTCTGCTTTTAATATCGTTAAAAATTAAAAGTAAAAATTTCGTCGGGTTCCTGTCCGTATGTCAACTTTTTTTGGCACTCTGCCACTGTTGTACCGTAGGCTGCTATAACTTCATTTTACGAACATGAAACGGTCTGATTATTAAAAATGTTTTTTTAAATGAGGATAAAGGGAAAGCTAAAACGAGATCTCCACACAGACAAAACAGCTGATCGACAAGTGCGGGTAGGGAGAGTCCTGCAACCTGCTGACAATGTTTAGCCTGATTGAAATCCATTTGCATGGTTTTCTGGGCTTTTGGTGTTTTTAGATTTTTCGACAAGTTGTAATTTTCGCTTAACCGACATCCATAGTGCTAAGTAGAGTTGCTACTTCATGACATCTCATAACATTTTGAAGAAGCGGCGCCAACGAGTCCATTCCATCCATAGCAGCAACCCTGCAGATTGAGTCAGGCAGGCTACACAGTGCTCTCTCATCCTAACACTGCGCTGCCCTTGCAGGTGTTGATGGAGGACCGCCAGACCAACCGGCTGAGCGAGTCGCTCAACATCTTCGAGACCATCGTCAACAACCGGGTGTTCAACAACGTGTCCATCATCCTGTTCCTCAACAAGACAGACCTGCTGGAGGAGAAGGTGACCTGCGTCTCCATCAAGGACTACTTCCCCGAGTTCTCGGGTGAGCCGGCCTCGCTGGCCGACGTGCAGCGCTTCCTGGTGGAGTGCTTCCGCAACAAGCGGCGCGAGCAGCAGCACAAGCCGCTGTACCACCACTTCACCACGGCCATCAGCACCGAGAACATCCGCCTGGTGTTCCGGGACGTCAAGGACACCATCCTGCACGACAACCTCAAGCAGCTCATGCTACAGTGAGGGACGCCGCCCCGGTGCATGCTGGGACGCTCTTCACTTTGAGCTGTGGCTGTAAAGTGTATTGAAGGCATCGCCGGCCCACCTCCAGTGACCTCCAGTCTGCACTGGGCTCACTGTAACTGTACTGTGGCCACTGTAGGCTCAGGCCATAACCACTCCCACTGATGCTAAAACCACTGGAAGGCTTCTTCCACTAACCCTCCACACCCTGCACCAGCACTCTCACTGGACCAACGCACACTGTTTCTATCTGAAGCGTCCAGTGCTGAGGAGGAACTGATTGAAGTGAAGTGGAGGCGGGGCTTGGTCACCTAACATAGATGCCAGATGGCTTTTGACCTTGGTATTCAACGGTTCCGCCCACTGTGAGAGTCCTGTGAGAGCAACAACACACCGTCTCTGCTCGTTCAATCTAACCTTCGTCTCGTTCAGCTATGGAACACATGTACCTATGCATTATCTGTACTCATACATCATAGGGGTTTACACATGCAGATCAACAGACCACTTAGAATATTGACAGTTTGCTGTAGTGGGAAGAGTTTTTCACTGATTCTCAGGGCATCGATTCTCTTTCTCACACACACACACACACACACACACACACACACACACACACACACACACACACACACACACACACACAGGTGCCCATAGGAGGTCTGAAGCACTTCCTGTCCGTCTCTCTCACTACCTAGCCTGTATTGAGTGTCTGAGACCAGACACCAGACATCTCTCCACCCCACTCTCCTTATTTATACAGCGGTCTATGCTGTGTTGGCCAACAGCCTTTTCTGACCTGTATAGGGTCATCCACTAGCCGCCAAGCAGGTTCACCAAAAGAGATTGAAGCAAGGTGCTTATTCTTTGTATGTCAGAAGTGCCACCCCCCTCCCACCTCTGTTCTGTGCATTCTGTGTCAAGGGGTGGGATGGAGCCAACATGTATGATGCAGCAGCGTCACCCTCCAGCTAGGCCTGGCTAGGCGCGTGCTGTCTGGAACCTAGTATTGCTCTTGCCACGCCATTCCTGATCTATTGGTATTTTTAGGCAAAAAAACGTTTTAGCAGAATGTCGTGGCTGAACAGTCTAACGGTTAACTTCAAATGTTATTAGACTGCCTAAGAATTCAATAGAGCCTGTCTTTGTTTATATTTTTGTCCTGGTGAGACCTTGACGTGCATGGGGGGGGCAATAAACCATTTAATTTTGTATGTATTTCTCAAAGAAATAAGATTAACTGTAATAATGTTATTTAAAACCTCAATAATTTCATAACCCCTCCAAAGAATATCTCTCACTTGGAGAAACATTTGTGGGTCTGTCGGATACCCCTCCCCCACTCTGTGTGTCGGGTTGAGAATCTGCCTTTATCGGCTTTACCACTGGCCATAGCCTTCCTCTGTAAAAGGCCACAGTCTCATCTGTTGTGACTGTTTGACTGGCCCCAGTGTGTCATACTGCAGTACACATGTTGTTAAACAAATAGACTTTCTATGCACGTGCTTAAACACAGGCACCGCCACCACACAGTATATCCTGCCAAGAGTCCAACTGAATGAATCACTAAATGTATGCGTGTTTTTCATTGTTTATTATGTATTGTGTATTGCATTTGCCTACGCCTTTATGATGGGGGCAATAAAGCGGAGTGCGCGTGCCCCTGCGCCGTACCGCTGCAGCCTTGAAGCCCAGTATTTCACCGGCGGTGGCCCCAGCAGCCTCCCTGAACTTCACTGTGTGCTCTGAAGTGCTCTTCAAGGGGTTCCAGTTCAGGCGCATCACTGTCCAGCACCCCGCCGCCCCCACATAGCGCTCCATTGTAGGCCTTTCACAGCAGCAGCTCCAGGGCAGCTGCTTGTCTTGACATCCGTTTGAGGATGGATCCGTGGCCTTCAGCCATGTGTCACGGAAACCTGACTGACTGACTGACTCCAACTGCTGATACCAGCTCAACTCACCTCACCATTTTTGCTTTTCCATTGGGCAAAAGTTGGGATAGTACCTGGTGCCAGGTACTTTTTCTAGTACCTGCTCTGTCGATACCAAAATGTGATGTGACAACAATGCAGACTACTGATTGAATTAAATCGTCACTTCGTCTTTGCGCAACACGGACATACTTATACTGTACGGCTACTGAAGCAGTCACAAATTTTACTCTACATTTTATTAAATTGCAAAACCACAGCTTGATCAATTGAGGAAGTGCAGATTCTTCTCGGCTATCGACTGCATAATTAATGTTATCTAGTGAGAGCTGGACAGGGCAGTTCACGTAAAGTGAAGGTTGACCGGGATGTTTATGAACTGTTGGCTGCACACGGCTACCAAAGGACGTTCCAACAAGGTGGAGACATGTTTCTAAATAAAACATAGAAATTACTACTGCGGGAGTGGTTCGAACAGCGCCGTCGCTATGGCGACCAGGTACAACTGAAGGGTTGTATCTGCAATGGAAAAAGACCCGTGGCGAGTCGAGTAGAGCTGATACTATGCAATGGAAAAGCTCCCTAAAGCAAGTAGAGGCGAGTAGAGCTGATACTATGCAATGGAAAAGCTCCCTAAAGCAAGTAGAGGCGAGTAGAGCTGATACTATGCAATGGAAAAGCTCCCTAAAGCAAGTAGAGTCGAGTAGAGCTGATACTATGCAATGGAAAAGCTCCCTAAAGCAAGTAGAGGCGAGTAGAGCAGAGCTGGTACAGCAGTGGAAAAGCGCCATTAGTGATTAGATGTTATGGGCGTGGCCTAATCAGTCACACGTGAAGCTAGCGACATGATTTGTTTGACATTTCAAGACTAATGGTTCAATTGAATTAACTGTACCGAAGTCTATTGAATTCAATGAAGCTCTCTTGTACACCAGGCTTCTTGTGTGCTCTAAGCCTCACAGCTCTGTCTCATTGGGTGTGTGTGTGTGTGGGGGGGTGGCAGGCTAGTGGTTCCGGTTGTCTGAGTCACGCCCAGCTAGACAGGAGTGTCATGCTGGCACTGTAGCCCCAGCCTAACCACGCATGTGGGTTTGCCCTTAGCCGAGAGGCTGCAAAAGCCGGAGTTCTGCACCACGGGTTGGGAAATAGGAAGAGGAACTGTCACCCTAAACGGTTAAATGATACACCCCTACACCCCCGCAAACCAATGTGATTTAAATTGTTTTAATTATTTGTAATTATTATATTTTTCCTTCTACTACAGATGATGTTCTGTGAATAGTCGATGAATGTTCTGTGAATAGTCGATGAATGCATCTGTCCACCTGCATGAGTAGAAGGTGCCACCCCAATCAGCCTAGTCTAAGACCAAGACTGAAGCGACTTACAGGAAGGTGTTCCAACAGCACACATTCAGTACACCATGGTAGTTTCTGTTTTCAAATGCGCCCAGACACCTGATCACCTCAGGAATTGTGCACCTAGCAATTAGGAAAACTGACTATTATCATTCCAGAATCTGACGTTCCCTCCCACACTGGGAAATACTGGTTTTGCGCAATCCAGGCTTCCAACAAGTTAAAGAATATTTGGACTAATTGAATTCAGATTGAATACATATAAATCTGTTGTAATGCTGCCTTCCTTTACTCCAACTTGTGAGAGAAGCCAGATTCAACAACCAACCAGACTAGCTTTGCAACACTGCTCCATGGTGGACATGAAGGTGTAATGTCAATACTAAGTAATGATCACTGATTTCGATTTGCTTACAGTGCAAATTAAATGTTATTAAAATGCGTCACCCTGTGTAAGTCAGTTCATTAGAACTAAATAATGCAAATGTACTGCTGCCTAGTGCCTATACTGTTGAAACCTATGCCTTCATCATCCAATCGCTCATTAAAATAAGCCTTCAAATTTAATGCAGCAGAAGCAGTTTTATGTCTTCATATTGAATTATTTCAGATGAAACCATTAGTTCTGATTCTAGATAATTTTTTGGAAAGACATTATTTTGTTGTACAGTCGTAACTTATGCTGTTTTACCCTGTTAGTTCCAATAAAACATTTTTTATTGTATATACTGTGTATTACAATTTGTTTTGTCAGATCAATGCTAATGCTGATAAGTATGTTTAGTGATTTTCCTCTTGATGGCTTGAAAATGTTTTGCCGAAAAAAGTGTTTATTTCTATGAAAGACAAAGCACACTTGAACTGTACCACTCCATCTCTTATGAGATGAGATCAGCATAGGAATCGTTTTGAAGAAATTAAAACTAGCCACATTCTCTCTAGGCTATAGGAAAAGCACTAAACAAACTCATTAGTTAGGTCCAAACGCCAGCCTCTGTGATGATAAAGGGGTATGTCAGTTTGATGTTATGGGTAACATTAATGCAGAATGACTACACATTTTGGAGCAACATACATGACATGCCTACATGTTCAGGTGTAGAGTGGGGCTGCTAGATTTGCTTGTATGCCGTCCTGACCTAAGAAGAGTGGTGCGTCAATTCCCTGTACTATTGTGATTAATAGAAGCAATAGGGAGCAAGTCTACTTTATAAACTTAACATATAATACTGTAGGTGCCCAATGGGCAATTATACATTATCAACTTGTTTGGGGTGAGTTTTTTATTTTTCTTTATTTTTTTAATTGGTGTATATTTTCACAAAATAATTAAAGCACAAGGGAACATTGGAAAAAATACATGTATATAAAGTGATTTGTAAATTCCATTCAACCTGTATTACATACATATAGATTGAATGGAATTTACAAATCACTTTATATACAAGGTAAAACCTCATATAATGTGTTGTATTTTTTCCAATTTTACTTGTAAATTTTCCATATTGTCCCAAATTTATTGTAATGGGAGTTTGTATATATAAATGTACACACAAACACACACACCGACTATTGCTCTCCAATCAGCCATAACATTATGACCACTGACACAGGTGAAGTGAATAACACTGATAATCTAATTATCAAGGAACCTGTCCCAGTGGGTGGGATATATTAGGCAGCAAGTGAACACTGTCCTCAAAGGTGATGTGTTGGAAGCAGGAAAATTGGACAAGAGTAAGAAACTGAGCAACTTTGACAAGGGTCAAATTGTGATGGCTGGACGACTGGGTCAGAGCACACTGCAGCTCTTGTGGGGTGTTCCCAGTCTGCAGTGGTCAGTACCTATCAACGTGGTCCAGTGCGGCCAATTGCTGTAAGTGGGGAACAGAAATACATGGAGAGCAAAGGCTGGCCCATGTGTTCTGATCCAACATGCGTGCTATATACTGTAGCTGAAATTACTGAAAAAGTTCATGCTGGTTCTGATAGAAAGGTGTCAGAACACAGTGAATCACAGTTTGTTGTGTATGGAGATGCGTAGCCGCAGACCAGTCAGGGTGCCTATGCTAACCGCTATGGGGCCACTGTCCACTGCTGAAAGCTACAATGGGTATGTGAGCATCAGAACTGGACCACGGAGCAATGGAAGAAGGTGGCCTGGTCTGATGAATCACGTTTTCTTTTACATCACGTGGATGGCAGGGTGAGTGTGTGTCGCATACCTGGAGAACACATGGCACCAGCATACAATATGGGAAGAAGGCAAGCCGGCGGAGGCAGTGTGATGCTTTGGGCAATGTTCTGCTGGCAAACCTTGTGTCCTGCCATTCATGTTGATGTGACTTTGACACGTACCACCTACCTGAGCATTGTTGCAAACCATGTACACCCTTTCATGGAAACGGTATTTCCTGATGGCATTGGCCTCTTTCAGCAAGATAATGCACCCTGCCACAAAGCAAAAATGGTTCAGGAATGGTTTGAGGAACACAACAAAGAGTTCAAGGTGTTGACTTGGCCTACAAATTCCCCAGATCTCAATCCCAATCGAGCATCTGTGGGATGTGCTGGACAAACATGTCTGATGCCTGGAGGCCCTACCTCACAACTTACAGGACTTAAATGATCTGCTGCTAAAGTCTTGGTGCCGGACACCACAGCATACCTTCAAAGGTCTAGTGGAGTCCCCATGCCTCGACGGATCAGGGCTGTTTTGGCAGCAAAAGGAAGACCTACACAATATTAGACACATAGTCATAATGTTGTGGCTAATATGTGTATATTGACATTATTGATGATACTGATATCCGCTGAGAGACCATATCACAAAGTGAAAAGGCCTGGTTATCACCACCATGCTATATTATACTCAGCACTATAAAGCCAAGACGTGGTACAGCAGGACCCACTTTCTTCATTTCCTTGACATTGCATTGCAACCTGCTGCTACCGATCCACAAGGAGCTCTGCCAGAGTTCAGAAGTTATTCAAGGAATTTAGTGACCAAAGTGTTGCTGGTAGCCTACACCATATGCCTCCATGTGATAAGCATTCCTCCACTGTGTATTTGAAAGGTCTAATATGCACGTATTACACATTAACATACTCATAATTATAACAAAAGCAATGTATTTTGTGTGCTTATTCCAGTCTCTGTTTAAATATATTCATCATTGTTAAATAAATGAATTCATTATGATTGCTAATTCTGATCACTATTTCATTTTGGATGTAAATGTAGTTAGACCTATAAAATAAATAATATTCTTTATTTTGACAGTTTCCATCAATTTGATGCAATTTATTTATTGTTACCATTTTTATTTTAACTATCAACTATGTCAAAATAGCTATGCCTTGCATGCTCACTCCTATTTATAGTCAGTCCAGCAACTTCTCAGAAGGGGTGTACAAAAATATGGTTTAAAAAATCCAATGTTTGTAAAAGGTGATAGAATGTACATTTATAGTAGGCTAAAATAATTATTCATGAATTTTCTTGAGTTAAATTTAAACAGTAAAAATACACTTAAAAACAATCAGAATGAGATTAAAAAATGAATATTTTGTGGTAGGGAAGACATAATTCTGTTTAAAACTATTACAAATAACAAATTAATAGAAGATATATTGATACGATCTTCATATATAAGGGAAATACCTTATGCACCTGTTTGAATTTTTCTTCTATTTATTATTTTAGTCTGATTCCTTTAACCATTTTTATTAATGTTTCTCTGAATTTCTGTATTTGTTTATGGGAAGCCTAATTGTGCATGTATTTCCTCTCTGTAAAGCACTTTGAGCTGCAACTTCTGTATGAAAAGTGCTATACAAATATAGATGATGATGATGATTATTATTATTATATGAGCTGGGATCAAGCCCTATGATTGGAGCACATCTCATTAATACTAATGAGATAAAATAGCATTTCAACAGACTGATTGTGATTAGCTCAAAGGGAGGAGGGGGTGAGAGGTGAATAGGTTCGCTGGACACAGAGTGTACAGTAGCTTACTTACTTCCTTACATTATTCAAAGTATTTATGGAATTGGATGGAATGCCATTGGATATTGATTTCATGTGTAGATGAAGATTTGGAGGAAAAGTATGAAATATAATTTTCATTATGCATTTTGGAGACATTATGAAACTGAGTCTGGAAAAGAAGCAGAAGTGAAAATCAAGTGCCAATCCATTTATTAAAATACAAGACAGTAAAACTGTCAGTGTTCAACAATTAATCTTGAAGACCACAGATCTGTTAGCATTACGATTTCAGGGGTACCTAATTGCAAGCTAAACTAAATAGCCTCTGGAATGTCTTGTATACAAACAAAGAAGAAGAAAGGTCTGACAAAAACACATTCTAATCAGACTGAAATGTCTTTGCTTTGGTCTTTGCTGAATTGGCAATCATATGTTGAAACTCAGAACTTGAATCAATTCAATCAATTCACAATGATATACAATATGTTTGACTATGCAGGTGTAGGGTTATCGGGTCATGTACATGTAATTATTATTATTAATATTAATATTATTAATATTATTAAACGGGGCACC
>JAODUK010000003.1:178930-204337 GCA_027564635.1 Typhlichthys eigenmanni | reverse complement strand
CCCGCGTTTGTCCCCCTCCCCTCCCCCCCCTCCCTTTCCCTCCCCAACACCACCCACCACCCCCCCCATCCCGTCTCCCCTTTTGGAGCGCAGCCTTTCCCCTGGACGCACGCACTCCCCACCCGGTCGCCCAGGAACCTTGGCTGGCTAGTTTCCCCGCGCACCCCTCTAAATCTCTGATGGATCAGAAGATTCAGGGGGGTACCGCACCCCCGCCCCCCGCCCTCGCCCCTCCGCTCACGGGGGAGCGTGAGAAGGAGGCCGGCAAGAGGGAGGACGATGAGGAGAAACGGGACAGGGAGAAGGAGAGCGCGCCCACAGACGCCCCCGGGGGAGGGGGAGCGGGGGGCGGGCCTGCCGATGATGGCGGCGACCAGTCGCACTTCTCCATCAAGGAGAGCAGCCTCTCCGAGGGCAACGTGAAGCTCAAGATCGGCCTGCAGGCCAAGCGCACCAAGAAGCCGCCCAAGATCCTGGAGAACTACGTGTGCCGGCCCGCCTTCCGGGCCACCGTGAGGCACACGGGCCGCGGCGGGGGCAACCGGGGGAGCCGCGGGGGTGCGCCCGCGGGGGTCGATGGCGGCCAGACCCGGAGTCCCCCGCACGGGCGCGAGAAAGACAGACTGGCCAGGGAGCCCAGCCCCTCCGTCAACAGCAGGCCGGCCCTTCCGCCCCCTTCCTCTGCTCCCTGCGCGGCCGCTGCAGCGTCTCCTCTTCACACCGCTGCTCCTGCGGCGAGCTCCGCGGCCCCCTGCTCCTCCCCGGTGAACGGGAGCGCTCCAGCTAAGAAGGTAAGCGGAGTTAGTTTTGATTCTCCTCCACCGCCGTATCACAGTGGAACTGCAGAATCCAGGCAGACGAGACCATCAGGGATTGCGCAAGAGGGTTGTCTGGCTGCTCGCGTTGCCAAAAATAAAAGGCAGAACACTCATTACAGAGAGGCAACAGGCTCGCGAAACGTTCCCTATTTGCTTTTGTGCTTTGGTTTACTGGCAAACAAATTAATACATTTCTAGTTCATGCTGCAAAATAAACCATCCTTATTGACATCTTGCTCATCCGATTTGAATGAATTGATTAGCGATGCAGCAGTCCGCAGTGTGGCTACCTCCATAATTACCACGTTATGGAGGAGCACAACATAAATTGTCCTTTTGATTCCTTTGAACTCTGTGTTGGCCTGTCCCCATCCATCATTCACCGGCCCCTCCCCCTTCGCCTGTGTCATCGTCTGTCCCCTGCCCCTGTGTGGCGGTGTCCTCCCTTCTCTCTCTCCCCCCGTCTAACCCCCACCTCTCCTACTCTCCCTCTCTGTCCCCAATCTGACCCCCCGTAAGTGTTGTTGAGCGGAGTGGAGCATTTCCCTTTGGGTGCTATGAATGAACCGCACATTGTGCAGAGATGGAGGCAAACACCCTCGTTGATACGTGCTGGCCTTGCCTCATGGCCAGTGTGAACGCTTGTCAGCCATTTGGTTTCATATGAATGTTAACACGCTGCTGCTTCAGTGGCTTTATGTAGACGGGTTGAATGTTTCAAGTTACCGCTGAATGTCCTCGCTAACCTGCTACCCTCTTTTACTGCAGGGTCTACCAAAGATGGCCTGTAAATCGGACACGAAGCCCGACTCTAAAGCATCCAGCGCCACCCCCGAGAGACCCCTCAACCTCCACCGCCCTTCAGCAGAGAGCAAACACCACCCGCCGTCCGGGAAGAAAACACCCGCTGCGCAAGCCGGCCACCCCCTGATGTCCTCGCCCCCTTCGCCGGCCGCCGCGCCCAAAGAGCCCTGCGCGGAAGGGAGTAAGCCTCCGTACCCCTACGGTGCAGAGAGCCAGCGGGACAAGGACCGGGCGCCTGCTGGCTGGGGAGCACCCACAGTGACTGAGAAGCTAGCCCAGCTCATAGCCACCTGCCCACCAAAGACCCCCAAGCCGACCAAGCCTACGAAGCTGGCACCCTGCCCCGCCCCACCTGTTTCAGGCTTCATGGCGCCCACCGCCAAACAACGGGACAGGGCCATGGCAAACAGGAACACCTACTCCAGGGTGGTCCACCTGGCCCCGCCCCCGCCCGTCTCTCGGCCGCCTGGGCGGCCGTACGGCTCCCGGAACCGAGACGGGCCCGGCGACAGAGCATCGGCGTCGTCGTCGCCGTCGAGGAGAGAGGATGCGGAGGGGGCAGCCAAGAGCGGCAGCGTTCCCAACAGCAACGGCAGCAGCCGCAGTAGCAGCCCCGTGGTCGCCCACAGCAACGGCCGCCTCACGGCACCGCCGAAGGACAAGTCGCAAAGCCGCGGTGCCCACTGCGTGCCGCACGCCACGTCTTCACCCAATCGCCTTCCGCTCTCCTCCTACACCGCCGCGTCAGAGGCGAGGACGGGTTACCAGGGCTCCCCTGGCTCCGCCCACCTGCGGCAGAGCCCCACCCACGTAGAGGAGAGCTGCGAGACGGAGCGGGAGCCGGACAGGGAGGCTCCCCGAGATTCCATCAGGTGCCCCTCTTCTCCGTTAGCGGCAAGCAGGCAGGAGGGGCGGGACAAGGCGGCCGCTAGTCAGGCGTTCAGGGCGGGGGAGCGGGGGAAGAGCTGCAGCCCCAGCAAGCAGCGCGGCGGCAGTCCGAGTCGTGACTACGGCCGACACCGGACGGCGTCCCCGCCGGAGCGCCCGGGCTACGGCGAGAGCTCCCCGTCGCCCCCCGGGGACGACTCGGGCGACTCGTCGCCAGACTCGCCCGCGGAGCAGGACAGCAAGCCGCCGAAGAAGCGCAGGGGCAGGAAGCCCCGTTGGACGCGCCTGGCGAACAGGAGCCAGGTGCTGTCGGCTTCCAGCCCGGACGCCCCGCCGCCGGCCAAGCGGCCCGTGGGCAGGCCCCCCAACCCAAATAAGATCAGACCCAGTCCCCTGCTGCAGAGCTCGCAGCTCTTCCCCCCTCAGCCCAGGAAGCGGGGGAGGCCCAAGTCCAAGATGCCCCGGCTGGACGCCCCGGCCCGCGGACGCCCCCCTAACAAGCTGCCCCCCTCCCGGGTATTTTCGTCCCTGCTCAAGTCGAAAGAGGAGCAGGACCCTCCCGTGCTGCACCCGGAGGTGGACCTTAACCCCCCCAAGCCCATGCCCAGGAAACGGGGGCGTCCCAAGCGGCTGCCCCCGACCTTGCCGCAGGAGGGCCAGCCCCCGACACTGGCCCCCGAGGCAGCGGGCGGCGATGCCGCCGGGCGTTTCCGCAGCAACGGGCAGCTCATCATGAGGACCATCATCGGCAAGATCAACAAGATGAAGAGCATGAAGCGCAAGCGCATCCTCAGCCAGATCCTCCTCTGCCCGCCTGCGGAGGACCCACCCAGGGGGCCGCCGGCCCACGTGGCCGCCACGCAGTCGCTGTCCTCCCTGGCAGCGTCCTTCGGGGGCAAGCTGGGACCCCAGATCAACGTTAGCAAGAAGGGCACCATCTACATGGGAAAAAGGAGGGGCCGCAAGCCCAAGACGGCCGGCAGCTCTCAGGCCTCGACGTCGCCGCCGCCGGCGGAGCCCTTTCTGTCGCCCAGCACGGCATCGCCCCACAACCACCTCCAGCCCCACCAGCAGCACCAGCTGTCGGCCGCCGACGTCTTCCCCTCGCCCTCCCTGTCCCAGTCCAGTGGGGGCCACAGCCCCATCAGCGACGGCAGCTTCGTGGAGCCCGGCTCTGTGCACTTCGCCGGCCACCCCCACTACCACGGCCACCACTCCTTCCCCTTCCCCCCGCCCGCCTTCTCCGCGCCCACGCCGCGCTCCCTGGGCTCCCTGGGCCCGGCGGCCGCGTCGGCCTCCCAGAAGAAGTCGTCGTTGTTGTCGGCGGCGGCGACGGCTTCCTGCCGCGGCTACCACCACCACCACCACCACCACCACCGGCAGCACCACCACTACAGGCTGTCCCCCCCGCGGCCGCTGCACCCGACCTCCCCAGCGCCGCTCAGCGAGCTGAAGGAGGCCACGCCGTCGCCCGTCAGCGAGTCGCACAGCGAGGAGACGGTGCCCAGCGACAGCGGCATCGGCACGGACAACAACAGCACCTCGGACCGCGGCGAGAAGACCGCGGGGGGCGCCGGCCTGGGTGGAGTCGCCGTCCCGACGACGGGGCTGGGCGGAATGGGCGGGCTGCTGATGCCCATGGGCCCAGGTGCGGGGCTCGGCGCTAGGGGCCGGCGGCGACACTCTCCCTCGGCGCTGCCGGAGCACCCGTCCCCGTCGCCGCTCGGAGGGCCGCGGTCGCTCGCGGATCCCCGGAGGGCGCGCCCGGCCGCGCCGACCTCCTCGTCGCTGCTGCTGGGCCACAAGGAGAAGCACAAGCACAAGTGCAAACGGCGGAGCCACGGTTGCCCCGGCTACGACAAGCTGAAGCGGCAGAAGCGGAAGCGCAAGAAGAAGTACCTGCAGCTGCGATCGCGGCGGCAGGACCCGGACTTCCTGGCCGAGCTGGACGAGATCGTGGCGCGGCTGGCCGACGTCCGCATCGCCCACCGGGGGGCCGCCGCCTACCGTGGGGCGACCGCCGCCTCCGCGGGGGTCGGCCGGTTGCCCGGAGCGGGCGGCAGGCCCCCCGGCGCGGGCGGGATGGGGGGCGCGGGCGGCCCCCCGCCGCACCACTACCTCCCCCGGGACCTGCTGCCCACCATCTTCCGCATCAACTTCAGCGGCTACTACTCGCCGCACACGGCCTACCCCTGCGACCCGCTGCACTACGTCCGCAAGCCCGAGATGAAGAAGAAGCGCGGGCGGCCGCCCAAGCTCCGGGAGTCCATGTCGGAGGTGCCATTCGTGCCTGGCCTGGGCTTCCCGCTGTCCAGCGGCGGCTTCTACCACCCGTCCTACAGCGTGCCCTACTCCTCGGGGCCACTGGGCCTGGGCTACTACAGGGGCTACCCCCCCGCGGGGGCCCTGTACCCGCACCACGCCGCCCCGCCCCACCACTCCCACCACGCCGCCTCCTTCCCCCCGCCGCCCCCGCCCACCTACATGCACCACCACCCGTCACACCTGCTGCTCAACCCCTCCAAGTTCCACAAGAAGAAGCACAAGCTGCTGAGGCAGGAGTACGTGGGCGTGGGAGCAGGAGGAGGAGGTGGCGGAGGAGGAGTAGGTGGCGGTGGCGCCCGCCCGCCCGTCCTCTACCCGCCCATGTCGTCGGAGCTGTCCTTCAACTGGCACCACAAGCACAAGCACCGCCACAAGCACCGGGAGCGCTGCGGGGCGGGGGAGGACGATAACGGGGCGGGCGTGGTGGCGGAGGACGGGGCGGGCAGCCGCGGAGCCCCAGGTGGTCGGGCAGCTGTCGGAAAGCCGGACGGAGGCAAGGCGGAACGTCCCGGGGGCCTGGGGACGTTAGCCGAGCCCCTGCAGCGCTGCCGCTTCGGCCGAGATGCGCCCGTCGCTGGCAAGCAAGTGGCCGGCGGCGCCACGGGCAACTCGTCGTCGTCGTCGTCGTCGTCGTCGGACAGGTACAAGCGCAAGGAGAGCGCCGCGTCGTGCCTGGGGCCCTCCAGGCTGGTGCTCGGCGGGCCCCACCCGGCGGAGTCCTGGTTCAGGACGGGCGGCTCCGAGGCCGACTACGGGAAGCTGTCGCGAAGCCAGGCGTCCGCCGCCCCGCCGCCCCCGGGCCCCGGGCGGCCCAGGGACCCCGCCGGCTGCTCCGACAGCGAGGACGAGGACGAGGAGGAGCCCCCGGACGCCGGCGAGGACCAGGAGCACCCGGACCACACCAACCTGTTCGCCTCCGCGCTCACCCGCAACTCCCTGAAGTCGGGCAGGGGCAGGAGGGCGGAGGCTGCCGGCTTTGCCCGCATGGAGCGCCCACAGAGGAAGGATCGCTCCACGTCAGCAGAGAGGAGAGAGATGGGTGAGTCAGCTGCTCTGTGGCACACCGGAGGGTTTGGATTACAACACAAAGGGAGCCATGCAAAGTGGGCTGCTGCACGCATCTGTTTAGAAAGCAGCATCTACTTGGTGTGTGTGTAGTCAGTATGAGTCAATTATTTATACTCCACAATAGCAATAGAAACGGCAGTATTTGGAAGTTGTTCATGATATATGGGACCTTTTAATTCCTTTTGTTAAGTGTTATCCGCAGTGGTTCACAAACCTCTATAGCTTTGGAATTTGATAGGCTATTCTGCCCAGAAAAGCTTTCGACCCAAATTGAATTTGACATTGTTGAAGGTTATTGAACTCAATAGTGCACCCAATTTATTTTCCAAAAATAGTCTTATTGCCTCAAGAAACCAGCGGTTGAATACGATTGGACACCGTCCGATGAGCTTTTAGGCTTGGCGCGGCTACTGTGACCAATGTGCGCAAACAATTGTCAGCTGTGGTGATACTAGTTGCACCGGCTGTGTTCATGCAGAGCCTCCTTCAAAATGCCATATGGTGGACCTCCCCTGAAATGGCCTTTAGGGTGCCATTGGAGACCCACCCCCGCCTCTGAAAGAATACGTTCCCTGGCTGGCCTTGGATCAGAGGCTACCAGAATGATCGCTACTGTTTCTCTGCGGTCCCTTTCTGTGTTCCTGCTGTCTGAGCAAACACAAACTCACAGGGAAACAAACGGCCCATTCTCCATAGTAAAACTCTCTCGGAATGAGACCTGTCCCTGTCCATTGACTGGCCATGACATTTGGTAGCCTTTATTGGTGATTAAGGGCTCTGCAGTAAAAGCGCCCACATAATGACTTACAATGGCCCTACGTTGAGTGTGGCTGTCATGAACTACGTTGAGTTGGCCACAGCAGATATCCCATTTGTGTAAGAATGTTTATTCTGAGGCTATATTTGGTCCAGTAGTCGCCCACGAGCCCGTGTGTTCACAGCGGTGCGTGGCGCGCAGACGGGCGGCAGCATACGCACGCACTTTACCTAGGAGAACGAGTTAATGGATGTGTGTGTGTGGGTGTGTGGGTGTGTGGAGACACATTGTAAGGAATGTCCCTGTTGGGTAATCCCAGATTAGAGCTCAGGAAACAGGGCGTCCAGCGGTCACAGAATACACAGTGAAGGTGTGTGTGTGTGTGTGTGTGGGGGGGGCCAAGGAGTTGGGGCTGAGTTGGAAAATGGAGGAGCGGGGGAGGTGGCTGAATGGTTCACAAGCCAGGAAGGAAGAAGAAAAATGTAACGCGGACGGACAAAAGAGAAATAAACCAGGATGGAGTGAAAGAAAGAGCAATAAAGCATAAAACGATCGCGTGAATGAGGGGAGAGGAATATGAATGGGCCTTGAAGCAGGAGGTCACGTAAGGTCGCGAGGGCGGTAAGAAGGGGTCGTGGTTAAAGGACTGAGGCCATAACCGTGGCAAGACAAAAGGGTATTGGGGGGGTGGGGGGGAAACTTCCGAGGCAGAGAGCGAAGAACAACCCCATCTCAGCTAGTAACTAACACAAGCGTCGTCCACGACACGAGGCGCTTTTCGCCGGCCCGCCAAGATCCAGTTCATTGGGACAGCGGCTGGCTTGCGTTCCAGCGTGTTGAGCGTAGGACGTGGGGGAGAGTTGAGTTGGGGAGAAGAATGTGAAAAGGAGTCTCCATGGGCACGGCAAGAAAGTCTCGACGGGGAAAATGACCTGTGAGATTGGAGAGGGTGGCCCCACACTAGCGGATGGGGACCGGTGAGTGACACGTGCGGTGATTAGTGTGAATTAGGGGGTGGCAGGGGGTAGAAGCAGGAGGGAGGGAGGGAGGGAGGGAGGGAGGGGGAGAGAGAGAGAGAGAGAGAGAGAGAGAGAGAGGATGTGGAATATGCAGGATGGCTTGTAGACAGACCAGTCTTCTTTGGCGTCTTTGTACTTTCAGACTAAACCGCCCGCCATAGTTAGTATTATTACATTGGTCTATTAAACGCTGATATGTGTGACGAGCATAAGGATGTCTTTGGTGCACGTGTATCATTGTGCGGAGTAGATGCCACAAGGAACTGCTGCCGTGTCTCATCCAGACGCCTTTGCAGCTGCCTCCATCATTCTGATGTCTTCGACAGCTGAGAGCTGCTCATGAATAAACATCAGCGCTGCAATATTTCATTATAAGAGCGCTGTGTATTCTAGCCCTGCAACCCTACGAGACTTTGCTCGGCATGGTTGACGGCCAGGATTTCTTTTGCCCCCCCACCCCCCGGAGTGGCGAGACACATACAGAGCACTGAAACAATGCTGCGTTCACATGGACTGCAGACGGCAGTGGGGTGTCATATTAGCGCACGAGGGCAGGACGGCAAAATGCTGTGTGGCCGGCAATAAAATCCCGGCAACGGCAAAACGGCACGCCGGGATGTTTATGCCATGGCGTCCAGAAAGTGTTCCATGGCCGTGTTCCATGTGAACGCTACGTAAGGGCTGTGATGTTGGCGGCGGCTATAATCACGCTGACAGCGCTGGGTTGACAGTGGGAGGAGCTATACCGCAATGCGTTGGCCCAAACCTGTTAGAAGAGTCAATCATGGAACTCACATAATAGAGCCAGAAAGATGTGACACATTGTATGTATACCAAGTGATTCTTGAGAACGCTCTTCGCTGCCATAGGGTGCTCCCGCAGAAGCTCCGCCCCCGCACATTGGAAATGCACTGAATGAAGGCTAGGGTGTTGCTGTTGTTGTTGTTGTGTGCGGTCTGCACCACTTTGTTTGTCATCCTATTTGCGGAGCCCGGGCTGTGTAGAAGGACAGGAGTATTAGTTCAGCACGCACAGAGAACGGTAACGCCGGCGGACTGCTAGGAGATGTTCCGTGTGTTAGCTTACAATCTGTACTTATACCTTTTATCAAAGCGCCTGTATGGGTGTACATGGGCGCTCTAAATGAACTAACGCCGCTAGTCCCGTGTGTGTGTGCGTGCGCGTGTGTGTGTGTGTGTGTGCGCGCGCACGCTGGCCAGCATGGTAATGTTTTCCCTCCGCCTGTGGTCCTTCTTTCCGCCAAGGCACTGCGTCACTCCAGACGAGAAGCGTGGCCACGGAGGGTCCTGAGGGGTCCCTCCACCTCCACCACCTCCACCACCACCACCGGCAGCAGCAGCAGCAGCAGCACCCCTCCCACCAAACGCCCCTCTTCCACCCTCACGCCGCCGCCGCTCGCCTCTCCGTCTCCCACGACTACCGGCAGGACGCCTCGCCGCCCCGGCCCTCCCGCGGGGCCCCGCCCCCGAGACACAGCCTCCACCACGTCAACAAGATCCTGCGCGTCAAGAAGCTGCAGAGGCAGGCGCGCACGGGCAACAACGTGGTGAAGAAGAGGGGCCCCGGGCGCCCGCGCAAGCACCCCTTGCCCTCCCCGCCGCCCCCCGGTGACGCCCCCGCCGACGCCAGCCCCGCCGCCAGGCACCGGGAGCGGCCGGGAGACAGGGGAGGCGGAGGGGGGGCCGGGGGGCCGCCGGGAGGCAGGGCGAGGGAGGGGGACACGGTGAAGGACGCCATCGAGTCGGTGGTCCAGGGCCAGCGCAGGAAAGCCCAGAAGAGGAGGCACTGGGAGAGAGACAGGAATGAGGAGGTGGAGGAAGAGGAGGAGGAGGAAGAGGAGGATGGGGAGATAGAGGAGGCGGAGGAGACGGAGGAGCAGCTGGCGGAGAGAGAGGAGAACTTGGGCGGCCTGGGCATGAGGTCCCGGGCCGGCGGAGGAGGAGTCTGGCTCACCCAGGACGAGCTCCACCGCTTCCATGGGTAAGGCGTGTTCCAGCATTGTCCTTCACAGCAGGCCGGTGCGGGACGTTAAGTGCTGCGGGGCTAATGCTACTAGGGTATAAATAGGGATATTTATCAGGCCCAGCGCTAGTAGTAACAAAGTCACCGTTTTATTTTTAGCACACTGGAAGGCAAGCCAGATGGCCACTGCTCCCCGGAGCGCCCAGGCACCGTCTCCAGGGAACAGGCCCCGCCCATCCCGATAACCAGCCAACGGGAGAAGAGAGCTGCAAGACCTCCAAAGAAAAAGTTCCAGAAGGCGGGGCTTTACTCTGACGTGTACAAGACCGAGGAGTGAGTCTGTTAACCAAGCAATCCTGCGTTGTCTGCATTGAGTTTGTGCATTTAAGTATCTGTGTCTGATTATGTGATATTGAACTTCATGTATTTTTCGGGGATCATGCACAATATTACAGTGTACCAGAGTATTGCTCATTCTAAATACAATTCTCAATTTCGGCTCCTGACAATTACAAAAAACAATATCATTGAGAAATTAACTATTATTTTGCACATTAGTTTTGCAGGTAAACTCTTCATTTTGTCTTGTGTTCTGAATGACAGGCGCGCTCACGTTTGCATTTCGCCCCTCGCAGGGGGAAAGTGAAAGTATTTAGGGCCATTTTCACTGGTCATTTGCTTAACCCTTGTTTTTAGGTGCATTAAATGCAACATATTTCCAAAGTCAGTGACTAATCATGTTAAATAATCGTGATTTAAATATTGACCTAAATAATTGTGATTAGAATGTTGGAGCAACCCTAGTAGTATCTTTTGTGTTTACAGATATTGCTTTTGTGTTTTGTAGCCCCAGGAGTCAGCTGCTACAGCTGAAGAAAGAGAAACTGGAGTATATACCTGGGGAACACGAGTATGGACTGTTTCCCGCTCCTATACATGTTGGTGAGTTTTGAATTGCCACTTATCATGATTACTTAATTGTTTTGTCTGTTAAGGGTGGAATAGAAGTTTAGGGCTCTGACAATTTTTCGACAATTTTCAGGCGTGAAGAAGCTATGGATAACTATGCACATCCACAATTTACTGAAATGAAAATTCCTCTTTATGCTTTAATCCTATATTATAGGTACTCTTCGAGATTGTTGTTAGTGCCCACAGAACCCCAAATGGCTGTCCCAGCTCTGTGTAATATATTTCTAAGATAACTATCTGTACAAGCGGGGGAAGGGTAGAGAAGTGTGCTGTAGGGGGAGGAGTTTGGCAGAGGGCCAGCCACCAACAGGTGTGGGAGGGGCATGCGCTGTAGCAGTTTCACACCAAACCGTATTCTGGATTAGGGCTGGAAGATTAACCGAAAAGTAATCGAAACCGACATTCAGAACATCTAATCAACATCATTTTCACAGGTCGGTTTTTCCGATTAATAATATTGTTTTCATCCTGTTCAATCAAGCGTGTTGGAAATAAGGGGCCGCGTGTTTTACAGGTAGACCTATCTGTTGAGACCCGGACACCCTACTTGAAATTGTGACAATCCCAGGCACAGCAATAATCCATAGACAATAGCAATAAACGAGTAATATCTACTGAGAAAAACGCTGCTATCTTACTATCAGTAGTAACCACGGCGACAGATGTCTAAACTTCACGTCACTGGCTCGTAACACTGCAGCTCTGCTGGCGTCACATAAGCATGTGACGGACAACTTACTATAAAACCAGGTGAGCTTACTGTTACTCTATCTACGCCTCGTACTATATAACTTTATTACCGGACCGGCGCCACCCCGGTTCTTAATACATTTTGCACCAGCATGTAGGCTAGTGATTTTAAGTCAACTATTTCAATGAGACACTCCTATGGAAATGCTATTTCTGGAACAATGGTTGTGAAAATGTTCATTTAAATGACTATTTATACTGTTAATTACCACGCTTGTAGTCACGTGACTCTGCCCCATCCACACAGCTGCATTGAAGAAAATGGAGAACTCAAACAAAAGCAAAACAAAGGCAAAATAATCGTTCATTAATCGTAATCGAGGTCCAATATTCAATTCATTGTTTGTTTTGATTTTGGGTAATATCTTCCAGCTTTATTCTAGATACAAATCAAGAAGTGTATATTTAATGAGCTATTATATCATTTGGAATGAACAAAACAGGAACTGACTTCAATTACCTGAGCACACCTCATTTCAGTTTTTTATTTTCCTGTCTTCTTCCCCACCGTTCTCTCTCTTTTAGGGAAGTACCTGAGACAAAAGCGTATTGACTTTCAGTTGCCTTACGACATCCTGTGGCTGTGGAAACACGACCAGGTAATCAGTCTTGTCCAAGCCATTGAGAGGTTTTAACATGCGTCTTGGAGTAAAGTACCACAATGTGGCTGAAAATCTGCCTCCCTACTTACAACCTACAATACAGGCCACTTTTAAAATGTTCTGCTCCCTCTCACTAACCACACTGTCTGCTTTTGTTCCAGCTTCACAAGAGGCCTGATGTTCCCCTTTATAAAAAGATTAGATCGAGTAAGTATTGATCTTGGTTTCTGTCATCCTATTATCTGACTAGACTGTTATTTACACATGTATATTTACTGCATCTGTTGTCCGACATCGCCTGTAGATCTGATCAATACTAGTTCAGCGAAATGTTTAATCGACAATGGAAACATGCAGGTTCACTCTAGCGTGTAGTTATGTCGAGCTGTGTGTGGGATCATATGTCTGAGATGCTTTTCCAATGTGCTCCTGTGTGTCACAGACGTCTACGTGGATGTGAAGCCTCTCTCCGGTTATGAAACGACCCTGTGTAACTGCAGGTCCCCCGAGGAGCCCACTGAAAAAGGCTGCCTCGACGACTGCCTGAACAGGTATGGACAACAAGACAGCACATAACACAATGAGCTTGAAATAGAGGACATGGCTGTGTGCGGGTTTCACAATATACATAGTCTCTGGAGGTCCTGCAGCATTAACTGGGGCTGGTAGCACGTTTCCACTGTGCTAAAAGTGACACGCTGACCACAATGATTTCTGGGCGCTCACTACTTCAGACACGCGGTCTCACTGTTGTTTGGTCACCCTGCTGCCCTCCAGGATGAGCTTCGCCGAGTGCTCGCCCAGCTCCTGCCCCTGCGCCGAGCAGTGCGACAACCAGCACATCCAGCGGCATGAGTGGGTCCAGTGTCTGGAGCGCTTCCGCGCCGAGGGCAAGGGCTGGGGCATCCGCACCAAGGAGGCCCTGCGCTCAGGGCAGTTCATCATTGAGTACCTGGGAGAGGTGGTCAGCGAGCATGAGTTCAGGTGAGGGACATGACGCGCGCTGCTATGCCGGTAGCGATGCGGTGTTGCTGTACCGGACTGTACATTACCGGTAGGTAACGGGGGGAACATACTACTAACATTAGGAGCATATCTTGGGGAAACATACTACTAACACAGGGACCCTCTCTTGGGGAAACATACTTCTAACACAGGGAACCTCTCTTGGGGAAACATACTACTAACACAGGGAACCTCTCTTGGGGAAACATACTTCTAGCACTGGGAACATATCTTGGGGAAACATACTTCTAACAGAGGGAACCTCTCTTGGGGAAACATACTACTAGCACAGGGAACCTCTCTTAGGGAAACATACTTCTAGTGAGTCTATGCATCAGCACTGTTAAAGGGACATTTCTCCATTGTGCTACATGGTGGACCACAGCTTTTACACCTTCAGCCCCAGCTCATCTTTCTATTTATCAAACACAAATGAGTGCATGTCTTTCTGGGGAGGGGTTTAGAACGTTTTGAGCATTGGCGCTCCAAAGGGCGAAGAGTAGAGAGGAGTGCCAGCCACTACGCTCTCAGCTGCTCTGAAGCCTCAAACAACATGTTGTAACCATAGTTTAAACCAAAAGTGTAACCCTGCGCTCACACCAGCCATCTTGTAGCTGGCTGTAGACAGGTCGCTTTGTAGCCGTCGCTGATGAGCGCGTTTGCTCTGCCGCCGGTGGGTGTGTCTGCCCTGTCACTCAAAGAGGTGTGTGGTGCGTGTCTGCCTTGCCGCATGCATTGGCTAAACTCATGAGCAAACTTTGTAAATGACGTATTATGTAGTTATGCAAATGCTGTGGATATAACCTGATTGCAATGTTGTCATAACTAAGAATAAGAATTTGCGATTTGCTTGTTTTTGTGTCCAATGCATTATTAAACCTAATAAGCGATTAACACAACCTTGAAAACCGGCCTCCACCCTCCATAGCTCTAAACATTTGTCCCGGTAAATGAACCTGCGCACAGTTTCTCCTCCATTTTTGATCGCCAAGAGGGAGGGAGGGAAGGGCGTCGCCGATACACATCTTCTCTGATTGTTTAGTCGCCGCGCCGCGTCACTGAAAGATGTAGTGAAGTCGAACGTCGGTCAGCTTTTCAGTCGCCGGCTGTTTTTTTCACTCGTGTCATTCATAGTCCGACGCTGATTGAAACGAATGCAGGTCTGTCGCTTTGTAGCTGACTGTAGCTGGCAGTGTGAGTGCAGGGTAATGCCACACACACAAATCAAACATTGTCCCTTTAATATCACTGGTTGTTTGGTTTTAGAGTTTCTGTGTTCCAAGCGTAATCCACCGCCCGTCTTCTCTGTATTGTTGCCGGTCCATTATTTCCTCATATGAAATAATGGACTGAGGAAAGCAAGGGCAGCGTGGGCCCATGACTCCCATTAAGCATCTCGCCTCTTCCTCCCCCCCTCCCCCCCTCTCTGCTTCAGGAGCCGTATGATGGAGCAGTATTTCTCCCACAGCGGCCACTACTGTCTCAACCTGGACAGTGGCATGGTGATCGACAGCTACCGAATGGGCAATGAGGCGCGCTTCATCAACCACAGTTGTGAGCCCAACTGTGAGATGCAAAAGTGGTGGGTTTTAAAATGGTGCACCAGACAGTTCTTCCTGGTGTCTGTGCGTTGCCTCTTTTGTTCTGTGTTCTCCACAGCCCTGATTTGACTAAGCCCGTTCAGCCACCAGCAGTTGCGTCTAGTGTTTCTAACGGATAACGAAACCAGATCTGGGACAGCCAGTGAAAAACTGTTGTATGTTGTTACCCTTTCTTAGCAAAAAAAAACAGGACATACAGAATCCGGTTTTCATTAAACTAAGGTGATTTATAAATCATGGTTAATAAGAACAATCTACATTATGCAACATTTAACAATTCAGGTGACGCGAGAACAGATAATGGAGTTTACATATTAATTTTGGAAATTTACAATATCAGTTGCATCTCTAAAAAGCGAAACAACCATTTTCCCCGTCATCATCCATGATCATTCAGCATGGATGTGAGACCTAAACCCCGGTCCTGACTATTAAAACCTTTTAACACATTCCAGTTAGTGCCTTTGTAGAGCAGATTATCACACGTGTGCAGCAGTAACCCAATCACCCCGTTCACGCTCTTCCAGTGTGAAGGGCGCTAAACCCTTGACAGGCATTTCAGCACGATAAACCAATTAACTTGTTTACTTTTCCTGGCGCTCTGGGATCGCTTCAACAGCCTGGATCAGTCCACTACAGTCTAAACATTCTGGTTAAGTGGACGTTTTGGGTGTAAGCGGGGAAGAAACATTTTATTTTTTTGGTTTAGTTGTCGCTTGCCAGTTGGTTCAGTCAAGTGGTGCAGCCACCATTTAACCCACTTGAGGACCAGAACGCACATAGCTAGCGACCACAAAGACATGACTGGCTCCCGCTTCTCTGGCGTGGACCCGGCCATTATCTAGGGCAGGAGTCTGCAACCTTTACTATCAAAAGAGCCGTTTGTGCCCAAAACATTTGACATGTATCTGTCTGCAGCCGCAGAACATATTATACTAAGTTAGCCTATCAGCATTAGACCGAAATGAGAATTAATTCCCGTCTTCCCAGGCCTCAGGAGTGTTTGTGAACTGCGAGGACAGTGAAATGTTAGGGGGTTGCGGGGGCATGCTCCCCTGCAAAGATATTTTTAAAATAAAGCACTTAAATGCCAATTTCTGGTGACTTGAAAACAGAATATACTAGCCCAGGGGTGGCTAACCCTGGTCCTGGAGAACCACAGCCCTCATCAGAACATCTAACATCTAAAACATGCAGAGCAGTGGTTCTCCAGGACCAGGGTTAGCCACCCCTGTACTAGCCTATGCCTTAACTACTGTGCACTCACAATTTTGAATGGATTAGATCATTAAATCAGAGGACACAAGCTGTCAATATAAAATATAATTTTACATTATATTTTGTTGGGGGGGGGGACAAAACCTAGATTAAGTTCTATATGATGTTTATCAAAGCCACAGGGAGCCACTGTAGAGGGGCTGGAGAGCCGCAGGTTGCAGACCTCTGATCTAGGACAACCAAGTATTGTGTCGGGATGTTGCGCATACGTGCGCGTGCGAGGCAGGCAGGATTGGCCTCAAATAAAAGACGAGGAGGCAATATTTTCCACGCAAAGCATGAATGCTCATCCGTCTTGTCACTGAAGAAGGATTACACGCAGCGGGGGCCTCAGATACAGCTGTAGCGCCTCAAGACAATGTGCTGAGCTAGCACTTCACCCCCTATAGAAGGAATGAAGTAGCGAGAGGCTGTCGTGCTGTATAGAAGTGTATGCTGTGTTTAGTGGGAAAGATGTGCAAAGCGCTGGAGCACTGCCTGAAAAGGAGCGAGTAAACGGGCAGTTGGAAGGTCCAAGCACAGAGAAGTGAAAACCAGGGCAAGCTGCCTCTCCCTTTGTCCCAAATAGAAATGCCTTAGGTGAGGACATTTAGGTGAGATACTGAAAAAGAACGATACACGGTGTGTTGTGATGGGCGGGGCGGGGGGGGGGGGAATATAGAAAGCCGACCTCCTCTCTTTCTAACGTCTCTTTTAATACATTCTTTGCTTTTCTCTCCCCCAGGTCTGTCAACGGGGTGTACAGGATCGGCCTCTTCGCCCTCAAGGACATGAACAGTGGCACCGAGCTCACCTACGACTACAACTTCCACTCCTTCAATACCGAGGAGCAGGTGAGACAGATCACATCAGTGATCGAACGGCGTACGTAGAAGGCGCTGGCTCTCTTGTCTCACTCTCCCTCCGCCCCACCCCCTCCCAACAGCAAGTGTGCAAGTGCGGCTCGGAGAGCTGCCGCGGCATCATCGGAGGGAAGAGCCAGCGAATCAACGGCCTGCCTGGGAAAGCGGGCGGGACCCGGCGGCAAGGCCGGCTCAAGGAGAAGAGGAAGTCCAAACACCAGCTCAAGAAGCGAGTGAGTGCTCCGGTGGCGGCAGTTGGAATTGCGGTCGGGAGCAATCGACGTGCTAAAGTCCACGTCTTTACGCGCTTTGTTTTTTATTCAGATAATGAAGTCATCCCCACTGTATTGGGTACGTCTGCTCGTTGATGCAAATGTTTTCCCAGCCCACCACGTGGCAGCCAGCAACTCATAAAAGCATAGAAGCATGCAGACACGATCAATAGGTTTCGTTGTGCAGAACAAACATCACAAAAGGGAAGGGGGGGGGGGTCTGAGTGAGGAGGATGACTCAGACCGTATAATGATTGTTGGTGGCAGATGGGGTTGTTTTGAGTAGCTGCGAAAAGGCTGATCTCCTGGGCTCGTGCACAGCAGTCCCTGGAGTTACAGAGAATGGTGCGAAAAAGAAACAAACATCCAGTGAGCGGCTGGTGCGTGGGTAAAAACACCTTGTTGATGAGGGAGGTCAGAGGAGAATAGCCAGGCTGGTTTAAGCTGACAGGAAAGAAGTCACCCAAATAACCTTGTGGTAAAAACAGTGTATACAACTGTATGCAGAATAGCATCACTGAAGAACGCACAATGTGTTCCACCAAGTGGATTGCACAGCAACGGGTATAGCCACTGTAATAAAGTAGCTGTTGTATGTGTGTGTAGTGTGTACACAATTTGTACAATGTACAACAAAAGCATGATGATCTTTTGAGTGAGGAATTTACATTTTTAATTAAGCGGCTATATCGAGTCCTACCCATTTGAGGTGTATTTCCAGTTCAGTTTGTATGTAGGGCAACAATTCTTTCTGTCTCCAAGGAGCTTTTAATGGGGCACGAGGATTCTGAAGAACAAATCTCAACGGACATAAAGGGCCATGTGTTTGAACATCCGCGAACACATGATTTCTCACATCGGTTCAAAAACGTGAGACGGCTGCTTGAGTCTTGTGGTCTGTGATGTCACACCAATACAGCTCTATGAGGCAGGCATTGGAACGGACACGAGCAAATCTTGGAATTGGGACGCGGTGGTGCGCAGTTCGTTATTTTCATGCACAAACCATTTCAATGAAATTGTGAGAGCCTGGAGAAAATTTGGTTTGAAGGAAACCTGGCTGGAAAATTGCCTTTTAAGCCTCCTTCCTTCTTTAATTTCAGGAGGAAGAGTCCAGTGACAGCAACAAGTTTTACCCTCACCTCATGAAGCCCATGTCCAACAGAGAAAGGTAGAAATCCACACACATACATAAATAATAAATAAACAAACAAACTAAATAAATAAATCTATGGCAGATACATGTAGGCATTGTTGACCTGCAAGGTCGCCCCCCCCCTCCTCTGTTGACAGGAACTTTGTGCTGAAGCACCGGGTGTTTCTCCTGAGGAACTGGGAGAAGATGAGGGAGAAGCAGGAGCTGCTAAAAAGGGAGGGCGAGAGGGAGAGGGACGCCAACAGCTTGTCCATCTACACTCGCTGGGGAGGAGTTATACGCGATGACGGTAACATCAAGTCAGGTGTGTGTGTGTGTGTGTGTGCGTGCCGTCAGTGTAAGAAGACTAGATGAGGAGATATGGGAGAGTATGTAATCATTCAGAATTCACAGGGATTTCCCCCACCTCAAAATTGTGACCAAATAGTTTCTTAAATAAATAAAGTTTGATTATTTTCACAGTTGCAATTAACTAATACAAATTCCCAGTTGCATTGCCATTGCAATTGTGACTTAATTACCATTATTTTATTATGAGATGCCAATGTTTTGCATACAAATACCTTGTCTTCCCTTTGGTGGAACGTCACAGCTAAAGGAACGTTATAAGAGAGCGTTAAACACAGTGTGTTCCCCGGCGTAGCTGTGAACAACTCGTGGATGGTTTTCCTAACCAAAGTGCAAAAAGGCAACGTGTTGCTAAAGGGCTACTGGACTGGTGTGCTATGTATCTCCACAGACGTGTTCCTGACACAGTTCTCAGCGCTGCAGACGTCTCGGTCGGTACGCACGCGAAGGCTGGCCGCCGCGGAGGAGAACACAGAGGTCACGCGGACCGCGCGCCTCGCACACATCTTCAAGGAGATCTGCGACATGATCACCAGCTACAAGGGTACATTCACACTCTTAGCACTAATGCTCTCCAGCCTGCTCCCGTTCTGTTGGAACTACATGTATATTCCAAATGGTGAGTACATCACCACGGTGTTATCTAGATTTAAAGGTGCTGTAGGTCAGATTTCAGAGCTGAACAGCTCGTTATAATGACCCAGTTTATTTGAATCAGGTGTGTTGGAGCAGGGAGACATCTAAAAACATGCAGGGCAGCGGCCCTCCAGGACCTGGATTTGGGCACCCCTGCTATAAATCGGTGTAGATTTTGTCAGCTACATGAAGACTTCCGATCAATCAGGGCCTCTTTTCCCCTGCTTGTTCCAGCAAATCTACCCCGCCTGTCAGTCACATCAGTTACAGCAGATTTGTAAATGAGCATCCGATGTCAGACCAACGTGCTGCAGAGTAGAGGAGGAGGGATGGGGTTTTATTTAGTGTGGTTGATTTACCAAATGGTACTTTCATTTGTTCTTGTATTTGTCGCTTCTCCTTGCAACTCTCAAATCCTACCTTAAATCCTATCTTAGATTATGCATTCGGCCATTTGCCTAATGGTCCTTAAGAGACGTTTTATACGGGCGGTGTTCTATGCTGTGCTGAAACTCTGATACCGTAGGCATTGCGTGTACATCAGATGCCAGTGTATATTCTACGGCTATTTTCTTAATGCTTCACACACTAAACTGTAATACACTCTCTAGGGCTGCATCACAATGTAGGCTGACCCCGTACACCAGCTATAGGGCAAACACAGTAGTTCTACTTTGGAGAATTAACAAAGAATATATTTCTAGTTCTTCCATACAGTTTTGCTGGAGTGCTTCATGCCTGTGAAGACAGGCATGAAGAACAAAACAGTAGTTTAGCAATTAAGTGAACAGCTCAGTATGTTTGCATAGTCTGTGAGGATCCAGGCTGGATTGGATATGCTGTGTTGAAACAGCCATCCAATAATGATAGTAATAATGGTAATTATACAGTGTTTTAATTCATTACATAATTGGACCAGCATAACTGCATTCTATTGTGTATGACAGCCACTCTCAGTGGCACTGCCAATAACTCCAGTATTCGGTGCATTGCATTGTGCTCCATTAGAGAACCGGCTCTGACGACGTTTTGTTGTTCTTTATGTAGATTCCTCTGGCCAGACGCTCGCTGCTCCACTGCTCAACCTTCCATCGAGGAAACGGTAAGAGTTGTGTTTCGTGCCAACCATTATGTTGACGCTAAGTATAATTTATAACTGCTTTCAGAATAGGCATTCGTGTTTCCTTATCTATAAAGATATTATCGCCCTATTGTGTATAGGTTTACAAGCAAGCCTAATCGTTTGACACACATTTGAGCTGTAAAAGGTACACTGGCTCACGTCCATTATCGATAGTGACCCTTGACTATCTAAACAGTCATTGTTCACTATTATTCTGACCTACAGTAGGCATTTATTTGTCGTTTGTTCCACCCTTAAAATATATTGACTCAGGGTACCGCATGTTGATTAATCTTGACTTGTATTTCTGCGTATTTCTTGCCTTGCCGGGAGGAAGAATAGTCTAATGATCTAGTTTTTCGGACTACCTATGAACATCTTTGAGCAAGAACCACAACCTGCTCCTTGTAATAGGAGTAATAGCAATGTTTCTCACTGAAAGTTGTGTTGGATAAAAGCGTCTGCTATGTGACCTAATTGTAATTATCGTGTGCCACACCAGGAACAGCCAGTACTACGAGAAAGTGTCAGACCCTCTGGACCTGAGCACCATCGAGAAGCAGATCCTCACTGGCCACTACAAGACAGTCGAGGCATTTGACACCGACATGCTGAAAGTGTTCCGCAATGCGGAGGTAGCCGTCCAAACTTAGCACATGGCACAGTGAATGTGTATCCACGGCATGATTAAAATCACAATTCACAGTTCACAATTCATTTATTATTGAATGAATGAATGGGCTAAGCCCTCTGCTTGACATTCTTGTTCAGAGTATGTAGGTAACCTCCACCATCTGAAGCATAGCAACAGATGGATGTTTAAGTTGCTACTGCCACATACACAGACACAGGCACAACAGTTGTTCTGATGTTGCTAGCCAGATACAAATGCAGCATAGTGTCTCAAGTAGTGACTTGCCAAAAGCTGAATGAATAGGAAGCATTCAGACACACCAAATAACAGATAAACCCACACTTGGGTGCAAACATAAAACCAGTTGATCTAAAAATATTTCAGTGCAAAAAAAAAACAACAACTAAGAAACTATTCGATGATAGAACTGTGATAACAACCTCCATAATTTGCATTATATATACACAGGTAAAAAAAGGACTCTTTGTCTCTGCTCTTTTTCACTAAACATGATGGATGTTTCCGGCAGAAACAGGGTAGTGTAGTGACAGGATTGCTTTTGTCATTAATTCTCTCACTCGCAACCAAAAGCAGAGTGTAGCTTTGCCACTGCTAAGCCTTTACACACAGTGCAGAGCCCATTTGATTTACATTTGTATAGCTTAGCAGTTTAAACAAGTGCCACTTGAAACCTCTCAGGAACTCTGTTCGAAGTGGAAATCTTAATTTAGAGTCACCCATGCAGCAAAGGAACGTTTCAGTAAAGAACCTGAAGAGTATTTTGTAGTGTTGTTGTTGGATTAAGTGTCTTTTGGATAAAAAAAGCACTGCTTACGTTGTAGCGCTCATTCAGCACTTCAGGCCATTTAATAGTGCCACCATGCGCTGCCCATTTTCTTGACATGGTGATTCATTATTGTATGTCAAGTAATAGTTAATTTTCTGCTATTTGAATAGCTGTGTTCCCCTTCACTGAGGCTCTATTACACTGGCACTATGTATCCACTACACAATAGCTATAAACAGTCTAGCAAGTTAAAATAAGCAAATATTTGATTTAGTTAAATTTTATTTGTATTTGATTTCATATTTATGTAAATGTTTTTATTTTATTTTGTGTGTGTGTGTGTGTGGGGGGGGGTTACGCCTTAGAAAGTACATTTCCTATATCAGTTCAATATGCCCATGTCAGAATGTAGTTAATCTCCGCTCGTAGCTCCCCTCCAAGGGTTGTCTGTACTCAGCGACAAGACTGTCCCGCTCTCCCACCAGAAGTACTACGGCAAGAAGTCGTCGGTGGGGCGGGACGTGTGCCGACTCAGGAAGGCCTACTACAGCGCGCGCCACGAGGCCGCCGTCCAGATCGACGAGATCGTGGGCGAGACGGCCAGCGAGGCGGACAGCTCTGATTCGCTGGAGCGGGAGCATGTCCACCACCACCACGGGGAGGCAGGCTCCCACGACAAGGATGACGACGTCATCCGCTGCATCTGTGGGATGTACAAGGACGAGGGCCTCATGATCCAGTGTGAGAAGTGCATGGTAAGGTTTAGAGCAGGGGACCCTCCACTATGGGGTCCATTGCAGTTGGATGATTGCTTGCACTGTCTGAAATAATCAGTAGGCCACCACTCAGGCTCAGCTTTTTAAACTTTTAGCAAGAAGCATTGCAGAATACTGCCCGTCAGTGTCAGTGAGGCAGTGAATCAAAGTGAAGGGAGGAGGGATTTACCCTTTCTTTCTTTCTGCATCAGGCAACACACACAATGAAATGTAAACATCTTGACATGTCACGCCTGTATGTCCATCTACTCCATTATGTTAGGGTCGGTGTTACTGCTGCACTGTATCCACTGGGATCAAATAAAGACCAAGGAAGTTAAATAATATCACTAGACTAATAATAGCATACTAGGCACAATCAATACTTTGAAAATATACTGTAGCCTGTCTTGATTTGAAAACCTTTTTGAATAAAACTTGTTGTTTTAGATAGAAAATAGATTAAATTAACCATGCAACAATTCACCAGAAGAATATATTTCAGTCATACAAATATGGAACACCCCCTACATATTCAAAACGTGTTTTGGGGCTTGACTTACCACCTCTACATGCAACATTTCATATTTTATTTGGCTTGACGGGCCCACAATTTTCATCCTTTTATAAATAAGATGTTATGTTTTTTTACCCTGAAAGGAGAGCAGGCCTCACCATCACATCCATATAGTTTGTCATTTATTTTTAGACCCAGTGCAACCGGAGAGTATAGAGAGATTTCAGGACAAAGGTAGATTAACACAAATAGTCTTGACTTGTCTTCACAATCCACATGGTGTTACAATATAATCTAAATCTTTTGATGCTAAAATAAAAATTAAAAAAAGAATATTATATACTTGAAAAATATCTAATTTATCAAGTAGGAAGAAGCAAACTCAGGACAAGAACACATTGTGTTGAATTACTTGGCTGAATCCAGTGGCAACTTTTGAATTGTGTCTGCAATTACCCGGCTTTGATTTGCAACCAGCATTACAAAACAATTTCTCCACGCACCCCTCTCTACCCCTTCCCCTACAGCCATGTGCATTCTAGCGCTCCGTTAAGCAGCAGTGAGCACACTCATGGAATAGTAGCCTACAGCTCTGGGAAATATTAAGAGACACATACAGCATAATATTATAAATAAAATGTAAATGTAAAACTTGAAACAAAAATATAGAAATATCAAAATTAATATATTAAATATAAATGTATAAATAACTAACAAGTGAAATTGCTGCACAGGCCTTTTTAATTCTTCAAAAATATAAATATCAAAATGAATATATTTAATTAATATATTAAATATAAATATCAAAATTTATATATTAAATATAAATATCATAATGAATATATTAAATGAATATATTAAATATAAATATAAAAATTAATATATTAAATATAAATAACAAAACATTTATAAATAGTATAACAAGAGAAACTGCTGCGCCGGCCTCTTTAATTATTTCCAGCGCTATATATCTTTTGGTAAGACTTCTAAAGTTACCGTGGCGTTTGTTTATGAATGAGTTTAATAGTGATGTGTAAATGCACCCGGACGTGGTGGTCAACACCGCCTCACTGTCCCCGCAGGTGTGGCAGCACTTTGACTGCATGCGGTTGGAGACGGAGGCAGAGCACTACCTGTGTGAGCAGTGTGACCCCCGGCCCGTCGACAGGGTACGCAACGCCGTTCTGTTTGTTAATGTTTGTTATGGCTTCTACAGGGGTGTGAGATGGTTTCTATTAGTTACATTTGTTTGTATATTTTAATACCACATATGTACACATTAGGGCTGCACGATTATGGCCAAAATGCCAATCACGATTATTTTGGATCAATATTGAGATCACGATTATTTATCACAATTATTCATTGATTTTGTGAACAATGTATTTTTATTGCACTCATTTTATTGCACTCATCAGACCACGGAAATCACTTCCATCTTGTTCTACATTCCTGCTAATGTACAAATATTAGCTTCAAAATAAAACACACATACACTGTATACAGTACATAATTAAAGAAACACACAAACAAAACATGTACTTATGTTGTATGTCATCTGGGCCAGGCTAATGTATATGTGTAGCCATGGTTTATCACTGGTGCAGGTTAGTGTGTCACACCCACTTGGCGACGCTAGGTTCATGCCTAACTGATTCCCCTGTGTGCTGTCGCTGAAGGAGGTCCCCATGCTGCCCCAGCCAAGCTACGCGCAGTCTGGCTCTATATACTACATATGCCTGCTCAGGGACGAGCTGCTGCTACACCAAGGTGAGGAAGCACTCCTGCCTGGCTACATATACATACATACATACATACATACACACACACACACACAGCCTCCAGGAGCGTGCCCTTCCAGGTGTGTGTGTTGTGTGCAGGCAACTGTGTGTATCTGATGAGGGACAGCAGGCGCACCCCCGAGGGCCAGCCGCTCAGACAATCGTACCGCCTCCTGTCTCACGTCAACAGGGACAAGCTGGACATCTTCCGCATAGAGAAGCTCTGGAAGAACGAGAAGTGAGTGAGGCCGCCGAACTGACTGAATGACTCAATGAAGCAACCACGGAGTCTAGACCAGTGTTTCACAGCAGTGGTCCTGTCCTGCAAGTTATAGACCAGTGTTTCACGGCAGTGGTCCTGTCCTGCATGTTATAGACCAGTGTTTCACGGCAGTGGTCCTGTCCTGCATGTTGTAGACCAGTGTTTCACGGCAGTGGTCCTGTCCTGCATGTTATAGACCAGTGTTTCACAGCAGTGGTCCTGTCCTGCCTGTTATAGACCAGTGTTTCATAGCAGTGGTCCTGTCCTGCATGTTATAGATCAATGTTTCACAGCAGTGGTCCTGTCCTGCATGTTGTAGACCAGTGTTTCACAGCAGTGGTGCTTTTCTGCATGTTATAGACCAGTGTTTCACAGCAGTGGTCCTGTCCTGCCTGTTATAGACCAGTGTTTCATAGCAGTGGTC
>JAODUK010000003.1:153127-178830 GCA_027564635.1 Typhlichthys eigenmanni | reverse complement strand
CCTGTTATAGACCAGTGTTTCACAGCAGTGGTCCTGTCCTGCATGTTATAGACCAGTGTTTCACAGCAGTGGTCCTGTCCTGCATGTTATAGACCAGTGTTTCACAGCAGTGGTCCTGCCCTGCATGTTATAGACCAGTGTTTCATAGCAGTGGTCCTGTCCTGCATGTTATAGACCAGTGTTTCACAGCAGTGATCCTGGGACCCACTTCCTGCATGTTTTAGATGTCTCCTTGCTCCAACACACCTGAATCAAATGAAGGGGTCGTTATCAATCTAGGCAGAAGCCTGATAACGTCCCGTTTATTGGAGGCAGGTGTGTTGGCATAGGGAGACATCACAAACATGCAGGACAGTGGTTGGGAAACACTACTCTAGGTACACTGTAGGAAATAAAATCACCATGTTCTGTGCAGTCATCCAAAGCCACTAAATACATGAACCCTTTCCCCCACCCCCTTTCCTGCTCCCGTTGTGCAGGGGAGAGCGGTTTGCCTTCGGCCACCACTACTTCCGGCCTCACGAGACGCACCATTCTCCCTCGCGCCGCTTCTACCAGAACGAGCTGTTCCGCATGCCGCTGTACGAGATCATTCCCCTGGACGCAGTGGTGGGAAACTGCTGCGTGCTCGACCTCTACACGTACTGCAAGGGTGAGAGACTTGCGCTTCCACCCTGCGCTCATTGCGGTGGAACGTTTGCTACACGTTCAATGAGCAACAGTGGGCTGAACGAACAGGAGGCTACAAAACAGGGAGGAGTCGGGCTGTCCTTGTAGGCTGTCGGCTGAGCGACCATCACATGGCTAACGACAACAACAAAGCCATCGTTTGTGCGTTACTGCTTTAGATTGTTGTGTTTCAGCAGTACAGATCCACATGATGATGGTAGAACCAGCGTGGCTCTGGGTTAAAACCACCTCTGTCGGTGCATAACACAATGTTCCAATTGAAGAATGTGTCCGTAATGGTTGCGCCAACATATTCCGGTTTTGAATTTCATGCATTTCATATCAGAATGAGCCGGCATACATCTTAGATTCTATAATATAAAATGAAAGCGACACTAGTACTTCATAGTGATGATGACAAATATGCAAAAAATATCCTATTTGAAACCCTGGAACACCCGGGCAAATATGCGTCATTGAGCACTCGGTAGTTCTATTATTAAATGCACGTCTTTGAAAGTAGTTCAACTTCAAGAAAGTTACAAATGTTTTTGAGGATACATGTCGTTCAGTGATAAAGCTAATTGGACGTTCAATCCACTGAATGCACCCCTAGACGTAGAAAAGAAATGGCAGACCCGCCATCTAAAAGCGATAACGCCTCGACTCATATCCTCATTGACCCTTTGACGTCCATGGCGATTTGGGAGCATCTTGAGCATTGGGTTTAGCGGTTGGCGACTGCTCTCCAGTCGCTAATCTTATCGCAAACGGGGAGTTTACCTTTAAACACAGTGTTGAATGTTCTGCGGTGTATATAGGCAGGATCATGTTTGTTTACATGCCTTCACAGTGTTGCCGTCTTTTAACAAAACAAAACAAAAAAAAAGCTAATCCTTTGTTGCCACGCGCTGTTTGGACGTGCAGGGCGACCAAAGGGAGTGAAGGAGCAGGACGTCTACATCTGTGATTACCGTCTGGACAAGTCGGCTCACCTCTTCTACAAGATCCACCGTAACCGCTACCCAGTCTGCACCAAGCCCTACGCCTTCAACCACTTCCCAAAGCGCCTGGCCCCCAAGAGAGATTTCTCGGTGAGACAGGCGATGGTTCCAGCCTGGGGGGAGGGGTTGGAATGTTGGGATCTATCTGTGGGCTTATAGGCGGAATGCTATTTTAGGAACAGAGATAATGTTACAGCCCGACACACGTTGCGCCTCCGCATCTGTTAGTGCCACAGCCACTCCCTTCAGCAGACTGCAAACACAGAGCACAGGCACTAATAGATAAACAAAACTAAAACAGGAAAGCTTTTCAAGCCCTGCTTTTCTAAAGCTCCTTTGTTCGTAACATTTGTGTTGGCCTGCCGTCATTTTAACGTAGTAATTGGTCAAGATAATGGTAAAGATATTGTACATTATCAGTATGTACATAATAACTTTATTAACTGGTATTAACTGTCATTTTTAATACTGAAGGGCATAGTCTATCAGTGCTACTACCTATTCAGCCTGAGTATGATGTCTATCGCTATCTAAAAATGTTCCTAGCCTGAATATATAATAATGAAAATAAAAAACATGCATGTCATGAGCTGCCGGAGCAATGAAAGATTGTTGCACTTTTGACTTAGATTTTGACAGTGTTACGTCCGTAGGGGGTCATGAGGACCCAAGTGCAGGATATTGATGGTATGATGGTTTAATGATAACCGGGTTTGCAGAACAGAACTCAAAGACGCAGACATGACTAGACAAAGAAATATAGAAATGATCCAGCCCAGGGCAGACAGAAAACAGGGTAATTAACACATGAAGGGGTGATTACAGATTGGGGACAGGTGAGGCAAATGCACATGAAGCAGGGGGGACAGCCAGGACATCCACAGGTTGGGAGGGGAAGTGCAGGCAGAGAGACAGATACCACCCAGGAGACAGTCATGACAGGCAGTGATTCAGCTAATCACTACAGTGTAACCAGCTGCTGTATGAAGCTGGGAGTGGAGGGAGGGTACCTCTGCAGTGTGAGCAACTCCTAGTGTAAACCATAGACTGTATATGTAAATGGAAGAAACGGCAGTATCTGTTGGTATTTCTCGCTTGAGCTAAGGCATGTTGTACACTTATTGGAGGATATTATGAAATAAGAAATACTAGATTAAGTTCTACAGACAATTTCGAACTGGTGTTAGTTAAACAGGCTTTTCCACAAGCTACTAGTAAGATGTTTTCATTGATTTATAATCCTTGGCTGCTGTAACCACATCAAAGTTCACACTGGTCATGGAATATCATGGAATTTTATTATTGTATTTTTTGGACTATAGCATGTCCAAACTAATTTCAGTTGCCATTCTTAAAAATGCTACTGGACTTGGTATTGAATTTTGAGATGTCTCAACAAACGTTGTAGCTGCTGGTCTGAATGTTTACTTTGAATATCTACGGGAAAGTTCATTCATTTTCAGTTTGTTTATTCTTGCCATGAGGGAGGAGTCAGGGAGGAGTCAGGGAATTTGACATTGGGGAACCGAGATGTATGGTTAAAATATTAGAGCCTTCCTCAGGCCCTGGAGGGACTCTAGGTGAATGGGGGGGCTACCATTGTAAGCAGCAACTGATCCCCATGTTCCCCCCTCTTTGCAGCCGCACTACGTCCCCGACAACTACAAGAGGAACGGGGGGCGCTCTGCCTGGAAGAGCGAGCGGCCCAAAGGGGCCGGCGGGGGCTGCGAGGACGACGGCTCCTCGGGTGAGCGGGGCGACGACTTCCCCCACGAGGAAGGGGAGGAAGAGGAGGTGGAGGAGGAGGAGGAGGAGGAGGAGAGGGGCAGGGAGGCAGCGGAGGACGACCTGGACGGGCCCTCGGAGGAGCCCCGGAAGGCCCAGAGACCACGCCCAGACAGAGACGGCCAGGAGGAGGTGGTCGGGGAGGAGGAGGAGGAGGATGGCGGTGGTGGCGAGCGAGGCCCGGAGGCGGAGGAAGGCCAGGAGCTGGAGGAGAACTCGGCGGAGAGGGTGGGGGAGATGATGGAGCTGCCCTCCTCCTCGGCCTCCTCGCCGCTCCACCTCCTCCACGGGCTGGGCAGGAGGGAGGCCCAGAGGGAGAGGCTGAACAAGATCCTGCTGGAGCTGCTGCACAGAACGCCCAGCAAGAATGGTGAGGGAACAGGTACTTATGGGTGCGAGCACACACGCAGGACACACCCCGTTTAGACACAAGGCGCGTTGTGCATGAGATCTTCATTAGAGGCACATGGGACAATGGAATGTTGGCCCCCCACCTTGTTTCTGTTCCAATCTGTCAGTTATGTTGTTTATTTTCTTAATTATTAGTATTCTTTTTTTTACCTTTGATGTAGTTAAATAGATAACTTTAGAAATAGGTTTGTCCATGCCTGTGAATCGTATATTAATAGTTACAATAGCAAATCTTCCCGATGTCATGTGATGTTCACGTTACATCATTAGCTTCACTGGGACCAAAACTAACGGCAATTGAAAGTGAACCATGTCACACCACGAAGAAGCTCTCCCATGCAGACGCACTAGATTACAGCCGGTGACTCTCTCTGTCCCTGCCTTCTTCCAACAGCCATAGATGTCACTTACCTCCTGGAGGAAGGCGCAGGCAGGCGCCTGCGGCGACGGACGCTTGGATTCGGAGACTTTGTGGGCAGGAAGTAAGCGTCGAGGGGTGCCTGCAAAGCACACTACCTTCCACTATGCTACTACGTCGCACGTAAAACCCAGGAGGGGAGGGCAGACAGCCTTGTTGACTATTGAAGGGGGCCACAATGTGTTCCCAGGACCCTGTACCAGGTGGTGTCTCTTCCCAAGGCTGTCGCCTCGCACTCAGAACAATGCAGGGGTCAACAACGACGACAACAACAAAAAAAAAGAGGAGGGAGGAACACGTCGGAAGCGGTTGTCGCCACGGCGATAACATTTCAAGGGTTCAGGTGTACTCAGGGGGAGTGGACCCAGACGTTTTACTTATTTAAGTAGTATGATGCAAACATGTTTTTTTTTTATATATATATATATATGTGTGTGTATATGTATATATATATATATATATATACACACAGACATAGGATAATTAACCCATGCACTTAAATGCATTGAACAAACATACAAAGGGCCTGCAGTCAGGACAGACTGAAAAGTTAAGATTTGCCGGTTAAAGGAATTCCTTTCTGACTCATAATTTCAGGAGCATCAGAAAAGAAATGTGGTACTGAATAGGGAATAGTTTGAGGGAGGCAGCCTTCCTTGTAGCCAACGGGAATGAGAATTCTGGAGACTGGCGCCGCTTAGTGGCTCAGAGCTGTAACAACAACAAGCTAACATGCCAGGAGATTGTGCCCGGACATAAGGGTAAAAGTCATAGGACGTGCTGTGCGTTCAAGCATTGCTAAAGAACTTCCAAGTTAGATAAGAAGAGATATAGAGAGACGCAAGAATGACATTGGTCAACTGCACTTTTGGTACCATGGATATGGCAAAGTTCTGTGTAATCTATCTATTATGAAAACACACTAACACTCACATTATTGGATCATGCAGTCTGAAAAAAAGTGATCTTATTATCTTTTTCCCTGTTAAAATGTAGTAACTCATTGAGGAACTGAGAAGAGTGGGTCTTGGGGCAGAGGGAGGGGAAGTTGGCTGTGGGAGGATCGAGTGCGTCTGCTTTTTGTCGGTCCAGTGTCTTGTTGAGTTTCCGTTTTTAATTTCGTTTTTTTTCCGTGAGGCAGTGAGCTTCGCCCCCCTCTTTTGTTTTGTTCAACTGACCCGATTCACCAGCTTAACTAAATGAGGCGGCGGAACACCGGCTTTCACTAACGCCTTAGAATGCCGTGCTCCCCAACTGCCTTGCACGAGTGTGTGCACGTGCATTCACACTCGCTGTGCGTCTATACTCTGCCAGATTTCTGGGAAGATATACATTTTTAAAAATAAATGAAAAAAAAATAATGAAAAAAAATCAAGGGCTTGATGGCAATTAACAGTTTTAAGAAAGGTATGGAAAACAATACATAACATGAAATATGTATTTTCTTATATTCTGTGAAACAGGGAGGGGGCAGTACTGTATATTGGGAGGGAAGGGACTCTGTTTTATTCTCCTCTTCAAAATATGTTCCTGTTTGCCATGGTTAATGATTTAAAATTCATTTAGATTTTCAATGAGATTTCTTCCTCCCCCCTTAAAAAAATGCCTCTGATAAAGTGGGACAGCATATGATGTCCCAATGTGGTAAACTGATGAGAATTAAAATTAAAAACTGACTAGGTAGTAAGAATGGAAAAGCTGTACAGTGCCAAGTTATGTATATACAAACTTAATGAGGAGTATCTCAAAAGCAATATCTTGATAATGGATTTTGTGTATTATTGTACTGTACAGGACTCAGCCCTAAATGTATTATGATTATTATAAAATATTATAATTTCTTCCATTTGTATTACTATAATGAAGACACTTAAACTCAGATGAAAAGGGGAGATTATGTCCAGACCACCGCACCATTACTGTTCTAATGAAACAACGTAAAATTTAAGATTAGTTTTGGTTGCCGAGAAATAAATTTCATTTATGTACTGCATGAAAAAGAATGTCAAGTGGACACAGAAAGGCATCTGGAACTGATAGCGATTCTGCAATGACATCTCTGTCACTGTAAGGACTATTGTTAATAATATTAGTTTAAGGAGAAATGCTCTCCTTAATGTTTTGCTGCAAAGTGTTGAACACTAAAAAAACAAGCCAACATAAAAATGTTATGATATTTTTAAAAGGTGACAGAAACAAAAGTTAGCTATCATGTTTTCTTTTTCCCCTTTTGAAACAATGGTTCCGTTTTGTGATAGCAGTCATGTTATGATGCTTGTATTTGTATTTGTGTGTTTTTGTGTGATTTGTTTATTTTTATTTTTAGACAATCACAAAATAAGATGCAAGCATTGTAAATGGCAGACTGGCAGACATTTTGTGATTTGTACAGTTTGTCAAAAATATCTTCCACTCGTTAAAAGTTTGTAATTATGATTATAAAGTAATGGAAAATGCTGTTGGTTTTTACTTTGTTTTCTATTATTATTTTTTCTTCTTTTTTTCTTTTTTTTTTTTAATAAAAGCACTACATTATTGTCAATACAATATGTTTTGGTTTGCTTTGTTTGATGTACAACTTTATTATTATAACACATATATTAATACATATTGAGAAATTAACGAACTACTGGTTTAAGAGCTGACGACTTTTCACCTTTTAACGAGTTTGTTACTGCAACAGGTGGTAGCCTACCGGTCAAGTACGGTAGTGCACGCAGCGGTGCCTTCCCTAGATCATATAGAACCCACGCGAGATTTCTGGGTTTAAGGTTCTTACGTTCTCATTTATTTACTTGGAAGAGTCATCAAAAGCAAATACGTTTTTTCCAGTTACATGTTTAAAAATAGGCATTTTTTTTACGTTATAATGAAAACTAGTAAAAATGTAATCGACTTGGAAATATATCGCGGAAATCTCGCGAGGCACGGTTTCTATGGCATCCACCTGCCAGACAGTTGCTTGTGAGCACAGTTAATGTTTTTGCGTTAGTTGCGGTTAGCATTAGGCAATTATCGGTATGTCCAAGAAACGTACGAAAGATAATACAGATAAGAGTCATGCTGGAGATAAAGACGATCACTCGAAAATACATCCAGGTAGGCTACTGCGGTGCGGTACTGGTATGCAGAAATTGATTTTCAAAGCACGAAAATATTACTGTCAGTATCGGTAGTAGGCTATATGGTATGCTTTCTATTGTTCCTAAATACCGTACCGGACAGGTGTGCCCAAAAGTGATGATAAAAAGTGATCACTGTATAAAAAGGTGCATTTTATGTTAACATCCCACATTTGTAACTGGTAAAATAAATGGATTAATTATATACAGTACACAGAGCAGGTAAAATACTATAAATTAAGGATCATATAAAAATATGTTAATGTTTTATCTAGGCGGTCTATATAAACCATCATGTTAGTTAGAGTATACTATATTTTCCAAATATAAGCTAAACAAGGATATTTGACATTGCAAACAAACGCATGGTTACGCATCGGAAATTATAGCCAAACATTATTTTATCCAGATAAAAGCAGCTGCAGAGGCAGGCGGCAATCACTTTTAACCAGCAAGTCACTTTTGGGCGCGACACGTCCAGTACCGTACTCTCACGTACAGTTCAAGTTAGCTGGGAGCCCCCCTATGGAGCCCCCTCAGTACCCTCTCTATTCATTGCTAATTAATTAATTCATCATAGCATCGAACCTTGGTGAAAAAAGATTTGCCCATACCTTTGGTAAGTAATGTTAACAGATTGATACTTGACACTATATTACAATGTTTTGTCATTTGTGGACCACAAATGGTCTAAAACTCCACACGTCTACACCTGATCGACAGATGGCTATCGATGCTCAGGCAATATGGAGGTGGATTTCCCCGAGCTTTGTGCACTTCTAGAAATGAAGAAAATCCCAAACGTTTGTGCTCAAAACACAAAGACTGGTAAACAATCGCAATCTGACAGGTTATTACTATAGGCAGATAATAGCACATTCCAGACCAGACCAGACTATTGTAAATATAATTGACTTGATGTTTTCAATTATAAAGATGTGTTCATTCATTATTTGTATTATTATTGGGTGTATAATTTTGTTAGTCTAGCACTCATTAACTTTATTTTAACTTTTTTCTCAGTTGCAATTTTCATAATTTCAGTTACATTTAATTATATCATTAAAATGTGTTTACAGAGCGCAACCAAAGTGAAACCACCCCTTGCATCCAAATAGAAAAGGAGAATGATATTGTCAAGAGTGTCAGAATTTGTGGTGAGAGCACTATGCCATAACTTGTATGCAATTCATTTATATAGCAATCTAAGAAAACAGTAGGGGGCATGTGAAAATTTAAACAAGTATATCCTGTATAGATTTTTGTATGTTAAGGGTAGGATTGTGAATGGTTGCTGATCTATGTATATAAAACAAATTAACACAACACATTTTAAATATTTTTTATTTTGTATTACTTTACAGGTTTGAAGGTAGATCATTTGATGGATCGAGTGCTTAACAAGGCACTACCTTCCTTGACCAGCCTACAGAGCATTCAGTATAAAAATCGTTTAATTCATGTTACATTGAAAGCACACTTTATTGATTTATACATAGACCTGAAATATTTACCATTGTTTTTCAGTTTTTGGCAGGCTAGACTGAGAGATCAAATTATATTCAACCTCAAGAACACAATATCTCTATGCTCTAATCTTAGGTAAATTACAGTTTATCTCTCAGAATGTATATGTTTGTTTATTAAATTGCCTTGTGTTCCCAGCACAATAAGTGCTTTGTAAGCACAGTATCACACTTCAATTGTGTTCTGGTAAAGGTGAGGAGGGGTTTTGTGTCATATTTATACTGCTTAACTCCTCCCTATACAAAACCCTTCACATTATGTTTAGTGTTTTTTAGTGATAAATACATAATCAAAGTAATTATGCTATCATTTTTGTGGTCTCTTTGTTTTTGTTAGGACTGTGGTATTAGAAGGCAACCCTCTTCCAGAACACAGTTACCATCTTTTGCTATCAGAAGATAGTTTGTGAGTCACTGATCCATTATACCACATATGAAGATACTGTATATTTGCACAAAAACACATACGGAGACCCAAACTGGTGCAAGTGTAAACACATGTTCAACCTATGGTTTATATAGCCTAACAACACCTAGATCTCTTTGACCCTCAAGTCTCACTCACTTGTCACTGCGAAACAACCGGATAGGAGATGAAGGAGCACGTCTGATTGGCTCAACTCTCTCTACGGCCAAATCTGCCAATAAAAATCTCATATCCCTAAACCTGGGATTCAATTTGATTGGCGATGCAGGTGCTGCTCACATTGCACAGGTATAACTCAAAATCATTGGGCACATTTTTGCAATTCCTTTCATTTCAACTCTTATCAGCAGATTGGCATCTCCTCATCTCAATTTATATTCTAGGGTCTGCGTTGGAATCGCAGCTTGCTCTCTCTCTCCTTGTCTAACAATCAGATTGCAGACACTGGGGCAGGTTATCTAGCCAAAGTGAGTGTTTCAAAGCCAGACTTTACAAGTTGATATTTTACATTCACTGCAGATCCATTTACATGTCAGAAATCATTATAGGAACTTTTTCAGATACCATTTCATAGCATATATCTACATTTTTAATCTTATAAGGTCTTTAATGCTTACTCTCTCTATTTTTAGATACTTTGTCCAATTGCTGTAACTCATGAAGAACTTGTGGAAAGAAGGATAAGGCTAATGGAAAAGGAACAGTCTGTAAGTTGGCGATTCACCTCTTTTCTGACTTTAAATTTCGGCATTCAGTTTTAGACAAAAACACTTTCTTCTTTTTTCTCTCTCTATATATAGCTTTTGCAGTTGCCTCAGGAGGAGAGTCCTATTCAGTCAAACTCATCACTGACCAATGAACAGGGACTAAAAACGTCCCCTAAAAATGAGGTAGTATGCAAAAGAAGTGGAAATGTAGCTTTGATATATAAGTGTTTGATTGCTTAACCCAATTACAATTTCTTAATTTTACAAATGGTATTATATCTTACAGAAAACTGATAAAAAAGATGAGAAAGCATCTTCTGACCACTCAAGGCTTGCACTAAAGAAGGGAGACCCAAAAAGTGTCAAGAAATGTAGTTACTTTTCTTAAATGTCTTGTGCAATTTTTTCGTGACACTGGCTAGATAACATTTGTTATACTGTCGTGCTTCATTCCATTTCTTTTAGCACCTGATGCCAAAGGTACGGCTAAAAAAAACAAGTCAGAGAAGACGCTACCAGTTTCTGATCACAAGGTATCAAAAACAATCTGTGCTCAAAAAGATATGTGAACTATGACAATGTGAACATCTAGGCTGACATATTTTTGTCTTTCTATTAAACGCTTGTGGCTTTAGATTACAGTAGTAATACTACTGTAAATAAAAACAAACACCAATACCACTGTATTGATGTTTGTTTTTATCTTATGTACTTTTTTCAAGGATAAAACGATTGCGGAACCAAATGAGGTTTGTCTCTTAATTTTATGCCGAGTTAAGTTTGTTACGAACACCTTAGTTCATGTGATGACTTTTTTTATTTCCTCTGCCAGTTGGTAGAGTCGGTGGTGATAGAGAAGGTGCACCCCCTACTGGAAACATCAGCACAGCACAAAGACGACCAAGTCATTCTCCTGGGAAACGAAGCTCTCCAATCTCTTAACCTAGCAGGTGAATGATAAATGTGGTATTACAGTACTGATTTTATTTATTTAGTATTTTCTGTAATATAAATGAACTGAATAAGAATATGATTTTGTCGGTTTACAGTTTTAAAGTGTAACATAACTTCAAAGAGCATATCAAGTGGATGGGCGAAAATGTTTTGTGTTTGTTGATTTTTAGGTCTATTGGCTCTTAGAACAGAGAAGATTATCAATTCTATTGAGTTTAGTAACATTTTATGTGTATGCCTGAATGAAATGTGACTGTTTATGCTGTGTGCTCCTCCTTTTTCACTGTAGGAAATCTCATAACAGAGAAAGTGTTGCCTTCACTTCTGTTGTCCTTACAAACGCAGACTAATGGAGGGCTTCTGCGCTTGAGTCTGCAGGTGTGTCTCACCTATGGCACACTTGCATCAGTATTATTTATGGCTGGATTGTACTAGGTGTTGATTTGCAGATTTACTTTTCTGGTTTTCAGGCTTTTTGCAGTTCATTTTTAATTGTATGACTGGTATGTTGATGTGTAATGTTTGTTGTGAAATATAAGCTGCCCTGATGACAAAATGTAGTCTGCTTAGGATAGCCGGTGTATGGCCTATTCAGCTTTTCACAAATATATTAATTGTACATTTCTTTGTGTATAATGTTTCTGCTAAGTACAGTAAATGTAAGTAAATATATAAAAAAAAAGAAGTAAACTAATTTATTTGCTTTCTCCACAGAGAAACCGTTTCCTGCCAGACTGTGCATCCTATTTACTTTTACAGGAGTTCTTGTTACTCCGGAATACACTCAACAAAAATGTATCCGATAAGGCAGAAGAAGGAGAATAATAATGAATTTAAGGGTTATTCATCTTGAATTACATGCATCAAACTATAATTTGACTTTCTCTTATAAACCTATTACTACTGAGCGTAATTTAATAATAAAGCAAACTATTACATTACAAATAATTGTTCTATTCCAGAGTTGTTTTTCTGTTATTGTTATAATAATTAAATGTATAACACCAAAACTTTCAAACAAGAATGCTTTAGTATTATTTAATTGTTTTCATATTTACATGACATATTACATATTTACATTTTGTAATGTTTGTAAGACTGACGTGTGGTTTTTGTAAACCCGACTCTACAAGTATGGCTGCCGGTGTGAACCGTCACTTCCTGCGCGCTTTCAAAGGGAACGTCGATATGAAGCCCACGCTTCCGCTCATGAATCCTTTTCGGCAGCGGCTATTTCCTCGCCAACATGCCAGTGAGTACACGAGCTAGCAGAAATGTATTATTATGCGTATTATCGCTACGCAGGGAGCTCAGACGCAACATGAAATGAACATAAGAACACAGCGATTCGACTAGTGATCATTTTAGGGCTGTGTTCGCAGTTTAAGTCCAATTTGTAAGAACACAATTATCCACTTCTACGCGCTTTGAGAACGCGTTGTGATACCGTACAAGATGGCTGCGTACATACGGTGGCAAACATGGAGACAGTTAAATCAAGAAGCAAACTAGAAACACTGCCAAAACATTTAAATATTGTGTTCTTACACTTATGTAAATGTAAATGCAGCTCAGACACACTCGCTTAAGATCTTTTCTAAAAATGTGTAAGTGAATCTATGGTACCGTACGTACCCCGCGTTATTATTACGGAGTACATTTGGACACTTAAAAACACGGTTCATATTAAAACAGGATCATATATTCCGTTATATCGGTTTTAATCTACGTCTGTGTAATCAGCAGTGCATATGCGTTACTGCATCTGGAATGAGGAGGACGAGGTTTTTTTTGTTTTTTTTAATGTCTATTTGCTCTTGCAGCTCGCAAAAGACTTGCTGCACCCAACTCCCGAGGAGGAGAAGAGGAGGCACAAAAAGAAACGTCTCGTTCAGAGTCCCAACTCTTACTTCATGGATGTGAAATGTCCAGGTAAATACACTTTCTTGACCATACCGCAGTGCTATTCATGACAACAGTGGCTTATGTCCTTTAGGTATGGAGCCGTTAAAATTATTATTTTAACATGATGTCTGGTCTGTTATTATTTTAAAGGATGCTACAAGATCACAACTGTGTTCAGCCACGCCCAAACAGTAGTACTGTGTGTGGGCTGCTCAACAGTCTTGTGTCAGCCCACTGGAGGCAAAGCACGTCTTACAGAGGGTATGTATATGTTCCAGTTGCCTCAATAGCACTCCATTTTGACTTGTGGATTTCCAGGCCAAATGTCCTCAATGTAAATTTCTGCCCAATTTTGCAAGATTGACAATGCTTGCATTTATATGCATTATAATTTCACACACATTAAATGTTTCTGTTATTGACTTTGGTTGATTAAACATTTTATTGTTATTCGCCAGATAATATTGTATAATATAATGTGTTTTCAACCTCACAAATTCAGAATGCTAAAGAGTAAGGTCTGAAAACTTAAAGATATAGTCAGGTATTGTAAGATAATACAAATTAAACACATCTCCACATTTCGCCATCTTCTTACCGTTCTCTGTGCATGCTGAAAAAATACTCCGGTACTTCTACACAGCCCTGGCTTCATAGACAGAAACAAAATGTTGAACAACACTCGCAACAACAATGCCCTTGGCTTTGCAATACTTTTAAATGTGTGGGGCAGAGCTTCTGAGGAAGTTTGATTTAAGCTTGAAGTAGGGCTGAACGATGAATCGTTTTGGAACCGAAATTGCGCTTTGAACCAATGTGATTTATATGCGCATCTGACCGAGTTAATTTTTTTATTAAAAAAAAAATTTTTTTTTTGTAGCGTCAATGGTTGTATTTGCATGTCGTCCTCCTTGTTTTGAGGGCAATTCTAACTAATCAGCGTGGTGCTCCTCCTAGGTCTACCAGTCATGCTCTGAAATACAGGAAAACTATTTCTATGGTACGTAGCCTACGCGGCACGCCCACCAACAACACTTGAAACACAAGAAAACGCATTCGTGGGAGATCTGCTGAAAAATTGCCTCAGATGAGCTAGAAACAACGTCGGAAAATTTTGGATAATCCCAAAGAAGTGGTCAATGGACACCCCACCTACTATAGTGCCTGCTGTATTGGTTGTTTCCGAGGAAGTTAGCGACAGGCCGTATTGGCACGCTTGTGCGCAGCCGTCCAAGATGTGCAACTACAATCTATGTCAAATCGAAGTGCTGGGAGAGAGAGACTTTAACAAGGCAGCCAGCGTCCGGTTCACAAGATGCATTGTTTAAAAAAGTAAGACGTAGCGTCTATTTCCCACTCTTTTACTGAGATGTTATGCCAAATGTGAACGATGAATGTAACTCTGTACCGTAATCAGTCATGCTTCACGGCAATGGTAATGTTACAATCTTAGGCGGAGCTAGATAATGTCCACAATGAAGTAACGTGTAATAAGAGCGCACATAACCGGCTTTAGTTCCGACTGATTGGCCGATCACTAATAAGCTCCAAAAAACATTGAGAACAGTATTGTATAACAATGAATAGTTTCTGTTAATACCTGTATGTTTGTGCAATCTCTAACAGACGAAAACATTGTCTAAAATTGTCAATGTGCAAGGACTGTTGCATGTCCTAAAATGCAGTAAATCCATGCTTAAAGAAATTAATCCTGTATATTTATGCTGCCATATTTTAATTTGAATATAGAGCAGTTAAAAATGTGATGCCATCTCGTGGTAATGCTCCATAATGTTTTAAATATGTTACATGTATATTTAACTTGAATCTTGACCTTAAAAACTATCGCCAATCGCAATATCTGTCAAAAGAATCTTTTTTTTTTTTTTTTGCCCAAAATCGTTCAGCCCTAGCTTGAAGTTGGCGAGCATTCTCGAGAATGACTAACCCTTGGTTTAACACTTGGTTAATCTTATTTTGTGCTTTCCGCTGTCTGTACAATCCCACCCCTCACGTAGGCACCAGAGATATTTCTTCAATTCACGTAATTCAACATGCATTGAGGATGTTTGGCACCATTATACTTTAATACTTGTCTCCTTTGGTTATTGTTTGGTGCCCATGGGACACTGACTTCAGTGAAGACAGTTTCTGCAATCGTAGCTTGTTTTTCACAATATGCGTCTTGCTACGTTTGAAGTTGAGGGACAGCCTCGTCTAATTGGCATAATACCACTCCACTGGCCTACAATAACGTTGATCATTGTTGCATGATTGTGTAGGCCTCACTGTTAAGTGACTTGTCTGCGTCATCATGGTTTTCCAATTTCATTCCAGTGCCAGATAGACCTCAGTTTGCAGAAGGGTGGCTCTAGCTAGACCAATGGTTCTCCCCTTTCGAAGGCTGAGAACAGTTTTATTTGTGGTGATATTTCTGATTCCCAGTAGTTCAAAGTATAAATAAATGTTTAAATGCATCTATAGTAAAGTTAAAGTTGAAATAACTATCTTAAATGGATCAATTGTTAAATCCATAATTACCAGTTTTAAATTTCTCAGTCTTGTGTCAGAATAGCGCCAGAAATGGCATAATTTAGTCTAATAGCGCTAACGGTGCTGAGAACTATGCTAAAGGCAGGCTCAGTCATTCTCGAATGTGTGCTAACTTTAAGCTCTAATAAAAACAGTTTCCCTCCGGTGCAGCCCCACCCAAAGGCATTGTGAAGGAAAGCGCTGTAATACGGCTTTGTTGATGTGAGCTGTGTTGGCCACTATCTCTTATGGTCTGTATATGGAGCCAGTGCAGTGTAGAACTAACAGGTTATTTTTTTTTAAAACTCACAGAACGGTAAAATAGCTAAATTTGAGATGTGTTGGTTGAAAATGTATTAGCTTACAATTAGCTTGCAATAGCTGACTATACATTTTTCATTTTTTTGTGTGTTTGCATGATTCATTTAGCTCAATAATGACTCACACAATACTGGTGGCTAACTGTCATTGTCCTGTCAGGGTGCTCATTTAGGAGGAAGCAGCACTAGTTGCTTTCCGGTGATGAACGGGAGAGGTTGGGTTGGACCGGTTGATATCAGCGTCTTCTGCATTGACACAGCAGACGCCGCGTCGCCCGATGCCACGCGGATCATTCAGGAACATGGCTGGCTGACCGGACAGAGATGAATTTACAGTGTTCGTCTTTACAATTCAGTTGTGGCTGTAACTCCGCCCTCCAACCGTGTCTCTCTTAATAAAAGAACATTGTATTGTTTTGGCTAAAGAAATTGTGTTGTATTTCCCCCCTCCATTTGTAGTTATAGTAATTCTTTAGTACACCATTTATTCCAAATTGGTTTCCTCTCCTTTCAGAAATGTTTATGTATTCTACATTTGGCAGATCTCAGAACATTACAACAATTTGTAGCTTGAGAAGAACTTTTATTAGAGGTCCAACATTGATTCACTGACAAGTTTACTAATCTTGGCTAGTTAACATCTGGTCTGAAAGTCTCATTCAAAACCCTTTGCATTGTGCTCCATCTTCCTGTCAGGTAAACCACAGCTAGTTTCACTCAACCAAGCTGGACATATTAATCTAAAAAGACCAGTGATTTGACATTACATTTTGATTTTGCTACAGAAAATGAAGCTATAGCTTTTTATAACAAAAAAGGAGTGTATCATTTCAGAAATTACAAGACACAGGATTATTGCCCCAGTGCTCGGCATGGAAATGTCCATAAGAACTAATTGCTAATTGTTCTTGCCATGGATGACATTCATATTACAAAATATAAGTATTCCACAGCAGGAAAGTGTTTGCATGGCATCTGATGGTGAACACATAGGAAGTTAATCTTTCAATCTTATTGCAGTTTCTGGTGAGTGTTGGCTTTCAAAGTGAATTAGCATCACTCCAAACATGCAGTCCAAGGACAACTCTGCAGACCTGTTTTTACAAATACTCCTGTAAGTCCTAGACCTACAATCTCCCCACCCAAACTTCATTAAAACCAAACATCAGTGAGATGCTTCGGGTCTTCTCAACGTTCTGCTTGGATCTCTCTGCCTGTCAGCCCGACTCATGCCTGCGCTCTCTGCCTCGGCCTCCCTTTCTCTGATGAGGTGGCGTATGGAGGAGTTCTGTGTGGACAAGGTGCTTGAGAGGAGGGGCATGAGGCTCCGGAAGCCCTCTCTCAATTCCACAACGTGCTCCTCCAGGCTGTTGACGTGCATGTCCAGCTCCGCCCTGCAGCTCTGCACCTCGTCCAGCACGCTGTACAGCAGGCTTTGCATCTGCGCGGCAACGCCGACCGTCACACATGTACGACATACAGACAGACAGACAGACGGGAGTACACGGGGGGAATTAAGACGGGACTTTATTGGATTTGTTTTTAGAGGAGGTCACACATCAGCACATTCACTCGCCTCTCCCACCTTGCAAAAGTCCACCAGTGTGTTGGTCTGTCCAGCTTCACACTGCGTAGCCTATCAGATCAGCACGGGAACACGCATTATTGTGTTATACGTTTTACTGTAGTTTTGAAGTTATAGTGACTGCTTTATGGTGCCCTCACAATCCCAATGTTGTGCCACAGCTCTCTTGTTTGATGTAGAAAACCGGAATGAAATTACGTAGAAGAATGGTAGGTACGTGCACAGTGTAGTATAAGAGAAGGAGCATGCACACGCAATATAATGTGTAATGCAGGTCTTAACCACAAGGGGGATATCAAGCATTGTGTGATTATAACAAATACCTAATGCTTACTTAGTAGCCAAATAACATTAAATAAGGAATGTCCTTTGGACTACTTGCTATTTTAATTACACATATGTGCTCATTTTTTGTATGGTGGAAGCTCTTGAAACAAAATGTTCATCATCCGATATACAGTAATTCAGCATAATGGCATTACGGGATACATTAGGTAATACGCTGGTTCCTTACTGGTGGATTGCCAGGAGCAGTTTGCGCTTATGTGTACGGACTCTGGCCTGATCTCTTTCCCTTGACAGCTTAGTATGTTTGTAGATGAGCCAAGTTTCTCTGAGCACATTGGCAGCAGCAATCTTCATCTAATGAAAGGATATAGCAAAGAAATTTAGTTTGGTGCAGGCCTCCTCTTGCAGCTTTTATGTAGGCCTGTATATGAACGCAATACACTATTGTTATACAAGGAATGTGAAATGTGGACTTTATGAACAGTGTTGGGCAGTAACTAGTTACTGCAATGGTATTATTTGTTTCAGTAACTAGTAGTGTAACTAATTACTATTTCCAAAACAGTAATAACATTACAATTACTAATCCAAGTAACTAATAGTTACTGCGTTACAAGAAGGATATTTCTGGTCCTATCAAACATAGGGTAGGCTAATTAAACCAACCCGTCCAATCATCTGGTTTGAGAGGCTGCAAAGTTTTCACTTTGGCTGATTATTAACCCCTACGGTTCATTATTGTTCCAATAAAGAGGATTCAAATATAAAATGAGCTGGCTACACAGGTTGTTTCAGGAGAGGCGAGGCAGGGTAGTGAGAAAATAGTGTGAAAGTAATATAGTAATGTAACTAATTACTTTTAATAAGTAAACTCATTATTACTTTTTAAAGGAGTAATAAGTAAATAGTAACTTATTACGATTTCTGCGTAACTTGCTTAACTTGCGTAACACTGCTTTATGTATGCAAATAGTTTTAGCATAGTTTTTTTCTTTCTTCTGAACAACCTCCAATTAGCGTGTAGCACACATCAAGCTGTTACACAAGCCCACATCAAAGTTTTGAAGACTCCCCATGAGGCCAAATTATATTACCGGTAGATACAGTATATGCACCCGCTCCAAGGTCTATTTCGGGTAGTACAATTATAATAAATAATAAATAAAAAACCTTCTTGGAGATGTGGGAGTTCATCATGAAGTTGTGTACATGTTTCTCTGCTCTGGTCAGCTCCAGTTTCCTGGCAACCACTGCTACGACCAACACTGTGCAACCTGCTCACTGTGTCAGGTAGACAGGCAGATATAAGAAAATGTGTTAAGGTTATTTAAAAACGCTCTGCCTCTTGATTAAGACATCTATTTTTGCTTGTGATATTATGTAGTTGCGGTGTTGTTGGGCACCACTATCCTGCTTACCATTATCCCTGTGAGCAGACATATGCTCTGCCCACAGTAGGTGTGAGGCACCACATCTCCGTAACCAATGGACAAGAAGGTGACGAGACCATCCACAAAGCCTCCATGTAGTTGCTACTTAGGTCTCTATAGTTGTGGTGTCTGGGGGGGGAGCCAACACGGCGGACATACAGTTTATGACCTCTTCACCTATTCCTCGACATGGTGCCACATTATATAGCTATGCAAAACGTTTGTGGTGTTTTGGTATGAAACTGCAAAAGTGCATGGCACTCCCACATCACACATTAGTGCTCAGTGCTCCTCACCATTCACTACCCCTCTCCGTACACCTGTGCGGTAGCCATAACCCAATGGAGGACAGCATTCCCCACATACCTCTCACAAACGTGTAGGCCCCACGCTGCCACGATCCACAAAGACACGCTGAATATCACGAGAACAGTAGTGCCCGTCAGATTAGCTTTATATAATACAGAGAACATGAGAAAGATAAGATCGCCTGTGTCCAATCCGGCTTGATACATGGATGGAAGGTTTAGATTTGCAGAGGGAGGACACACTGTAATGTTGATCACTATTAAAAAGCATTTATGAGGGAAGGGATAACAGGGATGGCTGTTCAAAAGTCTGGAGAACAGAGCAGATCAGCAAAAGGAGCTGATGGATAGAATAAAAAATGTCAAATCACTGAAACCCAGAGAAGGTTTGATTGCCACACCTCAATTTTCAAATCTGTATTGACCCCTCGGCCCATCTAGACATAAAACATAAGACATAGAATGACACATGAGTGGAAAATATAAAATCTAGAGATGATTATCAAGTCCAAGAAAATAGGGTTTGCCAGGGATCTCATTACACAGTAGTTTACAATTGTAAATTCTATACTAAAAGTTGTACTTCCCCATCCCCAGTGAAAACTAACTTTGAACTTATTAAAATATGTAGTTTCCTTATGTCAATAGAAGTCCATGCGATGATGTTTGGGATCTGTACTGTTCTGTAGTTTTTTCTTATTTACAATGTACACGATGTGTCTTAAAGGTGAAGTCAGCAATTAACTAATAACAATTTTGTCAAATTCAGCGAATTATGTCCTCATGGTCCCTTTTGGATAAAAAAAAAAACAATCTGGTGTTTCTACACGGCATTGGATCTGTACAGGAACAGGAATACAAATAAAGTGGTGCAGACCGCACCACACAACAATTTGTCCAATGTGGGGGGCGGAGCTTCTGAGGGCGCACCCTATGGCATTGAAGGGAGGGGTGTTTTTGTTTTGATTGAGTCTGAAATATCAACAATCTTTCTTCAGTATCGCTGAGTCCACCTTTAACTCACGTCTATAGACCAATGATAACTGAACACGAAGCCCTTTCATTGATCACAGTAGAAGAATGCTTTCCAGAACAAAAACAGCACTACATGAGGGGTGGGGACCTTCAGTTCATTAACTCCAGCATTCAAAGGGCATACACCCTGCTGAACATCGTCGCGTGGTGCATAAAAGAAGCTAGAGTCCTGGGTGACCTCAAACCTTGTTGAGCGCTCCGATGCTGCGGGAGGCCATGTCAGTGAAGAGGCGACTGTGGAGCATCATGGCTCGGCCCAGGAGGTACAGCCTCAGGAACATGGGCAGAGCCAGCACGATCCGTCTCGGAGAGCGCGGACTGCCGGAAGACCTCCTGGAAGTACGCCAGCAGCCCCACTGGGTACGGGTGGACCGCCTCCGCCGCCAACTCCAGCAGGATGAGGGTCGCCCGCCTGGTCGTCACGGCGATGCGCCAGTCCTCCGCCCCGCTGTCGAGATTGTAGAGCTAGAGACGAGAGTGAGTATATATATTATGAAATCTTTAAGAAACTTCTGCAGCGTAGCTACTAGCCAGATAGTTTCATTATCTCTCCAGCACATTTTTTGCATTTTTGTTTTGTGTGTATGGAGGTGACCTGTAATGTTCTCTTTAAAGTGCCTATATGAATGTTTCTGCCAAAAGATATCATACCAGCATATCAGACCAAAACAATAGTACAACACTATATAATTACATAGAAAATAGAAAATAATTGTTTGCTGCTATATTAATGTCATATAGAGCACCTTTCAGACATACATATGCACAGCAACTAAACCAAGCCAATTGTTTTGTGGGATCAAACGTCAAAATGTTTTATAGACCAATGTATTCATCAGAAAAATGCCCTGCATTACTGTTTGTAAAGAGGTCTTGATTTCCATGGTAACGTGCAAGAAAGTAAGCCTCCACTGTTTACTTCCTCCAACAGAATGTAAATTAGCTTGTAAAATATATTAACTGCAAGATAAAATCACCTGCCACCATTAAAAATGTTTTGTACGATTTTCTCAGATTTTTTCTCTCTTGTTCTCATAGACGTTTTCTTGTAATGTATAGCTCATGCCGTGAGGTCACGTGGAAGAGGTTTTTAGAGGGCATCAGGTGATGTCATCATGTGGAGGTTTACCTGCATCTCACAACAGTGGTAGGCGATTATCAAGCCCAACAGGATGAGTCTGGAGAAGCTGATCACAGACTTCAGGGCTAGGGAATATATGGAGCTCTGTGGGCCACACACACACACACACACACACACACACACACACACACACACACACACACATGAACAATGCATCACATGACCGTCATTTTCACTTGCTATTGTTTACCATTACAAAGATGAATCAATTACATGGCACTAATAATCCCTCATAATCTTCTAACACTCCATTCATGTAACTCATTTGCATGATTTAATTAGCATGATTTTATAGCCACCTATCTGCAATAGCTTATAGATCAAGTTCCCCAGAGTTCATTGAACCTTTATTATTTTCCAATTGTGCCTATATGCATAATAGGGTTGCTAGCACATTTGAGGGGGTTTAGCCAAGATTAAACCAAATCCACTGGGGAGGAAGGACTTTCCAACACAATCAATGTCAAATAAAATTAAGGTTTGGCTACTTTGCCAGTGTAAACATTCCAGGTAGGATTGGGTGACTATACATACAAAATAAAATTAATCCATAATGAGTAAAATAAAAAAATATGCGCAATCATTTTCATTGTACTGCAAACATGTGCAAGTATCTCGGAAGAAAAAAGTCCTATTGTACTTTTTATTATTTAATTTTTTTTGTTATCTGTGTGAAAATATTATTTGACCTCTGGAGCTGACCTTGCTGTAGACACTCCAAGAAAGCTCTGTCTCCATCACCATGACAACCACTCCGAATATGGCCACTGCCAGAGCGCTGTCGTGCAGCCACTGCCTCCTCTCGAACAGAGCCCTTCTGCGGACCAATCGCCAGCCGATGTTGTGGCTCTTCCAGTACTGGTCGTCCTTGGCCTCTCCATGGGGCTCCATGCTGGGGTCGTGGCTGGGGTCGCGGCTGGGGTCGTGGCTGGGGTCCTGTTGAGACGGGCTGACCCACCGCTGGAAGGCGTCATCTTTGTTGGTGACTGTGATCTCCGGAAGGTTCTGGCAGTCGACCATCTCCACGGCGTCACCTGACCTTTGACCCCTAGCGTCTCCAACAGTCCCCCCGCCCACGTCCGCGCACCTGAGTTGGGCCCAGGACCGGCGGGGCACCAGCTAAGGCGTGTGGCACGGGGGCGTCGGTGAAGGAGGTGACGTTTTCCTGGTGCCTGCTGGGGGAGGCCGTCTGATTGACCCTGCAGCACCGATGACTCTCCGCAGGAGCACCTTGTCTCCTCTCCCCCCTCTTGTCTCTCCCCCTCGTGTGAGGGTGGGCCGAGGGAGACGCATGAAGGTGGCTGTTGTATAAAGGCGTGGAGGCTATGGCCTGCGTTCGGTCCAGCCAGACCGGGCAGTCTGCGCCCGACTGGACCAGGCGATGGATCCCACACTAGGCAGGGCAGGGCTGAGGGAGGGGAGGAGCGGCCATTCTCGCCGTCGAGAGGAGAGGGCGCTCGTCTTCTGCCTCGTCTCCATCTGCCACCGAGAGGCTCATGGAGGGGGAGGGCTCCATGGCAACGGAGAGGGATTAAACGGCAGGTCTTGACGGACCTTCACACAGACCAAACAAGACCGTGAAGTGATACAAGTAAAAGCAATTGACCCGACACAGGGAGGTTTAGAAATTATTTAAAAGGCTTTCGAGGGTGGTTGACATCATTTATTAAAATACATATAACAGTTCAATCATGATATTCGTTTTACTGTAGTTTTGAAGTTCTAGTGACTGCTTTATGAATATTTTATGCTTATTTTTATTAATGCTTTGGGAGTATTTAAAAAATATAGATCAACTGAAAAATGATCTGAAAGTAATAAAAGACCAAAGGAAAAAAAATAAAAAAATAACTGGTTCTTTAATCATTTACTTGTCTACAGTATAACTAATTCTTTTTCAATTTACATAAAATATAAATGTAAATGTAAATGTAAGGAATTTTCAGATATGTATCTCTTTTATTGGAGTACTTACCTCAGATTTACCGTCTTAAACAATTAGGAAGAAAAATAAAGTGTTTCTAAGTACTTCTTAAATGATTAGGAAGAAAAATAAAGTGCAAAACTCCATTTGAATTTGCATTAGCACTAGCTAACAGTTCACTCTTTTGCAATTCCATAAATATCCAGTAAATCTTCCTTAATCCTGCTATCCTTAAGGTCACACCCATCAACAATCTAAAACAGTGTTTCTGATGTTTTTTAGAGCTTTTGGTGCAAGACCAAAAAATAGTTTCTGTAAAAAAAAAGTATTAGAATAAAATAGAGGTCAAACTAAAGTAAAATATAAAACTGAGCTAGATCACCATTGGCCTGTGTCTTCCACATATATTCTACACATTGCACTTATCTCTGGTCTGGTCAGATCAACTTTGAAGCAATACATTCAGATTCAAGCCCATCCATAGGCTCAAACAGAGGTTATTACCTCCGCTCCATGTAACAGCGTGTGAGACTAATATCCATGCATATCTGATGCCTTTAAAGCCATGTTATTCCATAGTGTGTGCCCGTATACCCTATATCGCTAGTACTGTCCCCTGGCATCTTCCTTAATGCCTGCAGCTTAATGACGATACAGACCCAAGTCGACCACTGCAGATGTTTAATGGGCACAGAGCAAAGTGTGGCTCATCTGACATCATCAGAGTTTTTTCCCCAGAAGGGATGGAGAGTGTTCTTCCTTTGTGCGTGTGTGTGTGCGTGTGTGCCTGTGCGTGCGCCCGTGTCCCTTACGTCAAAAGGCCAGGATGGTTGCCAATATCTGATAGACACATCAGCTTTCATTTGGAATTTCACCTGTTTTTATCCATCCCGCTATTCAAATCAGTTCTTTTTTTAATCTGTGAATGGTGGCCCACCTCAGTGTCAATATAGAAGATTAGTAAAAGAGATTAATTAAGTGTGGGAGCTGGTGATCTGATACTTATAAGCTTATGAAATATCCATTTTGTCACCCTTTTAACCCTGCAATATGTGCACAGAGTGGGTGTGTGGGGGAGGGTTAAGCACTAAAGTCAGAACAATGACATTCACAGCCGTTTATCTAAATCCTTGTGACAGATGGGTCGACAGATAACACAGCTCGTTCGAATGGAGCGCTAAGAAGTAAAATGATATGAAGAGCAGGTTGGTATAGGGATAAAGGAAGAGATTATACCTCAAGACAACGTGCACTCAGAAACAGCGCTGATGGAGAGAGAGAATATGAAGGAAGACTCATGAGTGTCATACATTAATCTATTTTCAACTTTCTTAACCTTGCATACAGATGTTAACGAAACTTAATTACGCTAAAACCGATAAGACAGATGTCTACTGGTTGTTTTGACAGAACCTTAAAAAGATGGTGCTCGGGGAGCTCCCCATATGCCTGCCTGTGTTGTTGTCAACACTACAACCTTGAGGACAGAGCTTAGGGAGACAAGCATACGCCTTTAGATAAGGAAATGAAGATGTTCTCTACAGGACAAGAGAAAATGTCTCATATACCGTAATTACAGGCTAATATGTAAATGATACAGGATCTCAAAACAATAAAATGTTGCTCAAATGTATTGTGGTCACAAAATATATGTATTCACAAGAAATTCATTGTGACTGATTTTTTTTTCCTTTTCTAACTGCGAAGCATTTCTCAGGGCAGAATGTATCAAATTATTACAGGAAAGAGTCACAATGACAAACACTACATTCAAAAAGGTTATTTTGAAAAAGCGGACGTATCATTGAACGGTCAATAACACCCATTTGGTGGAAGCCGAGGATGTCAGCGTAGAAGAATGCCTCGTCCGGTTAGCTGAGTAATTCAAAAACATACACGCATACGCACGCACGCACGCGCGTGCACACACACACACACACACACACACACACGGCGACGCGCACACACACGCACGCACGCACGCACGCACACACACACACACACACACCAGAGATGGAGGAGAAGGCAAAGAGAAAATACAAGGAAAAGAAAAATTAGAAAAGGCTGACGTCTGCGTTGTCATGGGTAGCATCCCCCCCCGCCGCCCCTCCCAAACACACACACACACACACACACACGCGCACACACACACACACACACACACACACACTACATCTGTCATCAACGCTCTGACTGTCTATTATCATTCCCA
>JAODUK010000003.1:128141-152981 GCA_027564635.1 Typhlichthys eigenmanni | reverse complement strand
ATGGTTGAATATATACATATTTATATTAGGATATTTTTATTTTGGAACAAAATTAAACGTACTATATGTACATAAATCCATAAAAAATCTTATCCCTGCTCTCTCTCTCCATCTAAACATCATACAGTATCCATATTATACGATTTCACAGTCACTATATGGCATATATCAGCGCAGGTCGTCTCAACCTGTTTTTGTTTGAGTGAAGCAGAATGTTTGGTTTGGCTGCCACTGACTGCCAATGTGCTGGGAAACATTGTCTATAAATAGGGCACACTACCCTCATTCTCCTGAGCCTGAGCTCAAGACCCATGTAAGCCTTTGCAACCTGCCACTCCCTTGGGCCTGCACGGGTCTTTATACTTTCATAGTCAGAAGTCTTCTGCCTACATCATTAAAGAGCGCTGCTATTGAATCCCTTGTGTCGGGCGGAAGCAAATGGCTCTGTGAAGGAATGCAGGCGTTTTACTTTTTTCAGCCATGTTAATTCATAAGATGTCACGGTGTAAATATTGAGTTTTAATGCTGTAATTTGCATCAGAGCAGATTAGCAAACTGACTGCAGAATGATAGAAAAGTCAGGTGGAATGAGGGTAAGGAAAAAGTCATAATATCCATGTGTTCAATCACTGGCATCTTTTTGGCCAAGGCATTTTTTGGAGATAAAAGGATGTTTGCAGATGCCAAACGTGGCAGAATCCTGCCACCCACCAGGGTAAATAATTAATAGGGAAAGGATTCCAGGTGATTGTTTTGCACTATCATTGTGTGAGTAGCTGTCGATGCAGAGTATATGATTTTTGGGTTTCATTGTGTAGCTGGCGAGAACAGGAAACAAACAGGAAACCGGGCTTAACGTGAAAGCAGGGATGGGTTTGGCTGGTTTTCATTCTAATCTTCCTCCGGTTGCCGCCATGCCTTTTCTTTTGAGGTGAATTTTCATCACGATGGGGTTTTATTTTGGGCGCTAAGATGGTGAAGTGTAGTTTAAGAGAGTGCAGCTCCGAGCTTGATATGTGATAGACAAGTTACGGACACAAAAATATACATAAAATAATAGAGTGCAGTGCAGTGCAAAAGAAGGTTTAATGTTTTATTTATCTGCATGTCCCCACAAAGCAAAGGCAAACAAATGTGAAGATATGGTATTTTAAAACGGTTATGTTTATAATGATTATCAATTGATTAAAGTGACCTGAAATACAAAATCAGTTGTCCTGCATTGTTTGCTTAGCAAATTGAAAGTGTAGTTTGTGTAATAAGATCAGAGCAGGTGTATAAGCTGTAGTGGTGTGCCTGAATTGTCTTGAAATCGAGAAATAATCTAGTTTTTTCATAACACTGAGCTAATCTCCTCATATTAGCCTTAAAAATTCTCTATTTTGTGTGTCGGCTGGCTTATAAAAAATAATTAAAGTGTTTGTTAGACTCCTTTGGCATTCTTGTTTCTTGTGCAACTGAAAGTCTCAATAGACTTGATTCTTTCATTTCAGTAATTACTCTAACGCTGAAGTTTTTCACATACTTCAATGAGGATTATTGTGGTTCTTTGTGGAGTGTCAGCGTGTGTGTGTGTGCGTGTGTGTTTCCACAGTGTGGAATGTGTTTGTTTGTGTACATCTGTGGATGTGTCAGCGCATGTTTAGTATAACAGCACTGATGTCATAATGGCTTTACGCTATCTCTCTTCACAGTTTTTGACTATTTTCAGGATTGCCAAATGTTGCCAAACTTGCTAGAACTACAGCAGTTTATGCCAACAGACAGTAAACAAACCAGCTGAACCGTGTGAAAAACCACGACCCCTGCCATTCCCGCTATCTTCATTCTTTGCTTGCATTTGTGGGAGTCAATATGTCTCCATTTTCACCTCTCCAAATAATATTCTCAAACTCTCAATTTTCTAATGATGTAGGCTACTCACAAATTCAAATGCATTGAGTTCTTGTATATATATTTACTATATTAGTTTGACTATATAAAAGGTTTTTCTGAAGTGCACCTTGCTACGGTATGTAGGTCAGAGCGACACACCGCAAGAAAGAAAAAGTGTTCTTTCCCAAATTGTAGCCATTGTGCTGGATATCATAGTGGTCAGTGGGCAATTTGCTCCAGACTACATCTCTCCCCCGTATTTCTATCTCCCTCAGGTATTTTCATGAGTACATGCAACGTGGACGTCCGCTGGTTCCCGTTTGACATCCAGAAGTGCGAGCTTAAGTTTGGCTCGTGGACATACGACGGCTGGCTGATAGACCTCCAGATGAACGATGCCGACGTCTCCAGCTACATGCCCAACGGGGAATGGGACCTCGTAGGTTCGTACAGTGGAGGCCAGTGCATGTGCTTGTGCACTAGCAGAAACTCCACTCTAATTCACTTAGCATGAGTATGTGTCTTGTATTAAGGATGAGAACCCTTTGTGCTTGTTTCAAGGTAACTGACTAGAGGCTTTGACTTGATTTAAGACAAATGCAAGTTTCATGGAGTCTTTCCAAGGAACAGTTCTCAGTAGGCAGACACATTACCTTCCGGTATGTGTAAAATATCTTTTAAGAATTACATTTGGCAGGGTGTTATTTTGCTTTGTTACATTGCTCCATTTATCACAAATGTCAATGTTAGCCTTTCCTTCCAAAACGAGGATCTCAAAATGATGTTAAAGACGCAGTAAGCAACTTTGGAGAATTGAGCAGGCACGGGTGATACGTTGCACTCCAGCCTACGTCAGATTCAGCCAATCAATAAAATATCCCCCCACAATCACATTTGTGCATATTCATGCTGTTAAAGACTACTTGTCTAAAGTACGTGTGATTGTGAACTGACTGCTGGTTCTACGCTCAATTCCTAATTTCAAACACTTGCTATATTGCCATAAAGTTAATCTTCAGTTCCTTTAAGACTTTCCCTGGATATGACTGTCCGTACATGTGATACCCCGTTATACCTCTAGGGGTGCCGGGCAACAGAAACGAGGCATTCTATGACTGCTGTAAGGAGCCCTACCCTGATGTGACGTTCGTCGTGACCATCCGACGACGCACCCTCTACTACGCCCTCAACCTGCTCATCCCCTGTGTGCTGCTGTCCTCCATGACCCTGCTTATCTTCGTGCTCCCGGCAGACTCTGGAGAGAAGATCTCCTTGGGTGAGTGGGACATCTGTAGGAGTAGACAGTGAGTGTGTGTGTGTGTGTGTGTTGTTTGGCAGAGTTGTCCTCCTGTTGCTACTAGAGGTCCAGTGTTCTTTCTCTCTTTCACAATATGTATTCTTCATTGTAAAAACAACAACAACAACAAAGCCAAAAAAACATTTTTATACTTAGACCATCTTACCTTAACCAGGAGAGATGGTCAGATTAAATAACATGGCATTTTATAAATAACGTTGCATAAATATGACATTTTATTTCAGTTGAATATATAGGTAGGCAGCAGATCCTTATCTAAGGACATAAATCCTTATCTACAGTGTTGTGTACTGGTATCTTATGGCTGATATATTCTAATGTGGAAAATACTGTTGCAGATATATAAGAAAATACAATAAAAGAGATATTCTAATTCATTGGGTAGTAACTGTCATGATAAATCTCGACACCGATGCATCTTTGTCCTGTACTAATGGTTAAAACTGCTGTGTAAATACACCAGCGCGGTATACACAAGCACCCAGCACACATCACAAACAGCCAACGTAACATTCCCTTCTGCTTATGTTCCTTTAAAGTGATATTGGAATTCTATTGCTTCCTCACCTTAGTATTAGATCAATTACTCTGCTGTTTTTGATTAAAATAATTGGTCGTTGGTATGTGATGAAAGGGAACCTTATTTTCCATTCTCAATTACATACTATATCTATATCTCTCCTGGTGTTAAATCACTCAAGAATTGAAATGTTTCTTAATTGCGTAATTTAAAAACGATGTCCATTTTTAATCTGGAATGGAAACCTATCTCAAATTAAACACTATACAATATATTTTTTCATTATTTCTATCTCAAACATCAGTGTCTGGAGTGAAGGTTTAACCAAAGTTCAATATTACTTTATTGTAATTTCTTCTCAAGGAAAAAGAAGAAGCATTCATCCAAAAAACAAGTGTAAAAGTAATTACTTTGACATTCTTGACATTTTGCAAACATACATACTGGCCTGACTCCTGAAAGATCCTCGGGGAAAACAAATGACTGACATTTTCCCAAACTACAGCTGTGCTGGCCCGGGGCAAAACACTTCCCTCCAAAACCGCTCCAGTCCAACTGGTCAGCGGCCAGGATTGCGTTTGCTTTGGGCAGGAGTAAACATGTCAGCGTGTAGCGGGGCATTGCTGAACACGTGTACGTGCTCAGCAATGCTTTTTCGGGTAAAGGTTAGAAAAACAAAATAACAGGTAGCAATGAAAAGGTGGTTGGGAAGGGGTGGGGGGAATTACAGGGGCGAGCCGAAGAACGAGGAGATGAATGGCTTTGGGAAGGAAGCAAAATAGGACGAAGACGGGAAATAAGAAACGGATGGGAGCCCAGCAGGGTAAAAGGGAGGACGAAGATTGATGAAGAGGAGACAGTCTTACCCTTGATGAGATAACGTGCCTACACTAACAGGTGTAGGGCGTTATCTGCATCTGAACATGCCATGTAATGTTATGTAATGTAATGTATACAATGATGCATCTATCATGATACAGCATACACATCATTATTAGAACACAAAACAAACACTAAACAGCCCCCTCAGAGGTTTCATTCAAACGGACACAGGAGACAGGAACATGAATCACAGGCTATACAATGATTGACAACGGACTAGGGAAAACACAAGGGCTTATGTACAGTGCACACATGGTCAAGAAAGGAAAGACAGACCATTGGATAACAGCAACAAGGGCAACATATGAGAAATGATTACCTAGACACTGGTAGTGTCTTGTGTTCCAGAGAACTGGTCTGGAACACAAGGTAAACACTGATCTCATATATATAGATATATAGATAGATAGTTTATTGTCCTCTTGAGGCAATGTATTTCATGTTGTTGTTATGACGGGACTAAGAGCCAGCAAACTCAAAAAGGGAAGAGTTCATGACAATTGACTATACTATATATATAGTATAATATACAGTATATAAATATATAATATAATTGACTATACTATACATCCCTATACAGGGATGTACAGTAGAATTGGGTGTAATAAGAAACATTAGGCATTAGACGTGTTCCTATAAAACCCTACACATAGAAGTATGTAATCCAGTAAAGACTTTGACCTTGCCCACAGTTCAGTTTCTATTATAATATAATATGTTATCATAATCATACACATTTCCATCTAGATTGATGATCCACATTTATTTTAAAATGTGATTGATCATTAACTTAATCAAATCAAGCTACACCAACAGTCTTGTAAACATACATACATAATTAATAATATTTATAGATTATATGTAGATTCAGTATTTAATAATATATAGAAATGTCATTTTAATTAAAACAAATTGATCTCTTAATGTTTCTATTTGCAAGAACTGTTTTGCTATATATTACTGCAGCAATTTGTCCAGCAAACAATGATATGATTATATTAATTGACCTAAAGATTCTGAAATAACTATGATCTTTTCAGATAGAGTGCATTGTGTTTGCATTTGGTATAATTATGTTTATTTGTAAAGTTTGTCTTCCATTAAAAGGAATAACTATAGCACAATTTTGCCTTGGTGGCAAAGCGTGAATTAACGTGAATTGTTATTTACTTGCTGACCACATCACGGCTGCACAGAAAATGTGATAAGGCATTAAAAAATACTGGGAACTACCTTAGTTTACATACAGGATGCATTCGGCAGCATTTTACTATACAGGGAAAATAATGCCAAGCTTGACACACAAGGCCAATTACCCTATTGATGTAATTAAGACTTGGGAATTGATTAGGGAGAGAGAGAAAGAGAGAGAGAGAGCTTACATGCCAAGAATAGACTGTCACTTTGCTTGATGGACAAAGGTACAGAATGCCTAATCCCCAGGGAAGAAAAGCATGTTACTAAATGAAAGTAGTGTCTATTAAGATCTTAAACAAAAACATACATTTTAACCATTTAATAATTTTCTTAATAACCTTAAAGGGTATTATTTTATCTTGCGATTCAATAGGGCGTACTTTGACCGATGTCTAATTGAGTGCTTTTGAATAGAGACACTTGTGCCAAGAAAGCACTTCTAAAATTTGGTCAGATAGAAAACTGACTCAGATGACATGAATAGATGAGTGTGTGAGTGCATGTGTGCGTGTCCTGGTCGCATACACTCAGCTGCGATGTGGATGGTGTTAAAACGGCATGTGTAAGAGCTTCATTGCAGATGACTTGTTTTGTGTTATTTACTGTTAGGAGCGCTCTGCTAATTGGCATCAAACAAAAGGAACATTAATATGGGAATAACATTAGCTTTTTGTCTTTTTAATTTGAGCATTAATCAATATGCATACTATAACAGCACACATTCACACTGCGCCTAATGTTTCTAATTTCACCTAGTTTACTACATAACATATTAGCTATATACTGGAATACAGTAATACTTTAATCCTCTTCTTCTCTATCCAGGCATCACTGTGTTGCTGTCCCTCACGGTGTTCATGTTGCTGGTGGCAGAGATAATGCCGGCCACATCAGACTCCATCCCTCTTATAGGTATGTCTCACACGTGTGTGTGTGTGTATGCAGGTGTATTCACAGTGCGGTTACTGTAACAGGCTTACTGTGTTTCATAATGGCCAATACAAGCATAACAAATGAATGCAAAACCAGCAGGTTCAATGGCAAAGTTTAAAAGGGTGTTAATGTACACCAAATGTTTTTCATTTCTATAACGTTTACATATTTGCCAATATGAGTTCCCCCCATCTGACATTAGAGGAGCCATGTGGTGTTGAAGTTAATAGCCCCCGGGGGTCATAACAACCAACTTCTGGTGGAGCTGGGGTGATTTTTGGCCATCTGTTCACCCTTACATTTAATTGCATAAATTGATTATGGGCCCGTGGCTGGCAATTATGTTTAGTGAGTTAAGAGTGCACCCTGAGACATATGCTGTGACGTCTTTACCTAAAGACACAAATCCTGACCATTAAAAAGTCCTCCCAATATGCCGAGTCATGATCGTTGGAACACAGCTTTCAGCATTACTTGTTATGAAAAATGCTGTTACGTTGTAGATCAGTGAGTATAAAAGTGGGGGTTGAGGACCTCTTGAGGGTTTGCAGAGTATATTAATTATTTTCTGAAGAAGGGAGGAATCTTTTTAATATTTTTTATACTAAATTGGTAAATGCATTATCCTTTCAGCAAATACATGCTGCATCATTTATTTTTGGGTGGGTCAGAAATGACGGTGTGTTACGGTTAATTCGGTAGCCTACAGTTGATTTGCTATTCACAAATGTTGGCCTACTTATTGCAAATCTCTTTGGATAAATGCGTCTGCTAAATGACTGCAATGAAAATGTGTGTCAACAAGTTTGAGGCTTGCTGGTCTAACGCTTCCCTGCTCCGCTCTCAGGACAGTATTTCGCCAGCATAATGATCATCGTTGGGATGTCGGTCATTGCCACGGTGATCGTACTGCAATACCATCACCACGACCCGAATGGAGGGAACATGCCAAAATGGGTAAAGCCATGCACTTTACATATTGGGCTATTTTTGTAGCTTGTGTTGCCTTTTTAAGTATTATGTTGCCTTCGGTTTGAGAGCTTCCACTGCGATTTTCAATACTAGTTTTTCATCCATCTATCACTGCAGTGTGTGCTCTGCTGTTTATTCCCTCTGTATTCTCTGACGTGCGCCATTGTGAGTCATCCAGAAGGAAGTGTCAGTCTGGCACAGTCTGTTCATCAAACGAACCGCAGCCCTCAACAGGAGTGTGTTCAAAGAGCTTCAGATCTGTGGGTGCGGATTCCACTTCCACTGTTTCACCTGCTAAAAACATTTCAACATTTTCAAACTCACATTTTCTCTCTGATGTGAAATACCCATATAAACAAAAAAGTTTTGGTGTATGATGTTTTCTTATGGAAGCCAAATGTGGCTTAAGACCGTTTTCTTGCTAAATAATAAGCTCATTGAGGATATATTTGACTAACAATTTAAATGCAGTATTCTTTCTTCTAAATTGTTTTGTATGTTTCAGGGTGAATTGTATAACCACACAGACACACATCTAAATTCTTCCACTGGAATGCTAGGAGTTAGTTTATAGCTAACCTTCACCCCAAACCATAAAACGCTTCAGTGCTATGGCCTCAAGTGTCAGTATGCCAGTTTCACTGGCAGCTCTTTACAACTCTTCCAGTTAGTAAGCTTTTGTGACGGACGTATAACAGCATTACGAAATGACTAAATAAAAGGGCAATGCAAATTTGTCCTTCAATGACTAACTACCAGAACTATAGCACAGCTCTCATATTTATAGTGTGTCGTGAACTAAGTTTAACTTAATTTAACATAGTTTTTATATTTGTACTTAGCAGATAGACAATAGACATGCATATAATTAGCATGTTATGGTAATGAGTTTGAAAAGACAGATCAAGCCAGGTCTTTTGACTGATAAATAGCCCTGTTTCGACAACCTGACAGCAAATTAACAAGCTAATAGATGTGGTTTCAGATGAGGGCATTGACCCAACCCAGCGCATAATTGCATACAAGGCAGAAACAACAACAACCGGGACGTCTACCTGGCTAATGAACAGGCAATGGAGACTAATTGCAGCAGTTATCTGGACATTAGATACTCATTAGAAACCAGATGCCAGTGCGGATGCTGTTATAGCAGCCCATGTGGCCGTCCAGGGGACTTGTTTCTCTACAAAATAGTAGTAACTGAATATAGTTTAAATTGAAATGTTAGTCACTTTTTATTTTCTTTTCTTGTGGTAAAATTTTTATTTTTCTTGATCCTACTACAGAGACAGTGGACAGCCAAAGAGTGCTGTCTGATGGACAAACTGCAGTTCTTAAGCTAGTGCCCTGGTCAATGGCTGGAGTATTAAAGAGGGATTTTAGTTCAGTTAAAGCCTCGATAGCGCTTCCTTACATCAATATTCCATAGTATTCCTGCTAGCATTCACCGTTAATTAACCCCTCACTCGCAATTGCTACATCGGGAACTCACAGTTATTTTCATTCTCTATTATTACATTGTTTCTGTAAAAATGCACTTCTACAAAGTAAATCACTAGTAGTATGTATTCTTTTAAGTTTACTTTAGGGTACATAAAGTTTCACTCTTAAATTAAACATTTAATGATATCAGGGCTGAATATAACTATAAACATTTCAGTATGCTAAATTAAATGGGAAAACATTATATTAGTATAATGTATAATGTACTACTATAGTATCATAAACAAGCATCTTTGTAGACACCTTGGAAACATTGGAAATCAGTGGCTGATAAAATCACTGATGCAGTTCCAGTCCAGGAACAATGGACCATTGTTTGGCAAACATCAGAGTGACGACTTAATAACCAGGTTGAGGGTTTAACAAAGGTTAAATATCTCTTGAAGGTGTCAGGAATCAGCAATTGTAATACAAAATTTCATAAAATTCAGCGAATATCTATCTACTCAACGGTGCGCTACACCGAATTGAAAAACAATCTGGTGTTTCTACACAGCCCTGGCTCTGTCAATTGGAACGCAAAGTGGTGCAGGCTGCACCACACACAGCACTGTACCAGCCATAGCAATGCATAGGTGGAGCTTATGACGGAGCACCCTATTGTGTTGAAGGGAGAGGTGTCTTTATCCATCATTGTTGACTCCAACTTTAAAATAATGAATACATGGACATTTAGTGTTAATATGGCTGACCAGAGCAGATCATACCTAAACAGAGCTCAACGGGTGACTAAGGATTACATCTGTACCTCCTGTCTGGAGGATGTCCTGCTCCTCGTGTAAATAAATGTAAGGTAATTGAGGCTGTGCTATACGGTAGTCTTGTTACACTGGCACTACAGTAATCTGCCAGATGCTCTTGTTAATACCACAGTCTGAATTTCAATGAGTCTTTATGAGGGTCCTCTCTGCCAGGATCCACTCAGATCAGTGAAGGTTCGCCTCTGGCACTTTAACTGGGTGTCCCTAGTGTGTACATCACAGTTGCTCTTACAAGTGCAGTCCTCCACAGCGGAGGCGATTAGCCTATCTTAACAATGACTGTTGATTAGCCTATTTTAACAATGACTGTCGATTCGCCTATCTTAACAATGACTGCTATGATTGTGAGCGTGGTTTTGCATTCCTAATAAATTTATGGAAGTAAATGTATGTAAATGTATGGAAGTAAATAATCTGGTGTTTCTACACAGCCCTAGCTCCGTAAATAGGAACACAATCAAAGTGGTGCAGACATAATCACTTACAATAGTTTCCAATGTGTGGGGCGGAGCTTCCGTGGGAGCACCTGTATAGTTATATTTGTTGCTAAGTGATGCTAATTGCAGCAGCGCCACCTGCAGCTCATGCATGTCTCTCCATCAGGTCCAGCTGGTTCTGCTGCAGTGGGTGGCCTGGTTCCTCCGGATGAAGCGTCCGGGCGAGAGCGACGACCCGGAGCGCCCTCCTTGCGCGCCCCACCTCCGCCGCTGCTCCTCGGGCTCGCAGACCGGGAGCATTCCCAACCCGGCAGACCCCACCCTGTACCCCCTTCACCCCCAGAGCCTGGCTGCCCTCCATACGGTGCGCCCCCACCCCCTCCACGCCCACGCCCAGTCCAGCGCCAACAACAACGGGAACCTCCTCTACATGGGTTTCCAGAGCCTGGACGACCCCCAGCTCCTTCCGGACCCCGTCCCGAGGAACGGCATCTCCACGGGGCCTTCCCGGGTGACGGGCAGCCCCCCTCCCCATCTGCCTGCCCAGTTCTGCAGCTCCCCGCCACCTCCCACAGCCAACACGGACACGGTGGGCTGCCCCAGCACCGTCTCCAGCGGCGGGGGCTTCGGGGGTCCGGGCGGGGGCGGAGGGTGCTCCCAGGGCGGATTAGGAGACCCTCAGCTGCAGGCTATACTGGAGGAGGTGCGCTACCTGGCGGACCGCTTCCGAGAGCAGGACGAGACGGAGAGCATGGCCGACCAGTGGAAATTTGCGGCCGCCGTCATTGACCGCCTGTGTTTGGTGGCGTTCAGCGTCTTCAACATCATCTGCACCATTTCCATCCTCATGTCGGCACCCAACTTTGTAGAGGCGGTCTCCAAGGACTTCATCTGAACACAGAGAAAGAAAGGGTTCAAAGGGAAATGAGCCTCGGCTGTGGGGTGGAGTGGGCCTGAATCGAAGAAAATACTATTTTAAGTCTTAAAGTTGCCATAATTTGTGTATGTGAGAGATTCGTAAAATAGAAAAAATATATAAAGATTTTTCTCTGCCTTGCATAGAGCTTCTAGCTGCAATAGTGTGAGGAAAGGCAAGTCATGTAATAGAGTTAAAGTTAAACGAGAGACATTGAAGTTAAAATGGATTGTTGTTCATTAAAAGGCTTTCCCCGAGACCTAAGGCTACGATGGCTAAAGATATCATTACGAAGGGAAGACCTCAGTACAACCCACTGGAGATAAGGGGATTCCGTGCTCCTACACATAAAGAGATTGACAGAGTGCGAGAGGAAAAAAGACACTTGGATAGGAAGGGCTAGATAAATAATACTGACACACAAGGCTGTTTTATTTCTTGGCCGATAGAAGATACGATAGCTCGCCACACCCACATCCTCAGAACAGGTTCCAGGGAAAGACCGAAATGTTTGAAGGAAAGAGGCAGAGATGAGTAACAGCTTTTATAAGGATAGACAACTGAGGGAGCAGCTTTTAGGAAACCGTTTGTCTCTGCTAAAAAACTAAACAAAAAAAATAAAAGTAATGTGAAACAACCCTGGCCGCAACTTCTCACAACCGTGTGTGCTGTATGCATCGCGTACGTGCACGCGCTCACAGTCGGAAGATGCGCAGCTACGTTACAACAAAAAGTGGCCAACAGTTCAAAAACACACACTCTAATAGGCACAATGACCCTCACATAGAAAGGCCTTGAATACACTTTGAGACCATTGCGCTTTTTAAAAAGAAGACGGCTTATCGCATTGGGTGAACTGCCAATTTGTAAACAATCAGAGGACAGATCAGGAGCTCTGGCGCAGCGGGACTGAATACCCGTCTTAGTCTACAATGAACCATGGGAGGGCAGGTAGAAGAGCTACGTCTGAACAAATAATGATTCACACAGCATCACCTCATACAGCCTGACAGGCCCTGAAAGACACACTGGACCCGTTGGGTTTTGAAATGGAAGCTTAATTACTGATATGGGATGTCTTAAGATCACGTTAATTAGGGCGAAGACATTTTAGTCAGCGTTGGAATTGAACCAGTGGTATAACATGAGACCCTGTGCAATCCCTGACATGAGTGAAGGACATGATGTGGTTTATGCATCAAAAGGACAGTCACTATGGTAACAGACACTGCTGTCATGCCTCTCTGCCGTGTAAGGAAGATAGGCAAAAGTGTAAGGCACCTACAGTAAAGAAAAAGATGAAGCATAATAATAATGCCGCTTTCAAGAACATGCAATGATTTTGCATCTCATGAATTATCCATCAAAAGAATACACCTGTGGTATGTAGGATAAGACTTATGGATAATTTATCATGTACATGTATGCAAACAAATGTGTATGAACCCATTTAAAGGTGGATTCCTTGATTGTAGGGGGAGGAGTAGAGAGTAATGAGCGCCACTCACCACTCGGGTGTGAGAAGTGATCTTGGAACACCCGTTTCTGCAGCAAACGGAATTCCTAGCACAAATCCAGGAGTTCCCCTTGGTCGTATATATATAGCTGTGACCATTTATTCTCTCTCTAACGTTATTTGGTCTGTGTTCAAGTCAGGATGAAGTACACTACAGTCGCAGCAAACCTTTTAACTGAGCGCACGCACACACGCACATACACGCACGCACGCACACACACATACACGCGCACACACACACACACACACGTGTACAAAAGCATTTCTCATCCTGAAAATAAAGGGTACTCCCCCTCTCTCTTTCTCTCTCTTGCTTGCTTTTCATTTACCGTCTCTCGTCCGGTTCAAATCTTCCTGGGCTGACGCCCCAAATAGGGTGCAGAGAAATGACAGAGCATGGAGAGAGAGGGTGAGCGAGAGGGTGAGGGGAAAGAAAGTGCTGACGCACACCGCGCGCTGGACGAAGCCCTAATTGATCATTCGTCCGGATTGAGGGGGGGGGGTGTAGCAGAGTTAAAGGAGGAGAGGAGGGGAGGGGGCACGCTGGATAATTCACGGGATTTATTAGGGGGCGAGGCAGGGAAGATGGGCGCGCAGACAAGCATAACTCATGTCACATAAGTCACAGAGCTCATAGCAAAAGGCTAGCATGCTATATGGTATATAAATGATATATAAAAGAATATACGTGTACATGACGGGTATCTGTAGTAGCCTGCAGTGCATCCTACAGACCACTGTGTGTGTGTGTGTGCGTGCGTCTGTTAGTGTCCATATAGTGTATGTGTGTGGCCTTCGGTGTCACTGTCAGTGTGTGGAGTGAGTAAGTAGTCTGAGTCGTATTTATGGTCGAGGCATTCTGTCTGTCTGTCTCTCTCTCTCTCTCTCTCTCTCTCTCTCTCTGAAGTTGGGAAATGTGCAGCGCTAGCAATCGAGCAGCATTCAGATTTACTGTGTTCACCCAGATGGAATAAAAGAGGAGGTTGTGTGTGTGTGTGTGTGTGCGTGAAGTGTGCCTATGGACTTGTGTATGCACAGAATCAATCAGTTGTCCCCCCCCCCCCATCTATAACCCCCTCCCCACATTCCTGTCTCGCTTAATAGTCATTGGAGGACCCACAGCAGGTCTTCCCGCAGCTTCAGACCTTTCAGTGGATGGGCAATTATTTAACCCAACTGGAGGCACATTAACCCTCCTGTTCTGAGTGCGTAGCATATGGATGGGACAAGCAATAGCTATGTCTGCTAATCGCTGCAACACATATATATAGGATGCGTGCAATCTTATATTAATAGTTTCCCCTTCCCCCGGGACACAAGTGCACACAATACATAAATACTGCATGAATAAATTGTCCTACATGAGTAAATACACATGTGGAGACGATCAAACTAACTGCTCACCGCCCCTCTCTCTCTCTCTCTCTCATCCACACAACTGTACATCTGTGAATGGCTCTCAGAGCACCGTAGTAGCCTAGTGTATGGTCGTCTGCGGCCCACATCACATTCTGCGTCTGAAGACAATCAATAGCTTTTAATTACCAGGGGCCAGTAGGCCTATAGTCCCGGTCGATAGAGCTGACGAGAAGCAGAGACACAGTGCTGGTGGATGTGAGGAGACAGAGGAAATATTGGAGCAAATGAGAGAGAGAGACAATAGGTCAGAGAGAGAGAGAGAGACATTCAATGCGAGTGATTGATGCCCGCTACGCCCAAGCATATGCCTGTACGGATGTCGTTTTTAGGCTTGATTAAACCTGCCAAGTCCATTCGCCGGCCTCAAGATTCTGTGGTCATGAGGTTAAGTAAGCACAAGGCGTGACACTGTCTCACCCGTAGGCTACATCAAGGGTGGCTGGCTACGCAAAGCTCACAGACAGTTAACACGTGCTTTGGAACGTGATTGAGTTCGCCCTAATTTGGTCGTCTGCCAGCAATACAATTTGGACAGAAAACCGACTAAATTGACCAGGAGTTCATACCCAAACGGCTATTCAATCATTTACAAACCTTTCAATAATACCTAATTTGTATGCCTGTCTGTGTGCCCTCTGTAACACGGCTTTAATTGAGATGAATTGCTAAAGGCATATAGGCTAAAAACAATATTCATGAAATGTATATATTACCAAAAAAACTAAAAACATAAAACGTCATGCTCTACCTCCAATAAAGATAATAAAAAAAGAACATGACAAATGTAAATGATGGCAGAATACCAAATAAACATGAACCATATTAAACTTTATGTGTTATGCTTGTGTTAGGCCTATAGCAAATGATGCTGTATTCTCTAGAGCTTTATAACTGGAGCACATTCTGGCCAATTCACATTTGGAACAACTAATGAAAAACTATTCTGCCAGAAAGAGCAATTTACCTAATAAAATGTGAAATTAATTTTGATCATAGACATATACCATACAGTAGTGCATTGTATTCTAGCTGAATTATCAAACCAATTGGCATATTAGCCTATAGTGTAGTTTTTTATGGACTTGCCTATTGCTCTGTTATGAGATATGTGCTGTTTAGCAATAATAAACATTTCACTCATCTTCCTCATTCAACCACTGCAATCGCAGGACATTTAATCAGAGCTGATAAATGATAAATTGTTCAAAGATGGAAACAGTAGCTCAATGGGAGCGATGAGATGAACCACATGCTGCAGTCCGCATATTGATTACTTGAGAAATTCCAATGAGATTACTTTCGTATCTCAGCCAGCCGCACAACACAGCATTCTATGGGAATGGCTCCACAGGCTGCATACACATGCTATGACGTCATCCTTTCAACCCCTCTGTGTTGTATTGTGTACACAGTGTCACAAACAAACTTCTTCAACGCAAACGTATTAATTCACAAGTTATTAAAGCTGCAATCTCTACAAACATTTTAATTGAAATAAATGTCACAAAACAGAACATGTGGGATCTATGGACCAGTGTGTGCAGCAGCACATGAGCAGTACATTTAATTATTTACAGTGTTATAGCGGATACAGTAAAATGGGCCTATCGGACTACTCGGCAATGCAACTTTAATGTTATATTGTTCCCTTTACAAATCATGTGTCGTGTCTAGAGGCAGATTCCTGATTTTTAAAATAACAGTATATTGTACAGAGGCTATAGTCTCTAGAGAACATAATAATCGTGGCAAAGAACAATAAACACAGTTGCATCACATGCAATCTCCATGAGTAAGAATCTGCGGAGATGCAAAGATATATCAGGGCTCTGAATTGATCTCTAAAATACCCAGGGTGATGCAATTCAGTAATACTGTAGATGTTAGAGCACATTCTCAAGAGTTCTGCATGGTACTGAGCTGTAGGAAGCTAGCATTCAAACATCTTGAGGTCATTAATATCCGATTGGTCAATAAGAGTGCGTTTATGCTATATATTTCTGCTATGAATTCTAGTATCAAATATTGTATTCTGGTATCAAAAATTATTTGTGATACCTGGATATTAGTTATTTTTCTCTTTTATGTGCGTGTGTTTTTATTAACATTAATACATCATCATACATTCCCGTATGGCTCTTCACCTGTGAAAGAATGTTAAATAAACCTGTTCCAAGCTTTGACAATTGCCATGACGATTTCCCCAGTGGAAATCTTGGCTCAACAAAGAACAAACCTCGAACCAAACATAACCCTAACCCCTAACTTTGTTTTGCATCCAATTCCTCTACGTTATTGATTCTGCAATGCTGTTAAAAGTGCCATTAGGAAACCTCAAAGGGGCAGAATTAAAATGGGTCCCTGTGACACTGACATGTTTTGTCCAAATGTGCTCTTCAGACTTGTTTAATGAATTTAAATATGGAAGTACCCTGAGATTTTAAAACAAATTTTAGTTTCAAGTACAAAAATGTATCTCCTGCAGATTGTTTTTATAACTCTCCCAGCAGATCTGACTGATATAGAAATGCTGAAGTGTACTTTTGGATTTTTGCTCATTATGCAGAATTTAACAATTTTCCTACTGCACTTTAATGCATTTATACCCCAAACTGACAAAACTGTCAATAAGAATATCAAGTACTGTGTGACCGTACACATAAGCAAAATTGACAGCAGCAATATTGTTATTGAAGTACTATCACTATGAAGTGCATCCTCATTACATTAACTCTAAAACTGTATTGTAGTTGATAAAGTGGAAGACATTTAATATTGGAATATTCCCCATTCATTCCTATGGGAAAATTTATAAAAGTTACTAAAATACTTCAAAATACTATGATGTAATATTAACAGTGTTGGGCAGTAACTAGTTACTGCAATATTACTTTTTCCTGTAACTAATTACTTTTCACAAAACAGTAATAATATTAGTATTACCAATCCAAGTAACGCTGCATTACTACAAGAACGAGATTTCTGGTCCTAGCAAACAGGGCATGCTGACCTGTCCAATCATCTGGTTTGAGCACTGCAGCTAATCAATTGCTAACTTCTAGATTTTGTTATTCACTCAGGCTGAGATTATTTGGTTAATGTGTACAGTTTTTTTATGATTGCTAGAACACATTAGTAAATTCTGAATCCACTTTTTCAAAACGTAATCATCTATCCCTGGCAATACGACAATCATTAAATCCAGGAGGATCTCTGACAATAAAGACGGAGGTCACGCTTTCCATCGCCATGAGGATTACAATATAGAACACTTCCAGCATTTCCAAATCTTGTGATGTCTGCCAAGATACAGTCTCAAACTTTAGTATTATGAAAACCATTTCAACATGGATATATCTACCCCCCGTTGAACACACACACAAGCAGAACCTTTTCATAATTTGAAGTAAAATAATACTTTTAACATAACATTTTATTTCCCTAAAATGTTGTTTGTGAACTTACTGTATGTTCAAAACAGGAGCACAACACACAACAGGAACAAGAATTGGAATACATGGTCATGCCGATCCAGAGCATCACAAACATGCTCAATGGGTGACATTAATGGTGAGTAGGCAGGCAATGCCAAAACTTGCCTGCCCGTAGCATAACCCCACCGCCACCACGAGGCACTCAGGTCACAGCGTTGTCATCAGCAAACCGCTCGCCCACACGATGCCACATCTGCCCGGTACAGTATAAACTAGGATTCATCCATGAAGAGAAAACTTTCCCAAAAGTGCCTGACATCATAACAGGTGAGCATTTGGCTCATTCAAGTCAGTTACAACTGCAGTCAGGTCAAGACCCTGCAAGGAGATGACAGAGAACTCAGATGCGCTTCAATTGAGTGGGTTCTCAGTTTGTGCAGAAATTATTTGGTTGTGCAAACCAACCATTACATCAGTTGTTTGGGTGTGAGTCATGACAGGGTGGCTGGTCCTAAGCCCGGCCTACACAGTATGATTTTGGTCTGTCTCATATGAAGAATAGATAGCTAGATAGATAGATAACTTTATTTATCCCTGAAGGGAAATTAGGCTGTCATAGCAGTCTGGTATATTAAAATAACCAATGTAAAATAAATGTCTCCCCAAATTGGTGATGCGACATCACACGGAGCGGTTCATATGGCCGTTATAATCATGGTCTTGCAGCCCAAGATAGCTTGGGACACAATTCCAACCGTCACAAATGTAAGATGAACAATGCACTCCGCTTCTACAACTAACCGGAAATGTAATAGCAGTAAAAAAGGTGCTGAACAAAAACATTTGGACTCCAACCAATTCCAGCCCCCACATCCTCTTCCTCTTGCAATACACAATATTGCAATGACTCAATTTTTTAAGTGAATTGACTATAATGGCGCATACAGTAATGACATTTTATTCTTACTGTAGACTTAAGCCGTAGCCTATATTCAGGTGTTTCCATCGTACGGTCTACATATAAATAACTGATGTCGGACCCAAGTTTATTAGATTCCAGGTTGCAGTGTGTGGTTTGCAATAAACATAAGATTGCTGAAATAAATCTCAGTTTGTAGGTACCTTTTAATGCTCTTGTAGGTAAAGAAGCAGAATGTGGAGGTCTTGGGTTGGCATGGTTACACTTGGTTTGTGGTTTTTGAGGCCGGTTGGATATACTGTCAAATTCTCTCGAATGTTGATGAAGATGACTTATGATGAAAAGAACATTCAATTTACTGGCAAAGGCTCAGATGGACATTCCTGGAGTCAGAATGCCAGTTTCATGTGTGGCATTGTATTGTGTAATATTTTACAGTGGCTATTGAGCAACTTAGAGCTGGACTTTTACTTAAAAGTTGCATTTACTGTAGTAAGTATACAGTATGTGTGAGGAGAGACATCTAGCAAAATGTTGCAAAACATTGTGGTGTATAGTTTTTGTATAGTTTTAGTTTGGTATGGTTTTGGTGGTGGCTGAGTTTGAAAGTGAAAATAATTAATGACTCTTGAAAGGTGTATTACGTGAATGCATTTTGTGGCAATGTAATGAAGAATAATTCACAATTTAGTCCACACTGCTCTTGTGATGGCTGTTTGAAGGTCTGAAAAGTGGACTCCATATATTGAATAATGCGTAATATAACTATGTCTGAATCATTAAAAGAGGATTTGTACCCTTTCCACAGATGAGTGGTTATTGTTTGATGATTTATCACTATTGGGCTTTAAAAAGGTCCCACTTTAAAGGATTAGTGTCCATACATTGATAAACCCTTGAGCAGTGCTTTATCAATATGGCAGCTGACAACAAGCGATCTACTTGGAAAATAGCCTTATTATGTTTTATGAAAAAACAAAACGTGAAAAGACAACATTCCAAACAGCATATTTTCTTCAATATATAATTTTATTTAAAATAATGTTACAATTTATTACTCTACATAACATTTTTAAACCTTTTTTTTTTTACTTTTCTTACATTGGTTAGTAACCCTCAATTTTCAGATATAAAACTCTCAATTTTATAAGCTGTTAATTTGTCATTACCAATGAATAAACATGACATTGATTCTCTTTTATATAGCTTGCCTCAATGTGTGGTTAGCTCTTCCTCATATGCAAAATTAACGTGATCTTAGCTACGCTGCGATTTCTCCTATGAGTAGAATTCTGCTGAAATAAATAAACATTTTTCAGTTTGAGATATCCAAAGGATATATATATATTTTTTTTAACAATAATTTACAATTTATGCTTAAGATGAAGACAAACAAGGCTTAAGTTCTTAATAAACGTAACTGCCTACTTGCCATGGAAAAGCCCTGCGCTTTTGCACAAGAAACCATAATCAGTAATGTATCTACACAAAGGCTAACACTTAAAACATCACTTATACCGGCCCTCCATGTTAGTCATAATGAGACATCTGCTTGAACGGACAAGCCTGTAGCTAGCGCAGCTGAAGTAGTGGGACGAGCTTTCACGGCGTCAACAGTCACTAATTTGACACGAAACTCATTGGTGCACAGGGATCCTCTGTAGGGGCTGACTGCATCAACAGAGTCAAGCTACTGCTTACAGGATACTAATTAAACGGCACTTAATACACCAGAGAGGGGGTCTCTTTTGAAGTACATTCTCATCAGAAAACATGATTCACTTACAAGCACAGGCTACGGCATCGAGTCTCAAACGCAAGGTACAAAAGCGTAGCACTAAAACTAACAAGCCAATAACACAATGAGGTGGTTCCTATCAGAATCATCATCTCTTCCATCATCATATACCTTCCAATGGGTGTATATATTACAGCCCTCTCAAACAATCACCGTGGCTACAGCAAAACGACAAAGAGGGCAAAGATGAAGCTGCTTCACAGTAACAAGTGAGCCACAAGGACCGAAAACTAGTAAAACAATACTGTGTGGAATACCAATATCAGGCGAAGCGACTCAGTCGGGCTGACAGGACGCAGATCAGAGGGTGCACTGAGCATGCTCAGTTGATGCGATGATGCCACGGCAACCACATCTTTCAATGATGGGAAAGCAAGAAGATAACCATGTCTGTCCGCACGCACGCACGCACGCACGCACGCACGCACGCGTCTTAGTCCCTACGATTCAAAAACACTTTGCGGTGGAGCGCCTCCTATTCATCCATCTCTGGACTGGCCATTACTTCAGCTGTCAGAAAGACTAAGCAGTTTTCTTGCCGCACAGTCTCAGCATTTACCCTGCAGCTAGCCCGCGGCGTCTGCAAGTGGCAGCAAGCGGGCAGGCACGCGGCGCGGGCATTGCCATGTTTGCCTGAGGTCTTTCCTCAACGGGCAACAAGATAGCATGTGAACGACTATCCTTTGGTCTGCGTGCTGTTCAACCCCCACCCTGAGAGATCTAGGGGGTTTGCAGGAGCCGGGTATAGCGTGCATGGGGTGGGGGCTCGATAGAGTAAGGGACATCTCTTTCATTCATCTCCATCTAGCCGCTGTCAGGCCGACATGGAGCTGTGTCTTTATCCACCGGCTCTCACAGTGACAGGCCCATCAAACATGTCCAATCAGGAGCTGACACCTCATCAGCAGCACAAGAGAAACAACACACCCCGGAGATACTGTGATTCACGCAAGGCTACAACCTATATATGAGAAATGTTGCAACCAACACACTCAAGTATGTATGTGAATAGCAAGACATATGCTATGTTGAAATATTTAGGTTCTTTTAAAAAAGAAAAAACAAAAATTTACTTTAATTTATTAGTTTGCATGAATTAGTTTGAATTTTAAGTTTTTGATTGCCGTTGCCAGAATGACGTAGAGAGGTACAATGTTTCGTAGTATCGTATTTGCCTCCCTGGATACATGAAATTCTGCTGAAATAGAATCTTGAATAATATACAGAATGTTTAGACACAAATTGTCAGTAAGCATTGCTTGTCAGTAATCAGTACACTTATAAAACACGTTTGGCATTAAATTCCAAACCTTTTCCGGAAATAAAAAATATATATTTTTAAAGTAATTTAGTGCGAAACAAACAAACCTAATCAAAACGACATTACAAGAGTGGGAATTCGACACAAATAGACACACACAAACACACGTTAACAATATGTGTGGTGTGAATTTGGGTGAAAGGGGAAGCCTGTGTATAGCTACCTGGTTGTAAGTGCTGGTTGTGGCCACACAAGACAACACACCATCTCTTCTCTGTGACCACCACACGGCCATACCATCTGTCCTTCTGAGACAGGTGTTTATTAAACATGCTGCAGAGCGGTATTCACCTGAGTGGGTTACACCACCCTGGGAGTGAGTTACTGTACACCACCCTGGGGGATCACGCTCCATATTCTTCCTAAAAGATCTCTCTCCCCATTTCAGGTCAACGCTGTCAAATAGGGCTTTCTTACATTCTGCTGCCCTCTGCTGCCAGTACACAACATTGCAGCCACTGCCAAAACCTCTGCCCTTCAACTTGTCGGTAAAAATGTGGGACAGCTCAGGGACAAGTGTCACCTTCCCTGGGGCACCCGAACCTTTGGGGGGACGGGGGGACGGGGGACAGCGGGGGGGGGGACTAAATGAGGAACGCTTCTTCCCCTCTGCTGCAGAATGGTGCTGAATCACCACAACAAAACCCTTCCGAGGGGACAGATTAATGCCCATACAGTTTGGTGGAAGGCTGCCAAGAGACATCTTTCTAAAGAAGCAGATGTTTCAAGCAGTGACGTCGGGTGATAAGTGTAGAGTGAATTGAGCAGCCTTGACTGCAACTCAACTTCATTCAGACAAGCTTAAGAAAAACAGATGCTATTTTATATGAATCTCTAATTAATCATACGAAAAGCTTATTATTATTATTTTTAAATTATGGTCAGAAGTCGGAACCTTAAACTTTTCTTGTTAATCAACTGCCGTAGCTGCTGCTAAGAACACGATACTTAACATCAATGCATAAGTTAAAAAAACAAAACAACTGTTAATATCCAGCATCGGTGTGTGTGTGTGTGTAAAACACACGTTTTTCTTTCGATCCAGCTGGCCGTTTGTAAATGTAGTGTAGTCGCCCCTTTCCCCGTCCGTCTTCATTCCATCATCAAATTTCGGCAGAGCAACTTGCTGAAGTGTTTGGCCCTAACCGCTCGCCGTACAGAGCTGCCTTGTCACAATGGTGCGGCAGCTGCCTGCTCTCACGCGGCAGGTGAGGGTTTGCTAGTATTCGTTAGCATTGGTTGCGCTACAAGGTGCTTCCTTAGTCCAAATAGTGTTGAGGTGCGGTAATAACCCTGGGGCTGCCATCTGTACAGACATGACCGTGTAGTCAGAGCCGCCGATCTCCGACTATACATGGAGTCATATTAATAAAATCAAGCTATGGAAAATCTAGTAAATTATGTGAATTTTTGCTTGTTCTTATGGTCGTTAGTTGCTTTGCCCGCTGTGCGTATCCCTGGGTTGTACCATACGTGTCATCTCGTTGGCTTCCAGTTTGTGTTGAGGCTCTAATCGGTGTCTGTCGGTGGCTCTGATCTGTGTGCGTTGATGGCCGCTTGCTGGGGTGGCGAATGGTGGACAGGTTATAGTTCAGGTGGTGACTGAGGGCTTTAGGAGGTTGCAATCTCGCCCCCTAGGTGGCGCCATCCCTTCTGCTGTGTCTCCAGAGGAGGCAGATACTCTAGGATGCGAAGATATGGTTCAAGAGAAGGGAATCAAACAGATTGAACTCTTGTCACATTGTGTCACTAAAAGCAGACAGTAGGTTTATGAAGAGGTTAAGTTGTCACGTCATTTACAATCCCTTCTCATGAAACTAAAGCTAGAACTACACCGCACAGATTTCCGCTCGTGCGTGTAGAAGCGACTGCTTATCAACAGAAATTGGAAGGTCTCCAGTTGACTCTTTGGTGTAGCCGCTGGACGGACTGCTCATATCAACCAAATCACGATGACAGAAATGATAAATAGGCTGTCGCTAGAAGACGCCCAGTCGCTAGTCCACGCCTTGGTGCAGGTCTATCTTAACCTTACTGTGTGCTGTAATGTCTGGTCCAGATCGCATCTGACTAAAAACATTTTAACCCTAGCACTGTACTAAACCACTGGTTTTCATTTACTTACTAGCGTAATAGAATACTAGAATTAATAACACACTATTCAACTGTATAAATAAATGATTTTGAAAGATCTCTCCCTATAGGTCCTACCCACTACATGTTGTAATGTGCCTAATCCTTACCATTGTTAGTGCAGTTCTTGTTGTCTTTATCAGATGCGTCTTCCTCAACCTGATGTTAAAGACAATATTATACACAGATGTACAGTACATCAGAAATAACCAGAACAAGCAAAACAATAGAACAAAAAATAAACAAATTTGAACTATATTTAGTGAACCTGGCATGAAGCCATGAGTTTCAAAGAATGGAAAAGGATAGGTGTGGTGAGTACCTGTTTCCTCCACTTCAGCTCACAAAAGACGCGCTCGAAACACTCGTGCATGTAGTTGAACTGAGGAGAGAGAGAGAGAGAGAGAGAGAGACAGAGAGAGAGAGAGACCAATATGACTCCCTACAATACAGGCTGGTCACCCAAAAGCACTAAGCTAAAATACATTGTCACCTGTGATTCCTCTAACTCCCATTCAGGTTCAATACGACTGTGTTGACTTAAAAGGTAGAGTCAGCTATTGCAAGCTAATTGTATGCTAATAAACATTGTCAAATTCACCAAATATCTCCTCGCATTTAGCTATTTTACCGTTCTCTGTGCATGTGGAAAAGAAAATTATCGGATACTTCCACACAGCCCTGGCTCCGTAAGTAGGAACATAAACAAAGTGGGGAACACCTCTCACATCAACAAAGCCGCAGTACTGCTGCACGCTTTGCGTCACAATGCATTTCTATGTGTGAGGCGGAGGACCGTGGAGCGATGCCGCTTTGATTTGAGCTTGAAGTTAGCAAGAATGACTGACCCTGCCTTTAAAGGCACGGTGCAACATATCTCTTATCACAAAAACACTGTGTGTGTGTGTGTTAGGGGTGCACAATATATCGATTCAGTATCGTTATCGCAATATCACGTTGCGCAATATCATATCGAAGATGTTGCA
>JAODUK010000003.1:116569-128041 GCA_027564635.1 Typhlichthys eigenmanni | reverse complement strand
TAATATCGATATTGCAATTTTCATGATCAATATCGCAATATCACATTTGATCAATATCGTGCACCCCTAGTGTGTGTCTCAAAGTCGTTCCTCTTAACTGAGGGATTTCATGAAAACCGTAGGGAGGCCATGCCAAAGAACAATGCTACTCAGGCACTGTAACATGTAGAGCAGGGCTATTCAACTCCGGTCCTGGAGGGCCACACCCTGCATGTTTTAGCTCTCTCCCTACTCCAACACACCTGATTCAAATGAACGGGTCGTTATCAGGCTTCCAACAACCTTGAATCAGGCATGTACACGATGGAACCCGCCAGCTAAGAACAGGAAACGGAGGCTACAATACGTCCCACCACAAGACAATAGAAGAATGGAAGAACATCGCCTTGTCTGATAGGTCTCGGATTCTGTTGCTCTATGGAGAAAATGAGGATTTTCACATAGTTGTTGTTTTTATCTACTTATGCTTATCTCTCTCTAGTGGCACTAGCTACACTCTCCACTGATTTCCATGAATGTTAAAGTGTTTAAGAAGCAGTAAGTGTTAGTAATAAGCTAGCCACTTATGCACTTATGCACTGCTTGTAGCTTAACAATTACAGAAATCCCAGTTCTATTACTAAAAATAAATAAATAAATGACGTCAAAATGACGGCAAGTGGCGCAGTGGCGGAGCGGGGCGATGAGTGATCAAGAACTCGAGTGTCGAGGTGTCCCCCGAGCAAGACACCAAGCCCGAACTGCTCCCGGTGGTCAGGTGTCTCCGACTGACATCGCCATCGGTGTACGAGTGTGTGCATGGGTGAATGTAATAGAGAATAATGTAAAAGCACTTTACAAGTGACGAGGTCTGTTCAGAACAAATGCTGCCCACACCCTGCCCCTAATATACTGGCAGTCACCCCAGACTCACATATGGGGTGAAGATCTTCACCCAGCGAGGCTTCTTCTCTCCCCGGGCATACTCGAAGCAGAAGGCCATGGCTTCCTCGTCCGTGTCCCAGCGCTGCATCTCGCCCCATTCAAACGCTATGACCTGGTTCTGAAACGGGGAATAAAATGACGCATTTTGCTTTTGATACGTCACATACGGTAAACATCCAGTACGCGCATGCACCTCTCCATCCCATACCTTTATTTTATACACACAAAGAAAAGGAAACAACAATATAAACACACACTCGCTGAGCTGGTCTTGATTAAAGACCAGATAATCTTTCAATTACGCGGTTACTTTTTAAGTTCTCAATGCAATTCAAACATATTTAGTCCCTAATGGTGAAATTGGCTTTCAAGGAAAATCTTGCGCACGCACGCGCACACACACCTCCAGCGTGCCGTCCTCCGTGCACGCGTGCAGCTTGAAGTGGAGGATGCTGATGGCTGTGATGACGTGTCCCTTCCGCCTGGAGTCACACGAGCAGTGTGGGAACATCACCTCGTTGTAGCCCTCGCACGAGCGCAGCAGGCTCAGGTACTGCAGCGGGGGGGGGGCAGAGAGTGTGCACATGTGTCAGGGAGCAGGGAGACTGCACACAACGCGCTCCACTGCCATCCTGAAATATGTCTCGGCTATTTGGCCTGATGTAACCGGTCTGGCCAGGCTCCTTTGGGCCTCCTGCTGGGCATAGACCTCTGGTTAATTATGAAACTGCTGGACAGTGAGAGCACTAGTCGGGCAGGGTCAAGCTATTAGCTAGATTAGCTTCACGCGTAAACACTGAAATGAACAAGCCCTCGCAGGCCACAATCACAAAGTACACCCTTAAATGAACATGCTTATTTTGATATACAACCTATATACTGTATATTTAAACAAAGTAATGTATTTAAACATAAAGTAGTGTATTCATACACTTGTGGCCCTCGCAGGCCACAATCACAAAGTACACCCTTAAATGAACATGCTAAAAGATGGGTGAGACCTTAACCCAAACCGTAACTTGGTAATTCATGCCAGTGTCTTTATTTGCGAAATCTAAAAAGCTTTTAAGAGCATTTATCCAGTTCAGTATCTAATCATTTATGGTTCTGGTCGGACAAGATGCTGTTTTTCCAATGCCAATGCAATCCCCTCGAACAAAGACCAGCCTGTGGTACCAACCATGGTCATCTTGCGTTGCTCTGCCAGCTTCTGCAGCTGGTACGATTTGTCCTCCGTTTTTATGAATCCCTTCTTCACATCATCCAGCGCCTGGATGGAGAGAGAGGAGGGGGAGGGGGGTGGGGGTGGGGTGCATAGTAGGGATGAATCAATACCACTATTCCTGCCCGAGATATTGACATGTAGTGCCTAACTTAATGCGGTGCAGATCGCCGGCTTAACCATGGAGGTTTGTATGAGAGCAGTATAATCTATTTTCTTTGTTAAAAGGGGAGGCTTCGCTGCAGATCAAATAAAGAAGACATTATGAGTGGTTGTAAGCATTTGCCGTGTCCTGTCTAGATGCTCTACAAACGCAACAATGAACTCACGTTAACATTTTCAGTGAGATATTCCAAGAAAAACAAAAACAAAAACCCCAGGTTTCTCTTTAGACTGGATGGCTTATCGGGACCTGTGTCCTCCAATAGGACAGACCATTATTCATGCCTTGTTGTCTACCAGCAGACGGGGGCTGATTCTTTAGGAGTTCCCACGCTAATCAAATTCCCTGACCATTCCACGACTAATCTAACTGCATTGCCATGACATATTAAACTGGTCTGAAACAGAATTGCCTACATGCCATGATTGTCTAGCCCATTCCGTAGGATCCCTGGCATCATCCCATGCTAGTGTCGGTCTCCTCTGTCCATTAGCACTACGTCACATAAACAACGTGTGCTCAACATCTGATACATGTCCCGTGTGAGCTTGTCAACACTTCATCACTATCCTGGTGGAAGCAGTAGTGCAGGGCCAGAGGGTTGCCCCTGGCAACACTAACCTGGTGGAAGCAGTAGTGCAGGGCCAGAGGGTTGTCCCTGAGAAGCTCTTCCTCCTGGAAGCTGAACAGCCACTTGCGGAGTGCCAGGCAGGTCCCCGGCACCGCCGACGTATAGTTCTGTACGTAGAGCTTGTGGGGGAACTCGTTGGGTGCCAGTTTCCGTACTGGGAGGGAGGGGACGAGAGGGCGTGGCTAAACTGGTGGTTCGCAAGTTATGCCTTTCTAGCCTAGCTCATGCCTCAGTTAATGCTAGGACTAGAGTTCTACTAGAGCTTACACAATGCACTAAATATTCTTTATACGTACTCTATTTTCTCTAGGTAAATATGTCCATGGCCCCATGTTGATTTTTGTTTCTCTTGTTAACTTCTAAGGCCCCGATATACTTGCTTTTGTGCAACGCATACTGTACACAAGCGGCTGCGTCGCAAATATAAATTGTTCATATACTTGCCTGCGTACCTTGCGTGTGCTTGGAGGATTTGAAATATATCCAGTAGGGGCAGATCAGGGCGAACCATCCCTGGCAATTTTCCTTGACTACCTCCAAATTTCCACAACAATAACCAACATGTCAAAATGTGCCGTGGCAGGGAGAGATCATATAGATGTTGGTAATTACGGACTAGCTCTACTAATGTCTCTTTGAAACTTCCTGCCATTGTTGTTCTTTGTTAAGAAACTGCTGTTGATCTGCCTGCTTGATCCTGATATTCTGCCCCCACGTTCATGTGCTGTATCGCATCATGCGTACGCGTAGCGTTAATTTCTGAAGACGCGCACAAACTACGCTCCAAAGGAACGCAGGATACGCACGGTAGCATCTTGCGTACGAGTACGCTTAGTTAAAAGCAAGTATATTGCAGGCTTAAGTGCATCCGAGTCAGTGTATCTTGTTGTTTTTTTTATTAAATGTTTTTTTTAAATAAAGATTATGCAGCTCAAGGGGTTTTATTGCATTGAATAAACTTATCAATTGTAATAACACTACTACTACTACTACCACCACCACCACCACCACCACCAATAATAATAATAAATGTAATATGAGTTTAAATTCAAAGACATTTATTCTGCTACGTTTAAATCGAATAAAACTAGTAACTACGAGCCACAATGCATTTTAAAAACAGATGCAATAAGCCAAATAGTATATCTACCAAAAGAGTGTGTGATGACTTCAAAGAGAGCAAAGTAGCTGGCCATAATAGTGTCCATTCCCACCTTCATCACCAATGCCTGAGACAGGAGGAGATTATACATTAGGGTCGAGGCAGCCCAAACCAACATACAGCCTTGTGTCTGCGCTGTGGTGGTCGTACCTGATAGACCTGATCTGTGGTGCTGTTCTTGCGGACACGGACCGAGATGCTGGTCTTGTCTGGCAGGGCTATCCGCAGCTCTACATCGGCCACCCCGTTATAGTTCTGCTCACAAGAAGAGAGCGACCCAAACAGTGCACATCTGGTTCATTGGTTTGTGAAAGAAAGCCTGAGTGTTTGTTGAGTGCAAACGCATATTTAATCAAAGATTAACAAAGGGGCTGTGTAGTGGTTAAAAATACATGCAGATTCATCATTAGATTTTCAAATTAAGTAAGAGCTTGAGATACTCATGCATCTCATTTTCACTATTTTGTACATTATGTAACAGCAGCAATAACCCTTAAACGGCACACTCCTGGATTGCAGAATTGTCCCTCGACCTAAAACCACAAACCTGACATACAGCAGTGAGGCGTGAGGCAGTGCATGAACAGTAAGGAACTCTCTAGGGGTGGAGTCAACTAAAATAGCCATTTTGGACACAAATCAGGGAGTGACCGTGTACCTAGAAGTGGAACAAACGTACCTCGTCTGATTCAGAAAGGAACTCTTGCATGATGTCACTCTCGCCTATCACTCGAACCGAACACACTAACAGCAACACAAACACAGAAGGGAACATGTCAACTGCGGAGTCAAAATAACAAAAGGAAAACAAAAAGGTGACAATCTTTACATCCACTTCATTTATTGTGTTTTTTAAGAGTGTAAGAATGGTAAATGGACTGCATTTACATAGCGCTTTTCCAACCTTCCGGCCACTCAAATCGCTGTACAGTACTGCCTCACATTCACCCATTCATACACCGATGGTGATTGCTGCCACCAACCACCGGGAGCGGTTAGGGTTAGATGTCTTGCTCAAGGACACCTTGACACTTGGTGAGGAGTTTGCCGGGATTGAACCAGCGACTTTTGGATCACCTGTCTCCCCGCTCTACTCACTCTGTCGCCCTAAGAATGTATATTCCAGATAGGCAATCCGGGACAGTCTGTGACAGAAAAACGAATTTCCCCCAATTTCCTTCTGTAGTATATTGCAGCAGGACTGGCACTTGCAATATCACTTCTCCTAACTGAAACTTACTTCTCCTCTCACGCTTCTCCATAACCTTCAGTAAATAATACTCAACAAGCCTTATACCGATCAAATATAAGTGCAAATATATTAGTTATGAGCATGTTTATGCTTAAAACAAGCAAATTTGGCTGCCAGTGCAGTAAGTGAAATTCACTTGATAGGATTTCTAAAATGAAGTGCAGATTTACTTAATTTAAGTCACTAGATAAGCCATTTATATTAGAAACAAGTCCGACTAGATTTTAAATCTAAAAACAATATTATCACTCTAAGTTAGATGTAGTTTTTGCAGTGTAGTCTAATAGGAATTAAAAGTTCTAACTTTATCATACATAAAGTCATCAAGTGCTAATTAAATTGAGATTAATAGCTGAAATGTAGGGGGGATTTGTCCATAAGAGCCAATTCAACTTCAAGCTAGCAAGGGCAGTGCTGCTGTTCTCCGTCCAGAAAGCTCCACGTCACTGTCCTGTCTTACCTCTCTCAAGGTACTCCTCAAGGCCTCTGCGGCGAGCGTCCAGCTGCTGCTCAGAAAGGGAGAACGGCCATTTTCCCGGAAGCTTGGGAAAAGTGTAGGTGGAGAACTCCCTCTTCAGGTTTTGGTGTAAGATGGCAAACTCCCGATAGCGCTTAGCGCACAGCTGTCGCCCTGACATGTAGACGTTGTACACCTGACGCCACGGATATGGACACAGTTAGGGTAGGGCGGGGGGAGGCGTGGTACACGATCATATCTCAGAAGGACACCGTTTTTCTTTCTTTTTCTCTGTACTCACCACAAACCTCTCGGAGTGCTGCTCCACGTGCTTGTAGGTGGGGATGGAGATGGGGACGGCCTGCTTGTCGCTGTAGTCATATGTGGGCTGGACGGAACTCTCCTCGCCAGCCTCCAGGCCTTCAGCCTCCTGGGGCGGTACCGACAACACAGCCAGAACCAGCTCCCTCTCGCCTGCCCGGATCAGGTCCACCACCTGTTTGTGGGTGGCACCCTCAACACTCACCCCATTACTGGAGGATTGGGTAAGGAGGGGCGGGGGGTAACAGGGAGGAGAGGGACAATCAGTTAAGTTAACTCACTTCATCCAGCAGGCTAACTATTATGCTCTAGCTAGCTAATGTTCTGTGCTGTTACTAAGCCGTCTACTGCAGTTGTTACACTACATCTACTCGTCCAACGAAGGACAGTTTTATTGCTTCTTTAATCTGCACAATACTTTCCATCTGTGCTAGCATAATTACAAAGGGTTTTTTAACGATCTCTTTGCATTTTGTTTATATTGTAATCTTGGATTAGCCAAGAACGTGCCATTGGAACACAAGATTGACGGAGCCGTTTCCCGCTACAATAGTACTTAACAACATCAACCATGTCTACACTGCAGTTCTTTTAGATTTTTTAATCTAATTTTCTTTCATAAACAACAATATGTGACCAAAAACCTTTTAGTGTACATTACAGATAAAGAAAAATATAAAAAATGTTTGAGGATGCCTTTCAAGATACTCAATGATCTACAACTAAAAAAAGGAAGAAGTCTTGTTTCATTGCATTTTCAAAATATCCTATGAATTGCTAATGAAAAATAAAGAAAACAAGCAATACTGTTATTAAATGGGTGCCTTAGCAGTAGGACTGCATGATTATTATGACTGCAGTGTCTGCTTAAAACTCAAGCTGATTTAACAAGTGCTGTCTCTTTGATTAGCCGTGGGAACTCTCAATTGAAAACCTTAACACATTGACTCCTTATGGTTTTAGGAATACATTTCCCATTGACTATACTGTATGTAGCCAATTTACCATCAACAGTAATGCCAAAAACAGCGGTGAGATAAAACAACACAACGTAAATGACATTAGACTAAAACTGTACTGCATCATAGAATGGCTATAAAGTTAATCAGCGTTAAGTTAAGACAGTCTCTGTCATGATGGTATAATATTTCAGTTTCAATGGCATGGGTAACTTGCAGTGCCCATCTGTGAGTGAACCATTAATGCAGAAGGAGTATTAAACATTTTGGAGCAAGTTGCGCAACATTTGCTGCCATCCAGATGTCTTTTGCAGGGGCATGTCTACATTTTACAAATAGCATTGACTACATACTGTAAGCAGTAGACTAGAGCAGGGGTTCCCAAACTCTTTTGTGCCAGGACCCACCTATAGAGGACTAATCTATTAGAGACCCACTGGTAACATCATTTTCAAAAACCTATCTATTTTGGCTAATGCTATCCCTGTGTGTGCGTGCGTGCGTGTCAAATATTTTAGAGCAGAGTGCTCCAGAATCTATGGTGTGCATACGGCTAAATACGATTTCATCCAATCAGGAACAAGTAGGTTATTTTGCCACAACCTTACTCATGACCAGCGAGTGGAACAACGTGATAGTAAAGCGCGGAAGACTTTCATTGATATTCTTCAATCACTCAATGGCCGCTTCCAATTTTCACGACCCACTCACTCCCACTCAGTGACCCACAGTTTGAAAGCCGCTGGACTGGAGAGTAGGGGTACTAGATGTGCCTGTCTGCAAGTCATGACCTGTTGCTGATTGAGGAAGTGTACCATGAAAGACAAAAAGTGTACCAAGTACACCTGTTTGTTGTGGTTAAAAAAAAAAAAAAAAAAAAATTATATATATATATATATATAAATAAAATACTACCATAAAAGTACAACCTGTTCTACAGTAAGCTGATGTGAAAACAGCCTAGATAGCTAGTTAAGGTCAGCCATGTTTTACGTTTAGCGTTGTGTGCCCGGACATATCCGACATGCTACTTCAACTTGGAACGCAGCTTTAGCCTAGTTGACTGGGGCCAGACGGCCGCAGCATCGGGTGTCCGTGCTGATCTTCCTCTCACAACCAATGGCACAGAAGGCAGGCGGACAGGCAAGTGAGTGGCTGGCCGCTGTACGCAATGTTTCCACCATTATTTATTCATTCATCAGTAATGCTGGCAAAGGCAAAAAAAGCAAGATGGCAGGAGGATTATGAGAGAGAGCAGGTAGCATTATGGGGGCGGGGGCCTAATAGGACAATATGTGAGAACAGAGGTAAGCTAATACCGGGTTGTTCCGATTTAGGCTTTTAAAGTGAACAAATGGAGGAGAAAAGAAAAGGTAGAACTGCCTTAGCAACAGATGTAGGCTGTGGTTGTGGTTGAATAACCACGGCAGCACAAACTGAGAAGACATCAATATAAAAAAGGTTGTGAAAAACAGTAGGCCTCCTTAAATTTGTCTCCTGGAAATCCCTCCACCTACACACTGTATATATTATTCACATTACCTTCACTTTAATTCCAACACTATTGAACTCAGGAGTGCTTGAATTGAATGGTTTAGTGATCCATTCTGGTAAATGTGTCACATGAAAGAAGTCATATGACCGGAAGATTTCAGTACGGTGCATCAGTTGGAGAACATACGTGTCAGCGAGTTAGTTATATCAGCAGTTGAGCAATGTTCCTCATTCTGTTTCTCTTCTAACTAAAGTTCCATCTCATGTTTACAGTATCGACTTCGTTTTCACTTTTGTAACATTCACCGTGGCAATTCTTCGGTTAACCTAAAACTACTATAATAGCATTACTCCAACAGCAGCCTGATAAGTTGAAAATCAATAATGACTAGGTTACATTCATTAATGTACATTATAACCTATTAGGAATGTGACATGGCTGTGTAAGACGGGGTACTATGTGAGCATTGATCCTTTATGTAATGTTTGTTAATCACAGGCCTGATACATTCACACAAATCTGTCGCCCATTCATTTGATTGAAAACCGATATGAGACAGTATGACTTGGTGACCTTGCCTAAATACAAAGCACTTTTGTGCCATGTCTCAAGAGTGCGGCCATACCCATCAACTCCACCCAAACACATTGAGCAGGGAAAATATAAACAATGTGGACCCGGCACTGTTAACGCTGTCAAGTTCTCAGTCACCGGTGGAAGGAGCATGTAAACACTGACCTGTTCGGTCTCTCAAATGTGTCAGAACAAATATCCTCACAATTTCACACGAGATACGTTTTTATACCAAGACGAAATACTGACATGTACATTAAAGTGAGTTACATCCCCTCAACCTGGGAGATAAACACTGCGCAAATCGTGCTAGCCTAACAACGCTAACCTAGTAGCTAACATAAGCTAATCAGCATGCACCGTCCGTCCACGTCCAACTTATGCAAGCTGATTAGCCCGCTAGTTACAATAATATGGTTAGACATCACAACAACAAATCTAGGTAGTCAGCTAGCATCGATGGCAAAACACATGCCCGGCTGGCTAGTGCATCAATATGTAGGCAGACGAGTGGCGTTTGCATTAAAAAAAGATTCAAATTCAAATGGACGATTTAGGGGAGCTAAAGGGGCTACGTCGTTAGCGTTCCTGCTGGGTAGCATAACAAGCAAGGAAAGCCGACTTACACCTCCAGAATCCGATCGCCTTTGGATATACCAGCTCGGTCCGCCGCGCCTCCGGGCAGGACTGCACTGACATGCTGAAGAGGGGCGTACAACTCCCCGTTGATGCTCCGCAGTTGTCCCCCTTCGCTAACCTGACCACGGACGTTGAAGCCATAGCCGGATTCCGACTTGACAATCCTCACCACCCGCGGACCAGACATCACCATGGTTGCATTCTGGCCTGCTGTAACAACTGACCCGATCAAGGGTCCGTTACGGGATGCCGAAGGGAGAGCCGACCGAATTTCATCGCCTTCTACATCCGCCATCTTCTACACAGGCCCTACCCCCTCCAGTCTGTGTCTTCTAGCACATTCAAAACAACACACGCTCTCTGTCTCTCGGCTGCTCCACTAGACCGAATTGGTTGTTAACCCCGCCCCTCTGGCGCATCACGAGTCACAGCCGCTGTTCACTCAGCTCACATGCTGCCGCGACGCGTCACCACCGACAAAGCGGCGGCAGAGCAGTTAAAACGTCAATGTGATGTTGTTTCGACTTTCTGCACGTACCCATAGATATTGGCTGCACCAACAAGTATCTAAAATACCCTAGATTAAATAAATACCCAGACCAATGAGTGCGAGGGCGGGTGCTCAATAGCAGTGATGGGCATTAACTACTAGTAACAAGTTATTGGAATATTCTTTTTTTTTTAATCTAGTATTGCAACTAATTACTATTTCCAAAATGTTAATAATATTAATGCTGCGTTACAAGAACGATATTGCTGGTTTTAGCAAACTTAAGGTATGGCTAATTGAACCAACCTGTCCAATCATCTGGTTTGTACGGGAGGCTGCAATGTTTTCACTTTGACTGATGACTCCTAAGGTTAATTCTTGTTCCAATAAACAGGATTCAAATCTAAAATGAGCTGTCTACACAGGCTGTCATTTTTCTGAAGGGGCGAGGCAGGGTAGTGATTGCAATAGTAACATCATAGTAATGTAACATATAGTAATAGTAACGTAACTAATTACTTTTAATACCCAGTAATAAGTAAAGTAATATTATTACTTTTTTAAGGAGTAATAAGTAAATTATTACAATTCCTGAGTAACTTGCCCAAAACTGCTCAATAGGGCCCACACAGACAGACTATTATAGGCATACACACACACACACACGTGCACACACACACACACACACACACACACACACACACACACACACACACACACACACACACATCACCAGTACAAAACTGCATGCCTTGTGTGGCAATGCAGTGCTCTCTGGCAGGGCAACACATGCAGATCAACATATAATAGAGCACCAACACAGACAGCAGGTCAGTGGACATGTGGACTTGGATTTAGAGGGAGTGGTGTTGGTGTTGGCCTATCTTGGCCTCATATACAGAACCAGCCTGGGCTGCCTATGGCTCTGACGGCCTGACTGGCCGAGAGTATTGCTCTCATCCTGCCATGTTGTCAGCTGCTCCTGGGTAAGAGAACCCGGGGGTGCTGTAAAGAGCAACACAGGCTACACGGTGATGTCCTTGTTTCCCTTTTGCTTTTTGCTTCTCACATTCACATGATTTGGGATATTGGTAAAACCCACCGGAAAGTGTAACTTACTCTTAGGAAGGTGTATTAATAATGCAATATTTCTTTTTAACTTTATTTGTTGTTAGTTGCACTTT
>JAODUK010000003.1:79070-97902 GCA_027564635.1 Typhlichthys eigenmanni | reverse complement strand
CCCCCCCCCCCCCCCCCCCCCCCCTTCCCCACCCACATCGGCCCCAGCCTCAGGTGTATGGTTACGATGACCTACAGATGCTGCAGACAAGAATACCGTTGGTGAGTTCATAGTCCCGCTACAGTTGTTAGACAGGCTTCATTCTGCAGCAAGACCAGGGGGGGCTTCATCTGTTTTTTGCTCACCTGCAGGATTACTACAGCATCCCGTTTGCAGCCCCCACCACAGCATTGACAGGCAGGGACGGAGGCTACTCTGGTGAGCCACCTCTCCCGCTGGGTTTCCACGGCGTCCGTGCTGGTGTGTTATCAGTTTCACTTCCGCCCTGCACGCTTGTTGGCCCTGTTCCGCATCGCCGTTGGTTACAGTGATGCTGGGGGGGTGGGGTGCTAAAGCAGCCATGGCGCTGATCACCACGTGGAAGTCTGACCTCGGCTACTACAACTGATAAGCAGCTACGCTTGATGGCACAGTATGCAATGGGTTTAGGTTTGGTTTGCCCTGAGCAATAGACACAATATTCTAACAAAGATTGAGAGAGATATTTAAGACACACACTCTGTCTATGGCTTTTCACAAACTACATCCAGTTTTAATAAAGGTATATCATTTAAGATTAATATAAGACCTGTCCTAATGGTTCAGATATTGGTGTTGTACCTTGCATGGTAAACATACCATTGTAGCTTAACAGGGTTAGCATGATCTTATGAGCAAATTATTCGATTTAAACTAGTTAGTTGTGTGTCCACCGAGAACAACCTTCTCAGGTTGTTCTCAGTACACCGGTCACGTGTGTTCACAAATGTTTGCGGTGAACTCAAAAGCAAACGAATACTTCTTGAATGTGTTGCCAACATTCGCTATTTGAACACACCGCAGGCCTGATCTCTGCTCGGTTCCTTTTACATATTTACAATATATATTAAATCACCGCAGCCCTGATCACTCGGATGTTCACGTTCCTGTTCACAATATATTTTCTATGATGAATCGCCTCAGTTGCTCAGCTGCCTCTTGACCCCCAGGTGACCTGTCGAAGTTCGGCCGCGGTGACGCCTCGTCCCCGGCGCCGGCCACCACGCTGGCCCAGACGCAGCAGAACCAGAGCCAGACGCACCACACGGCGCAGCAGCCCTTCCTCAACCCGGCGCTGCCCCCGGGCTACAGCTACACCAGCCTGCCCTACTACACCGGCATGCCAGGCCTGCCCAACACCTTCCAGTACGGCCCTGCTGTGTTCCCGGTGAGACCTGCGGCGGTTAGCATGCGCCGGTTAACAGCGGGCTCATGCCACTTACATAAGTTTGAATGGCGCTCTATGGGAGAACTCTGAAATGCAAATATGGCAGTTTAAGGAACATATTCTAATAATAACATGATCCAAAAGAGCCAATCATCTGCTTTATAACTGTCAAGCATTAACCTATTTAACCAATCGTGTGGTTGCATTGATGTAAGCCTAGAAGGACATTGGTTTTATTCAAAGTGGCTCACTGAGTAGACTTGCAAGGAGGGGTGGGTGGGACAACTTGCTCAAGGATGCTTACCGGTTGGCATGGAGTATTGGATTAACCCTAACCCACCCTGACCTGTTCTACCCTCAGCCACTAACCTGTGATGAAATTGTGTTAGTGAGGTGGTTATTCTTGTTAAATGTTCCTCAAAGCACAACCTTAACAAGTCAAGTTAATTTATATAGCCCTTAATCACATTACGGTCTCAATGGTCTGTACAGCCTATATTTCACAAGGAAACAAACCACTTAACCTGAGTGAAAACATTTTCCATTGGGAAAATCCATTGCATTTCTAATAAATTCTAATGATAATTATGCTATTTTGCATCACCTACACTAACTTATGTAGGGCATGTCGTTGCTTTGTTGTTATTAATTATGTAAGACTGGAACAGAAGGTATTCCATATGTTTTTTGTTTGAGGCTTTGTTACACCAAGTCCCAATGCATGTGTAGTGGTGGTGGTTGACCTCTTGCTTCACACTGCCTCCCAGTGGCAAGTTAATGCACACATTTTAATATTAGCTTTGAGGGAATGAATAGAATTTAGTAAGAAATGTACTTAATATCCTCTATAATGACTAACCCTGCCTTTTTTAAATTGCTGTTCACAACCATTTCACAATGTAGGTTCAGCTGGTTACAGTTGTAAATGTCTGCTTGTTGTCCAGGTGGCTCCCACGTCGTCGAAGCAGCACGGCATGACCGTCGGAGTCAATGCTTCAGCCACGCCCTTCCAACAAGCTAGTGGCTACGGTAACCATGGATACACTGGTGAGGCACCCGGCGCTCTGCTGCACCGTGCTTGTTCCTGCCCATTGGGTCGCACAGGTTTACATCCTGACACCACCGATTGTTTGATCCAGCCCACCAATTCCTGTTGGGTTTGCATGTGCATGGCTCTGGCCTGGGCAACGACTACACCTGCTGATGTGTCAACGGTGTTGACGAGCGGCCAGGGAAGCTGTGATCCTCACCAGCTTGATTTGTTTGTGAACGGCTAGAAAATGTCAAACATAATTTGTTTTGACTGGTATATGTTGAGTTCAATGAAAGTGAGTGAAAAGGCAGCCTCTTCTAGTTATAAGGAATGTCACGGGGGTCTCTGTTTGCATCTCTTCATCACCTGCTTTGCTTATTTCCCCATGTCCTGCTGTCCACACACACACACACACTCCTCCAAATGGATGCCTGCCACCTCCATTTCTTCAAACTTAAGTTTTGAAATGTTAACTGGATTTCTTCTGGGTCTTCTTTTGGCCGGGTGTCAGTTCCATTTCAACTTCCCACTCCCTGCCACCCCTTGTGTGTGTCTCTCCCTGTTAGTCCTGTCACACCACACGGCCCTGGTTCCCAGTCAAGCTGCACCCACCCGCTGCTTTCTGTCACTCCACCTCACCTCCACCTGTCCACACAGAACCTATACACCTTGCCTGCCCCCCCCCAACCGCAGGCTTGTGTGCCAAACAGCACTGGCATATGATTGGTGCCCTGGGGGAAACTGTTCAGACAGTCAAGGGGAAAGTATATATACTTCCCCCTTGACTGGGCAGGCCATTGACCCCCTGATCCTAAACAAAGCTGTGTGAGCCAGCAGGCCTGTCCATCCCCTCCCCCCACCCATCCCCCGCCTGGTGTGTCCTAACGCTGTGGGCTGTGGCTGTGTGTCTGACTGTTGCAGGCTATGAGGATGTGGGCCAGGCTTCAGGGAGTGGGGATTTCTGTAAGGGCGGATACGCCGCCGCCGCCGCTTCCGCGCAAAACAAGCCGGCGAGCTCAGTCACCGGGCCGGGAGTCGGTGAGTGCCGCCACAAGCCTCCAGACAACCACCCCCACATTCCCCCCGCCCTCCTCCTTGGGTTCACCAGCCACTCCCCTCTCTGCTGCTCGTTAGCCACCACACTACCGTCACCACCTTCTGCTTGCAACCCCCCCCCCCTCGCCATGGCGACTACTCACCTCTCCCGTTCAAGCTACTGGAACGGCGCTTGCATGCGGTTTGGTAGTTTTTCTCTACTTTGCGTAATTGTTTACGCAACATTCTACGAGACTACTCTTTCTGATTACAGTTGGTATCCATGGTGATTGTAGCAGGTCCCATGCAATGTTGCAAGCTCTACGCTGCGCTCCATAGAAAATGAATGGAATTGCTTTGAAAAGGTATACTATGCATCTAGTATGTAAGCAGCGTATGACCTGTTACGCTGGCCCCACACTACAGGATTTTCAAATCTTCAAAACATTGGGTACCACAGACATAACGACAGATTTTACCGATTTTATTTTTTTATCCTGCACAACCACACTACGATTTCAGTGAAGTTGCAAGACCACACACACACGTGGTGATTTATCCCAAACGATTTCAGAGTGGCGATTCCAGGGACACGGGATCTCACTGAAACGCACCTGTCATTGTTGTGACTCCGTCAGCTGGCGTTCCAATCGCTGTACCCTTCACACTACAGGATTTCAAGTCGAATTTTCTGAGCCTCCGAGCAGGCGGCAACGACAATATTGGGTCTGTAAACACCTCACACTACAGGATCATTTGGGCAGTTGATCGGTTCCGATCAGCCTCGCCCCCCGCGATTGTCGGGATGGGCAAATTGTACCCAGAATCGGGCTAAACATCCTGTAGTGTGGGGGGCCAGCTTTACTGTCACAGCAACAAGAGCAGGTTTGCTTTGAGGCCCTCTAACTGTAAGCTACCCACCTCAGCCCACCTTAACAGCATAGACGTTACATGTGGGCCTACATTGGAACAGTTCCATTTTTTAAAATTCCTTTTTATTTATAAAAAATGTGTGTGTATATATATGTGTGTATGTATGTGTGTATATACATACATGCATACATACACACACATACTCACATATTTTTTTATAAATAAAAAGAAATTTAAAAAAATCGGCCTCTGCCCATAATGCCGTATGCGCTTTTCCGACGTTTTAGTTGACATGAATGGGCACTGTTCTGAAGTGCCCTATCCGGTTCTCGTAATACATCCATGCACCCACCAGATGATGCGTCGCTGCTGTGTGTCCCACCCCCATGTTTCTCCTCTGTGCCACTTGCTAGTCACGCAGTGTTGCCAACTCTTTCCCAGTGACGGTTGCTAGCACCAGCTTCAAAAGTTGCTTCAAGTCGCCAGATGACGTCATCCGCTCATTTGCATATTGATGCTGTCATTGCGTGACAATTTGAAACTCGATACACCAGAGCGGCATCATCCTGCCCCGCCGACAAAGTCACCCAGTTGGCAACACTGTAGTCAGTGTGATGTCTGCATGTGTTTCGAGTAGTTCTTTAGCCGGAGTTATCGCCTCCGGCCAGGGCACTCGTTAAGCCCTGTTGGCATCGCCATGCCCACAGGGCGTTGGGAGTGCGCTAAAACAACGGTCACAGCGGCCGCCAGATAGTCGGCCCTTGGCTACGGTGGCTGACTGGAACTGATGAGCTGTTACATTGTTTTCTTTTCTTTTTTTTCTCTCTTGCTTGTCTTCCTCCATACAATGTTTGGCATGGTTCTGTCTGTGGCCTCATGTTTCATAAAGGGGTGGTTACGCTCACACTGAATGTGGAGTTGTTGGCTGACGCTTGCAGTAGTGGTCAGCCGTACCAGCTTTTAAAATACCCTGTGTGCGCATTTCTGGATTTGCTGCATCAAAACATTTTTTTTCAAATTCTTCTAAAGCTATTGGCAACTCCGTTAAACTGTTAGTCCACAGAAGTCTACATTTTGAGGTATGAAGTGAAACATTGTTTTGAACATGAACAAATGGTTTAGCAGAATCCGACTTTATGGACCCAGTTCTTATATTCTGCGTTCCACTTTCCTGCTAGATTAGATGTGTATAAAAAGCATGTAGCTTTCTTTCCCATGAAAGCATGAACATCTTGCTTGATTTCATAATTCAATTAGTTTAATTGTTGATGCACCCCACCCCACTTCCTGTACACCACACCACACCAACCCCAACATCAACAATGTTTGTGTAATCTTGTTTTTTTTTTTTTGTGTCTTGCTCCAGGGGTCTCGGTGACATCAAGCAACACAGGTGTACCGGATATTTCAGGGTCTGTTTACACAAAGACGCAGGTTGGTATGATGCGATGCATTGTTTTGACGGTGTTCCATAACCCGGGCCCCCCTGTGATGTTGGGGAATCAACACAATGTGTGTTTGTCGCCCCTTCTCTTTAATCCAGGCATTCGAGAAACAGGGTTTCCATGCTGGCACGCCCACCGCCTCGTTCAGCCTGCCCTCTGCACTGAGCACTGGACCAATCAACCCACAGGCTGCAGCGGGCTACGCCCCCGCCCCCTTCATGCACATCCTGGCCCCGCATCAGCAACCCCACTCTCAGATACTCCACCACCACCTGCAGCAAGACACACAGGTAGGCTTCAAGGCGCTCTCTCGCTCTCTCTCGCACGCAAACATTATCATGTTGCACATTTCATGAGTGGCAAGTGTTTATGTATTTTTATTTTACTGTTAGTGAACAAGCAGAGGAACCATTTTATCTTTATTTCGATCAAAGGCTTAATAAAGGCATTTGTGAGCACTTAACCAAAAAACAGTATCGAGATATACAGTCATGTGAAAAAAGTACGCCCTCTTTGTGTTCTATGGTTTTACATGTCGGGACATAATTACAATCATCTGTTCCTTAGCAGGTCTAAACATTTAGTAAATACAACCTTATATTGACAACAACACATGACATATTACTGTCATTATATATTTAACAAACAAAGCAAAAAATTTAAAAGCAATGTGTGAAAAGTACACCTCGTTATTCAGTAGCTTGTAGAACCACCTTTAGCAGCAATGACGTGAAGTAAACATTTTCTGTATGACTATCAGTCTCGTTGTGGAGGAATTTTAGACGACTCTTCTTTACAATGTGGCTTCAGTTCAGTCTGAGATGTTATTTTGATTTTTTTTTTGCAATTTCCCTGACCATAGGGGTGAATTTGATGGACATCCACTCTGGGATGATTGACAACTTTCTTGAATCCTTTCCACTGTAGAATGATGGACTTCAAAATGTTTGGAAATGGCCTTATACCCCTTCCCAGATTGATGGGCAGCAACAATTGCTTCTCTAAGATCATTGCTGATGTATTTCCTCCCTTGCATTGTGTTAACACACAACTGAAGGCTTCTATCCAGCAAACTGCTAAAACTTTGTTTTTTTTTATAGAGGTGGTCACACTTGCTGATAATCAATTAATCAAGGGCATTTGATTATCTGTCTGCTACATATAATTTACATTCTTATGGGATCAGTAAGGGTGTACTTATTTTCTCACACATGAGCATCTAGATTTTGGCTTTGTTTGTTAAATAAATCATGACACGGTCTAATGTGTCATGTGTTGTTGTTCATCTAAGGTTGAATTTATGTAATTTTTAGACCTGGTAAAGAACAGGTGATTATTATGTCCTGATATGTAAAACCATAGAATTCAAAGAGGGTGTACTTTCTTTTTCACATGACTGTGTATCACCATTCAGCCCAAAAATATCAATATTACTTTTGGGACTGGGACTGAAGCGCAGCATTTCTATGTTGTTATTGGCGTGGTATGACAAAGCTAGAGTTAACTCGCCATAATTATAAAACCGTTTGTACTTAATGCAATCTTCTTTGCCTCCATCTCCAACAGAGTGGCGCAGGACAGCGCAGTCAGAATACCTCCATCCAACAGAAGTCTCAGATCAACAAGTCCGCATACAACAGCTACAATTGGGGGGGCAACTAACATCTACTACCATGGTCTCTTGTTGTTGCAGAGTTCTCGACTGTAATTGAGAGGTGGGGGTGGTTGTTCCCCTTTCCAATACATCACCAACAGGCTCCACATCTTCCCCAATTCGCTCCCTCTTTCTCTCGATCTCCACACACCAGAGATTTTGTCCCAGCTGTCTTGGCTCAGCTCTCCTGCATTTCTCTCCCCGTCAGAGGGGGCGCTGTGCTGAGAGAAGAAGCAATGTGATTATAGATGGTGAAGGGGCGTAGCTAAAAAGGGAGCCGTTGAAGCTAAATTGCTTTAGTTAATGCACCGTTAAGTGGTGATATATTGCGTGTTGGGAATTTGTATAATTTTCACCCTCATACACGCACCTTTCAGTTGTATGTAACATAACTGTTTTGTTCCGTCTTCGTTCCTTCGTTAAATGTCTTTTGTTTTTGTTTTTCGACTGGAGGAATGAAGAAGAAAAAAGTAAGGTGCGCTGGCTTGAATTTCTCTCCCTCAAAGTCCCCCTTAACTCCTAGTGCAAGTTTTGCCTTTCACACATCCCAACAGATTTGTTTTTCATCTATTTTATGTGATTTTAGGTTTCATGAAAGGATTCTAAACTGGCAGATTTGCGATGTTTATTTTTTACCAAATACAGATAAATCTATATTATAAGATATTATGTATTAGCATAGCGCACTGGCTTGGAAAGTAAGAGGTGTGTTAATATGTATGCACGTGTGTCTGTGAGGCCTGTGTGTACTGTTGTCTGATGCCTGTCGTACAGAATGCGTGATGGTATGTAAAAGTTGTCTTCATTATCTAATGCTGTACAGAAACTTCCCCCATGCATTTTAAATGTTCCACAACAGTTCACCTATTCTGAGACATTTAGAATGAATTCCTGAGTTTATAACATGCTCGGTTTGCCTTTGAATGTTTTTTTTTTTGTTTTTTACACTTTGAGCTCTTTGCTAGCAGCTGTCCTCTCGATTATTGAAAGGATACAAGAGTTCAATAGTAATGGACAAAATTGTATTAATGGGCTCATTTTGACAGTGATTTCGTTTTTTGTACTGTGCGTTTTAAGATTTAAATGGATAAACTTATCTTGTACATATATACATATAAAAAAAAAAACAAGTACTGTAGTCCTTGTTGGTTTAATGGCTCTACCCCCCCCAAACCACCCTTCTCAAATCCTGATTTGTTAGCTTTTTGTTTAACTTTTGTTTTTGTAAAATATATAAATATCAAGTAAATAAATCGTAAAGATATTTCCATCATTTTCGATGTAAATGTCTTTGCTCTTTTTTTTATTTTCTTTTATTTTTATGAAACTTTATTTTTGTATCATGTGGCTTGTACATACAGCTGTATTTTCAGAGTTAAATTGTGATGCTTAGCATTTTGACATTTGACTGTCTGGCTTTTTCTTTTTTACTAGAATAATGGATTCTGAAAGCCACTGGTGGTAGGGCTTCAGGTTGGAATCACCTGATGATTAAGAAAGATTGGTTAAATGGCCACGTAATTTTAGCTGACTCCAGGTGATCATCAGTACCAAATAAAACTAGTGTTTCTCCAGATATTTGCTTTTTGTTTGTAATTTCAATAATGAAGTTTTTTTTTTAAAAGATATGTCCCCCTTACCTTCAGATAACATTCCTATTTTAATAACACTTTATCTATGTGTAGCCTGCATCCATCCATCCTCGTAGTTGGGTTGCGGGGGCAGCAACTCCAGCAGGGGACCACAAACCTCTTTTGACTGAGGGATCCCAAGGCATTCCCAGTCCAATGTTGAGATATACTAGCTCTCTCTCGATAGATCGATCTAGATAGATAGATCTAGATCTATCTAATCTGATATATCTATCTATCACAGGCCAACAAAAATCACAATCAGGTTGGCGAGAAAGAGACAAGTTTAATACTCCTGATAAGTAGTATGTTGGTAATCCATTACTAATGCCAGCTAGGCATGTTTGGATCAAACCAAATATATTATTAAAATGCAAAAATGGAGCACTGTAATGCATTTCAATGGATCAAAACTGGAACTCTGCAGGTCTCAAGTGGGCGTGTCACCAACTGCATTTTGATTTTGGAGGCTGACATAATAGCATGAAACAGCGTTTCGCTGCAGAAATATATGCCCTCCGATTGATCGTATGTACTTAATTAATGTTACACTGTATACTACTCAAAATATTCATTAATCGTATGGTGACAGCAACGCTGGGTCGTTCTGGTCTGCATAAAGGGGAAAAAGTCGCCCCCTCCTTACAAAAATCGAACGCGGAAGTGCCGTTGGAACCATGGTTGGAACCTCGACATAATTACGACAACGCGATGACGACTCCTGCTTTACGGCGGTGTATAATAACAACCCTAGCTACGGTGATGCTATTTCGATAAAGTAGTTTTCGGTATGATTTGTTTTGGTAATTAGGCTGGCGTTAAATGAGTTTTTTTGACTTGTTTCGTGGTTTTTTCGGGGTTCCAGGTGGTCTTCATCGTGGAGATGACCGAAGGTATGACTTGTTATTAGCTACCGTACTGCTACAGTACCGTACCGTACTGCTACAGTAGGCTAGTTGCGATTTGTTCGTCGGTATGAACCTTAGCAAGTTATAACAAGCTGTACGGTACGATACACAAACCCCCAACGTATTTGTTTTGTTTTTTTCTGACCGAAAATGAATTGCCATAATCTGGTATCGTAATTTTATAGTTCATCAAAATGTAATTGTGCCAATACATATATTATCAGGGACCCCTTTTTTGATGAAATGACCCACGACGACGACGACGATGATGACATTGATGAAGATTACGATCATGGATATTACCACCGAGAAGACCAGCGGACATTTGATGATGCTTTGAGGTTTGGGTTCAGCTTTGGTCCCAGCGGGTCGAGGATCGAAGAGCCACCGATCTTCGGTCAGATCATGAGAGAGATGGAAGAAATGTTCTCCCTCCTTGACCGCTTGGAGCAGAATCGGACAAGACACTTTGGTACGGTATACAGTAGCAGCTCAGCCTCCCAGACTTTTCTAGATGATTATGTATCCTGTCTAAATGGCATACTTAAACACATTTCGTATTGCTATGTTAAGGTTAGTCTTTTGAAGGTAGGTTTGTGTCCAATAGTGACTCCTGTAGAACTCCTCTTGTAGCCCTCATATCTTACTTTCATAATGTATTTACAAACATATAATCGATGTGAGTCTTTTGTTTTTATTTTAATTTATTTTTGCCATATTACATACTGTTTTGAATTTTGTCATCCTTTGCATTAACTCCTATTTTTCGGTCTCCTGTATTGTGCCAGGTGTGCCCAGTATTCCCCCCCCTCCAATGAGAGGGGGTGGAGAACACAGTGGAAACACTCTGAGGGACTCCATGTTAAATTCATCTGATCCTGCCCAAGGTCCTGATGCAGGGCTGTCCAGAGTGCCAAGAAATGATACCCGCCCTTCTAGCAGTTCACCTGATGGGTCCAGATTTCCATTCCATGGATGGCGCCCTTTCTCTAAGGTTCAAATACAAAAACAATTGTGTAATTAATGTTTGACGTAATTTTGTAGTGGCAACATGAGTGTATCCCGTTTTGGACTTTCTCTCTTTGGACTTATTTGTTGTCTCTTAAGCAAAAACCTTTTATACTTTTATATTTTATTAGTTCCAAGATATCGGGGTGCGAGCGCCAGAGGATGAACGTAGGGAAGATGGAGGTAGCAGCTCAGTGCATGATTAATATGAAAACAAAATCTGTTAAAATAAACGTGATAGTGTATTGTGTGGCAACAAGAGGTAAAACGTGTGTGTGTGTCTGTGTGTGTGTTGTGCCCGATTGTCTCTCCTGTCCAGATCTAGACTCTGCCGTTTCCTCTGGAGGCCTGAATCAGATACTAACCCCTCAACCGCCCAGCCAGGGGTCCAGCCAGGGTATATTCCACTCCTACCATTCAGTCACCACAGTGGTGAGCCCTGATGGGGTGAGAGATTACTTTAACAAGTACTAAATGATTGATGCAGCTCAAAATAATTCTTATTTCTTATGCTGCACTAAATATACTGTAAACCAATTGACAAATATAAAATATGCTTACATTTGATGGAAATAAATGGGTACAAATACACAGATGAGGCACACGTGTATATGAACACCTGCTAGTCATAAAGGGTTAGTTAGCTTTGGCACAGCCTGCCACAGTAGCTCTGCAGTTGCTTTGTTGCCGTTAACGCATGGCTGAGTGTTTGGTGCCCTACACTTTTAAGGCCTTGGCCAGAGCCATAGAAATAACAGAGTTACGTCATCTCTCATTTCTATGGCTCTGGCCATAGAAATTATGGCACGTTCTCAGCTTGACCCTCATCGGACCACTGCTCGCTGGGAGCACCCGACAAGCCTCGCCCTTTTCTGAGACTAGTCTTTACATAATGATGTGGCCCATGTATGTCCTTGTTTGGCTCATCTGTGTATATTTCTTAATCAGCAATAATGTGTAATGGTGTGCTATCGTTTCAAATACATGTCACTGCATAGAGCCTGCCGTGTTAATGACATATTCACTTTGATTTTTAGAGTGTAGTGGAGACCCGTACAGTCAAAGATAGCAAGGGAAATAATAAGACCACCGTAACACGCTCAGGAGGTCCCGAAAGTTTTGAAGGACCAAGTGATGCAAGTGCATCTCTTACACCAGGTTAGTTCAACACCAGCTAGATGAAACACCACAATTGTTTTGGAAATTATTTTACTGGCTTGTTGAATGTCTTTTTATAATTGTATTTCTCCATGCAGACAGTCGACAGCCCTTTTCTGACATGAAGGATGATGGAAATATATTCTCCAGGTTTTTTGGAGGTTTCAAGTAACTGTAAGATAATAAAGTATTATATAATGTAACTTTGGTTTTAATTTAATGGTTTCATATAGATGATTTGAAACCTTTTAAGATTGGTGACCCTGTATTTATGGGCAGACTACATCTGCTGTAAATGTACTGCCAAATTAATCTTAATTCAACATAAAATGAAGAACATTTCTTCCAGTGGACAGTTTAGAATAAGAATCACAAATCCTGCAAACTCCTGGAATTCATCTGACTTTATTTTTGTATTGTCCGCCTGTATAAATACGAGTGATATAATAAAAGCTATAATATATTTGCTTGTTTGTTTATTTACAAATAGTTTGGACAGTTAAGAAATACTGATTGTACTGTGGAAGTTCTAGTTCAAGTTCTGTTTAACCAAGTGGTTTTATGGAGATTGGATGCAACACTCCACTTGGGTATTATGCCTCTATAAACCACATGGAAATAACCTGCTCAAAATAAATGAATACAATTGTCTGATGGCACAGTGGGTAGAGAGGGGCCATTGAGAAGTTGCAGGTTCCAGCAGGTTCCAACCCCGCTAACTCCTCACCAAATGTTGAGGTGTCCCTGAGCACGACTCTTTGCAGGGCTGACGCCACCCATCGGTTTATGAATGTGTGTGAATGGGAGGCTACACTGTAAAGTGCTTTGAATGGCCGGAAGGTTAGAAAGCTCTATGTAATGCAGTCCTTTTATCATTTATATTACCGTACACATATTTAATGTCTGCTTGTAATTAGAAGATTGAGAACCACTGGACACTAAACTGGTGATATAATAAGACTACACAGAATGTGCTCAGAACTATAGTGTACTTCTAATACTGTACAGGCCATTCTGTTATCAGTGCATTTCATATCACTTTAAATGTTTGGGCTTTGAATGTAGAGTCAGTTCTTCTGAAGAAAGCTTGTTGATTATTTGACCCCGATCAAGACAAGAACACTTCTCCCTTCAATGCCATGAGGTGTCCCTCAGAAGATCCACTCCACACACACACACACACACACACACACACAGCCTAGGCAAGGCTATGATATTCTTGTGAGGTGGTCTACACCACTTTGTGTTCCTGTTTACAGAGGCAGGGTTGTGTAGTAACACTATGTTGTTCCCCCTTCCTACACAGTGCAGTTGTATGTATTTGAGTGTATTTTCTCAAAGTGTATTATAGGCTTATATTTGCTGACTCCACCGTTAATTAATTCTCTGCCATGAAAGAAAATTAAATGGAAATATGAGTTAAGAAAACATTAATTCCTACCTGATAAACTGACCCAGTCACCTAGAGTCAAAAGTTAACTGGCTGCTACATGAGGGAAACCAAGTGTGCTACAATTTGAGTTACTACTGCTGTGTGCATGACACCACCACCACCTCAGTCAATGCAATAAATTGTATGACGTGCTAGTCCATAATCCATGAATGTAAGGGTGAACTCTGCTCGTGTGTAAAGGGGGCTTGTTTTAGATGTTGTAGATGTTTAGTGCATTAGAAACATACTAAATATACAGTCCTATATACATTTCAGAGATGGACAGGATCTTGAAGAAATGTCAAATCAAAAGCCAGCTAGTCAGAGAGTGCATGGCTGAGTGTCTCGGAGTTTACGTCCTGATTGTAAGTGATTTACTTAAGTTTTGGTTATTCATGTAAAGAGCCATGACTTATACGTTTTCACACATTCAAGTATTTGAAGCAATAAAAGGTTAACTGACATTGCTGGCGGTTGTATGTATATATATATATATGTTTTGTGCTATAAAGCTCATTAATTTGTCAATGTACAGGTTCAAACCTAAAAATGCATAAATAAACAGCAATAATTATTCTTGAATGCAACTTTCAACCATCCAAATTCTGAGGTATTTGTATTCTAATAGCAAGCATTCACAATATTTGTAGTGATCTATTTCTAGCATATGTTTACAGGTCCTGCATTCTCTTTTTGGTGTTGTGAATAAACCCTTGCAATAGTTAACCAAGGACTTTGGCCCACGACAGCAAGTTTTGTTTTTGTCATTTTTCTTCACCGATATCTATTGTAAAGTAACTAAGCTTGACTTATCTGCATGTATCATGATCAATTATGATATAAATCATAAAGCAATATAATTTCTTGGAATACTGGTCCATAAACAAAGTATTATTGTTCTCTGGAAACCCACATGACCCCACTACACAGTTGAAAGACACCCTAGCCTTTTGTCATGTGCACTAACAAGTCACATTTACATGGAGTGTTTTATGCAATTTCAGCTTTTTGGATGCGGCTCTGTTGCCCAGGTAACAACAACTCGGGATACAAAAGGGCAATATCTGTCGATCAATCTAGGGTTCGCCCTGGGAACTACCTTTGGGGTCTTTGTGTCCCGTGGGGTGTCAGGTAAGACCCAGAGAAGAGAACTAAAACAATCTTTAAAAGCTATATTAAGAAACTTTAATGTTTCACATTTTGAAAGCAGATTTTGATGCTACTTTCTGTTTAAGGTGCACATCTGAACCCAGCTGTGTCTCTCAGCCTGTGTTGTTTGGGCAGGCATCCATGGACAAAGCTCCCTTTCTATGTCTTCTTTCAAATTCTTGGATCTTTTCTGGCTGCAGCCACAGTTGGCTTGCAATACTATGGTGATGCACTACTACACTATCTGCCTACTTACATTCACCACTGTGTTTGGATTGAGACATTTGTAACATGATGCGTATCAAAACTAATTACTTTTGAGCCAAGGTTGTTGAATCACATTAGCTGCACACTGCACTAGGAATACCGGTAATGATGGCCCTGTCTGTGTCATAAAACAGAACTGCACTATGTTTGCTTTTGAGAGCTATATTGCAAATATTTGACTTCGCCCCCCCCAATAGCAAGAAACCATGTTAGCTATACCGTGCCCATGTTGGTGAGACACAGTAAATCTGTTCACTCATCGATTCCATTTTATTTTTAATATGGTTTCGGCAGATCCTAATGCTTTTCTGTAAAATGTTAAAGTCAAGGCAAATAGCATAATTATCATTTAATGCAACAGGCTGTAATCTGTCTTGCCTTTAATATTTTAATTACAATAAGATAACCAATGCAATTGTAAGGGTAATTATAATTAGCCTGGTGTAACCAGACCCAACATTCACTTTGTGAATAGGTCTGGCCGTGCTCCATTGGGAAGTGATTGAACAGTCATTGCCTCCTACCTCTGGTTAATATTGAAACTATTGGACAGCCTTTAACAGTCGTGATCACCTCATCTAGCCCCAGGCTTAATTCTAATAGCTGTCTACTGGATGCTTGCAGATGCCATCCAGTCGTACAGCGGAGGTGAGCTGACAGTGACAGGACCCACTGCAACGGCTGGTATATTCTCCACATATCCTGCTGACTACCTCAGTAAATGGGGAGGAATCGTGGACCAGGTCTGACATTTTACACAGTGAACATGTTTACACGCGTATAAACGTGTTTAAGTAGATTATGTTCGCGTCTGTTTTATGAGTTTAAGTAAAAGACTTCTATGCACAAAACAAACCTTTGTTTTCACAAATGTGCCATTTTATCACACAACACAACGCCACAGATTGAGAGAGTGTCGAGGACACATAACTGACATGGTGACTGCAGGGATGTCTACCAGAATGTAATTTTTGAATATTTAACTGCACATTCAGAGTGGCCTGTGACCAGTCCAAGGCACACCTGTGCAATGATGATGCTTTCAGCATCTCGATATGTTACACCTTTGAGGTGGACGGCTTACCTAGACAAAGGTACTGTTCTCAACATCACAGATTTTAACACATTTGTGAATGAAATACGAGAGACATAAACTTTTGTGCATAGAGACGTTTAGATCCTGTACTTAAATTCATGAAAAATGGAAGCAAAAACAAAAGATGTATTCAGTATATATATATACAACACATAACGTACATACCTTATTATACAGTATGTTCATATTTTTGTGGGGTTGAACCCCTGATGTAAAGTGTTCATTGTGTCTGGTATGGTCAGTTTTCCTCTGATAAGTAACATGCAACAGGATCCCACTGTTTACAGAGTACTGTTACCTAGGTGATAGGGACAGCTGCCCTGATGGTGTGCATCCTGGCTCTGGGTGATGTGAAGAACTCCCCGTCTCCCCCCGGCCTGGAGCCGGTCGTCGTGGGAGCAGCGGTCCTGGTCATTGGCGTTTCTATGGGAGCCAACAGCGGCTACGCCCTCAACCCAGCCAGGGACATCGGGCCTCGCCTGTTTGCCTTCGTCGCTGGCTGGGGTGTGGATGTGTTCAGGTTAGTCGTCGGTTATGAAGGATATGCGCTTGGCTGTGAAGCCACTGTTCACCGTTTACGGTTGCTATACACCCGTTGTTTATCGTGTTTAGAGAACAGTGTGAGCAAACTATCGTGTGTAGAGAACAGTGTGAGCAAACTGTCAGGGGAGGAGTAGAGAGGAACGCGAGTTGCCGAGCTCATGGAATGCAACTGACTTAGTTTAGTTATTTGTAATGAGGCTTTAAATAAGCCTACGCTGTGTGCAGCCTGTTTTGTGTTAGCAGTTTCAAATGAAGACCCCCCCTCTCTGTTTGTCTGTCTGTCTCTAGGGCAGGAGACAGTTGGTGGTGGGTTCCCTTGGTGGCCACCTGTATAGGAGCCCTGTTGGGAACATTGATCTATGAGCTGATGATTGAAGTGCACCATCCAATGGATCCCCCAGAGCTCCAAGCTGTGGGACAGGAGGCCACAAAGGGAAGGGAGGGGATGAGACTGGAAGAGGTGGAGCCAGAGTGTGTGATTAAGGGGCAAAATGAGGCCATGTAAAAACTTTGAGGCCGCGTTCAGACGTAACTTATTTTTGGGAGCTGTCAGGCTCTTTTTTTACATTATAACCTTATGGAGCGGACCGTGTTTTTAAAAATGCCACGGATGCTGAATCTAAACGCTGCTACAGGCGCTTTTTTCCAGCAGCTCTGGGCTTCTTTTTCAGTTGTGAAAAGTAGCGTTTTCTCAGAAGAAAACACCCTACATCCGTGCGTAGTGAGACCTGGTGTTTCCCATAACAATTTCAACTGCTTTATTTATTTTTCTCTTCATGAAAAATGCCCAGGCCAGCGCTTTTAATAAAAAAAAAGAAGTTACGTCTGAACACGGCCTTACTACACCAAACAAAGGATTGTTTACTCCCTTACTGTAATGCATTGTATTTCACGTATCGGTTACTGTATACTATATTTTCTAACAAAATGTAATAATTTTCATTATGTAAATTATATATTTTCAGTCTACTTTTCTGCTCCTCATAAATAAAAATATAGGACTAAAACAAAAACTTTAATTTCTCTGTTCAAGCGTTTCTAGGAAGAGGAATTTCCTGCTCAAAGTTTCTTCTTTCACACATTTATTTTGAAACAGCACAAGTGTATGGCATTTCAGCAAGCAGACCACAACCATGGAAATGTAAATTACATAATTTCCCACTATTTAGCTATATAAATATGATATGACATATAAAAAGTTACAAACGAAAAGAAAAATCCTTCACGTGACCATGAAGCTTGTTTTGAAAACATACAAAAGAAAAGTTATCACAGCAAGCACTGATTCTGTCGATAGAAAAGGAACCGTCTCAAAGAGATAAACATTTGTATTAATACACATTAAGACGACATAACCCCCCTTGCTTATTAATTACAATGTATAGCTACCTCTGAGAAGGGGGGCGGGGGAGATTCATTGTTTTTTTTAAACCTCAAATTTGGAGAGGAACAAAAAGGGATTGGTACAAGTACTATATGTATTCACATTTTCATAGCAAGTTAACTAAAACGAGAATGCGTTCTTTTTTTGTGTAATTATTTGTATTTACATGGTGACACTCAGCACATACACTACTGGCGGGAAGCCTTAACCTCTCGCTCTAGTTTTACGTTTAACAACACCACAAGTCATCCCAGCTAAAAGGGCATCCAGAATCCACCGTGAGTTCACGTTGCACTACTGCCATCATTGCATCCGGTAGCGTGAATTAACGCAATATTACTCGCACAAATACAAACAGCAGTAATGTGTTCTGTATAAATAAATAGTACAATAGCATTGAAACATAAAAATCAGTGTCTAAAATCCTTCTCAGGCTCATAAGACCTAAGACATCAGACACCGACAACAGTACTCATCGGCACATTGACGCATAATTAGGGGCCGACCTTACTAACGTGCCGTCAGCCAATCGCGTTCAACATTCGAGCCTTTGACGGAATATCAGGGACAATTCGAAGCAGGGACATGAGACAAACAATGAGTGCTAATGCCAAGTGTGACACAGAAATATCTGCACTACATTATACTAGTAGTGTGTAGTATGTGTTACATAAAGAGACCTGCGTGGAGCTGGAGTCAGTGCACAGTGAGTGTGACAGGGACGGTAATAAAGGTAATAAAAACGCAGTGTGGCTGGTGGTGCGCTGGGAGCCTTCCGCTCCACAGCCTCTGAAGTGATGTGCTCATGAAACAAGTGACCAGGATAATGGCACGTCATCATGCAGTTACAACCGTACACTGACGTGTGCTAGCGAGAGCAAAAACACAGCGTGTGGTAATCTGTGGGCGTGGAGGTTCTGTAGAACATTTGACTGTGTGTGTGTTTGAATGGAAGCGTGTGGTGCTGAAT
>JAODUK010000003.1:55844-72108 GCA_027564635.1 Typhlichthys eigenmanni | reverse complement strand
GCTGTGAAACACTGGTCTATAACATGAGGGACAGGACCACTGCTGTGAAACACTGGTCTATAACATGCAGGACAGGACCACTGCTGTGAAACACTGGTTTATAACATGAGGGACAGGACCACTGCTGTGAAACACTGGTCTATAACAGGCAGGACAGTTGGTCCCAAGAGCACTGCTATGAAACGTTGCTGTAGGAGAACCTTACCACCGGTGGGCGCTGCGTCCTGCTGGCCAATCATCTGCTCCACGGTGACGGGCCTCATGACCAGGTGGGAGCACTGCATGACCAGACCCCTCTCTTTGTGCTCGCGGGCGTGCAGCAGCAGGCTACACTTGTTGAAGAAGGCCAGCCGTTTGGCACAGTGGTTGCAGGTCACCTCGATGCGCAGCGACCGCCGGTCATAGTGGCGGGCCAGGCTGCGCTCCAGGGCGAAGGCGTCGCCGCACTCTAGGCACCGGTAGCCCGCGGCGGGCAGCGGCAGCCCCCACTCCGGGGGCGGCGGGGCCGACAGGTCGGGCTTGTAGCTGGGCAGAAGGTTCTTGCTGTTGAGGATCTTGTTGAAGGCCTCCACCAGGCTCGACTGGCTGCGGGAGATGACGGCGCCCGTGCTGTTGACGATGGAGGCGGGCTTGCTCGCCTGGAGCATCCCCGCTACCGCGGCGCCACCGCCGCCGTTGGCCGTCTTGGCCGTGGTGGCACGCACGCCGATCCCGCCCGCCGCGGAGAACTTGGGCGAGGAAGTGACTGCAGGGGTGGCGGGCAGAGCGGCAGACTTCGTTATGTTGACTGCGGTAGCGGAAACCTTGGCCTTGTCGGAGGCGGCCATTTTGTTTTGGACCTTCGTGGCGGCGGCTAGCATGACGCTGCTAGCTGCCAGCGTGGTCACTGGAAGAGCGTTGAGGGCCTTTACTTTTTGCTGCTGTGACGTCGCTGCCACGTGAGCGGGGGAGCTGTCGCTCCTCTGGGTCTTGTTCGCCAAGACCTTGCGTCCCCCGGTCGGAGCTTTAGGGTCCGCGCCTTTCCCTGCAGCGCCACCTTTTGGCGCCACTCTAGTGACCGTTCTGGTTATCCCCCCCGTGGAGGTCTTGATGGTCTTTATCCTGACTTTCAGGGGTCGGGATGGAGCCCCAGGTGCCGCGGTTGCCGGAGCCCTCCCTCCATCACCTCCAGCGGATGGCGGCTGGGGCGTCCCGTCATCTACCTCCATCTTCTCCTCTCCTGTTCTGGCGCTCTCTCCCTTCCCGCCGTCGGCTTTCCCGTCGGCCGCGTCACCGATCCCGTTCCCCAGCTCCATTTCTTCCTCCTCCTCTTTGGGCTCCCGGAGGTCTAAGGGGGGAGGGGTGGAGGCCACGGCTGGGCTGGAGCACTTCTTGGCAGACAGCGGCGCGGTGGGCTTGGGCAACTCCGGCTCGGGGCTCTCGGGCGAGTCTCTCTCCTCGATGACGTGTTCCGGGTGCCTCTCCTCCAGCGCGGGAACCTCGGCCGATCCGGCCTGGTGAGCCGGTGACGTGAGAGCGGCAGCTGACGGAGTGTCCCCCGGTTTGGGGTGAGCTGCAGCAGAGGTCGGCGGCTGGTTGGAGGCGGAGTCGGCGCCGGCAGATTTGTAGCGCCGGCTCAGCTGGGGAGGGGGGCAGGCCGGGGAGTCGGGACTCTCCTGGATCACCAGCGGACCCCCTAGGTCTGAATCTGAGTCATCCTCCTCGGACTCCCTAGGCTGAAGTCCGGCCGCCTTGGGCGCGCCGTTGAAAGGCTGCGATGAGTGCAGCGTGCCCGGCAGAAGCTTGGAAGGCGGGAAGAAGGGAGATGCCATGGCGGAGGACACCGCTGATAAAGAGGAGGACGACGGCAGTGAAGCTTTGACCCCGTCTGCCCGCTCCTGGCCCGCGTCCTGTTGCTGCTGGTGCTGTTGCTGCAAGAGCTGCATCTTCCTGGCCCGCCCCATGGGGTCTCCGGTACCCTGCGACACCAGAGGTTTCAGTCTGTTGAAAATGGTACCGCCCTGCTTGTGAGACTTGGGTGCGCCGGTTGCTACTGCGCCGGCTTCGCTGGAAACCTTTGGGGTGTTTATGGACCAGGGTGCTCCATTTGCCTGGGCCTGGCCCAAGGGTAAGGGCGTGGAAGCGCTGGATGCACCAAAGCCGTTGTGACTGACAGCCTCAGATTCAGCCATACCAGGAGCACAGGCACCTAGCCGTGGACCCACATCCACCCCTGTGATTACATCAATGGGGTCCTGGTCTGCATCCCCTTCCCCTACATCCACAGTCTCGAGACGCACTTTATTCTTCACAATAACACTGACAATAGAGGTGTCAGTCTGGGGATCAGAGGGACTTGGTGGTCTTAAGGATGGTCCTACACCCCCCACGCTGTCTGGTTTCCCCAAAGGGGCACCATGAGGTCCCTCTGCCTCATCGGGAGCTGACTGGATGGCTTCTTTGGCATCAATGTCAGGAATGTCAAATGCTGCCAGCAGGTCATCGAAATCTGGGGTCTTCATGTCCCCCATACCGGGATTAAATCCTGGAAAAGGGGGGAAATCTGATCAATAATTCTTTATTGTTGTACATTGGCGCTGTACAACTTATCTTATTAATAACACTGCAAAATATCAGTATGCAAAACGTTAATGAATCTGTTTGTAGCTGCTGTTCAAAAACATCAAAAACAACTATTCTATGTACGTGCAGTTTTTCACGAACACTCACAGTGCAGTTGCACCCATTAACATGATACAGCGCTGTAGCTTGTTTTCTAGGCAGCTAGCAAAGCCTATCCTAGCATTTTTGCTAGCGACGGGTTACTAATATCTTCCCCGGCTGCATAAAATCTGTATCTGGGAAAGGGCTCAGCATTTACCAAAGGTGTTAAGCACCCATCAAAAAAGTCTGTAATTGTACACGAATACCACATGCAATAATTGCACCCTGACATATATTTCAAAACCGATAGCGTCTCGCTGCAATAGATTGTGCTGTTTTGTGCTATCGCTTCACAGATGAGACTGGCTAGCTGGCCGTTGAGCTCCAGCCAAGGCAGTGAGGGGTCATTAGCCAACTAGCTAGCGTACGCCATAAAATGTAATCAAATAAATTTGCTATTGTATGGTTTCTGAATACGATTAACAAACTGATCATATGGTCGCCATTGTCACAGGGGCGAATACGTGGGCTGGGAATCTTCGTTTAATAATACACGTATATTCATTGTTTACCTGGATATGCGATTCCCGACTATCCTAGCTCGTTTTCAACAGAAAAAAAAATTGATGCTTCCCGTCACATGACGTGAAGAGATCCCATAACAAAATATAACATACTTGGTTAATGAATAAAACCCATTATAAACCAACGTAGCTCTGAACAAAAACAGAAACTGGGAATATTGGGCAGCACATTTTGCATGGAATTTTCTACTATAGTATGTAATGACGTGGGGAAAAAATGACAATACAATTAGTCCACATATTTTATTTCAAAAGGAAAAAAAAAATAGCTGTATGGCTAATTATTCATCATAGGAACCTGACAACATACACATCGATTCATGTGTGTCAATAGGTAAGTCAATCAATAATTAAACCATATAATAAAATAAAGATAGAAAGCAAAACGCGGTGTAAGAGTATGCTTGTGTTAAACCTTACAATAAGGTTTTTGGGCCATCAAAAACCAATACGCAAGTCATTTAGTATCCTAGTATTTTTATTGATCCTAATGGGTGCTCTTGAGCAGCACCAAAAAGACAAATTGTATCAAATGTCTGAGTGAAGTCATGCAGAGTCACAATTCAGGTGAGATCATCATACTTCATATATCATAAAAAGTAATCCTGCAATACACTGTGTGTCTTTTATCCATCTCTGCTGCTCAGGTCTCTGTGAAAAGTTTAATTCCTTTCTTATTTCTTCTTTTCCTCATCCTTTTTGCTGTCCTGTTTGCTCCCTGTCTGAGAGGCCAAAGAGCCCATGGCATTGCGGATGGCCTCGTTGTTGGGGTCGACACCAGGCAGGTTCTCCAGAACACTCTGTAGGAACTCTGGGTCCTGCATGACATCATAGTCATCTTCCTCCTGAGCAACAAGGAAACAGATTAGGCCATTTCTATTTTTTTTATAATATTTAGCACTAGACATAATATACAGCTGTCTGTATTGAAGGATATTTCCTTATCCTGGAGCCCTCAAACGTGGCATAGCATGTTTGAGCATTTATTCTGAAAGAAAGTAGTTTACAGATTATTCACCTTGGCAGATTCTGCAGTGTCCATGGGAGCTCCTATGTCCATTTCTCCATATTCTAATGACAGAAAACATGTACATTACTGACCTTTAGCAAACTTGTCTGTGTCCATCATGCTCACATTTCTCTACTCCTGTCCCACTACTCATACAAGCTCACACCAGGAAGGGCTGATCAGAGTCTTGCTATAATGCAATCTAGAAAGGAATGTTAAATTGTACCCCTTATTTGCACAGTTAAACTGGACCAATTCTAGCTCACCTCCTCCAGCAAGAGACATTTGCATGGCATAGGCTATTTGCTCCTCCTCGGTCATGCTGCTGAAGTCTGGAAGCACTGCTGTGCCCGACTCAGGTTGAGCCACTGACATCTTCAGTAAGGTGTCTTCGGATTCTATTGAGAAAAAGTAAGAAAATCAGTTCAAACATATGCATTAGAAGGTTAATTAAAACAAATGCTTGAGTTTGAAATCGCTATACGTTGCAACTTGATACTGAAGGAACCAAGTTTAATATGCAAGGGATATTGTAGAGAATCCTGATTTTCAAGTTGGGCTCCGACGAACACTATGTAACACCACTATCTGCTGCAACCTCCTCTCACCGTCAGCAGTGGGTGTGGGAATGCCAGCTTCTGCAGCAGAGGCAGCCGCGACGCTGCGGGCTTCTTCCTCCTGCCTCTGTCTCTGCTCCTCCATGGAGACGCGTAGGGCCTGTGGACAGGGAGAGGGGTAATGGGCGCGTTGAGTCTTCCTCTGATGCACTGCGTGCGTGCACGAGGTCGCTTCTAGAGCAGATCTCCATTAGTGTGATGTGTCGAGCGCATGTAATGAGAACCAGGGAAGGGACTTAATCTCTAATCAAAACAAGCGTATCGAATTAAGTCACAGAAATACAGGGAAACTATATCCAGGGCAGAATTGTCTGAAAAGTGCATTTAAAGCGTAACTACACCCTAAAATGCGTTTTTGAGCTGTAAACTAAGTAATAGGACTGATCTGTGATGAGACACATAATTCAAGTTTATATAAAAATCTGCATTTTGTGGTCTGAAAACAAATCTTTAATTTCACCCCAGGACCTGGCTGGTTTAAATCAGTACACTTTTAGTACACTCATACGTCAAATTCAAATGTTAACATTTATGGGGGTCCCCCTCTCAGCCCATCTGCTCCCCCAGATCCTTGACGCATATTTCAAAGTTGTAGTGGGTGGAGTCAGGCTCAGAGCTAGGGCACGGTTACACTTTAAAAAGAGTTTCCTTTTAACAGTAGATGCATTCATTTGAACATACCAGGGCCAGTTCTGGATCAGCGCTGGGGTCCACACCAAACTCAAAGTCGCTAGCACCCAGACCCATCATGGAGCCTCCCTCACCAGCCAGGATGGGAGATGAAAGTAGAGCATCGGCGAGACTGGGTCCCGGCGGCACAGTGACTAGGTGGGAGCCCGTACCCTCCTTACCATTTAAAGTGTTAATGAAGGCCGTCAGCTTCTCTGTGTTCAACTCCTGAAGGAGAAGAAGGTGGAACAAAGTTAAACATGTGGCTGCTACCCTGTGGTTCTCTGCCCTGGTCGTGATAATCTTCTGCCCTGCATATTAATCCATGTTCACACTACCAGTCCATAACAAATCAGATTCAAGCCACATTTGGAGGTGGTTTGAAATTTTTTTTTTTTTTTAAATCTGATTTTAAAAAATTATGAGTCTCTGAACACTCAAATTGCAGTTCCAATTGTGTTTTTCAGTACTCGCAATGTTCTTGTGCTGCACAGTAAAGTCTATTGTTACAACACAACGTAAAAGCCTCCTCCATCACACAAACATGGACGGCACCGATACGATTCTGAGATACTGACTTAAATAGCTGGATCCGTATCGGTAACAATTAGACAGTTGTAACTGATCCATGGGGCTAATCCAATTAAATTAATTTACATGCGTAGGTCTACTGTCAAGCATCAGCCTTGTCCAAGCTTCAACCTCTCTAACCTAAAGTCCTAAAATAGAGATTGGCTGTCATTTACTTTGCAACTTAACACTGGAATCGGATCGGTACCGACCGACACCCAAAGTGAGTATCTGTATCGTACCAGGACTGAACAAACTGAATCGTGCCATCCCTACACACAAACTCGTCGACAGAGGAGGCTGGTAGGCTATACATTGGTAGGCTATACATTGCAAATTTCAGATTTTCAACCTCAAAGCGTTCCAGGTGCATGACCCTGAACATACACCAAAAAAAACATGGCTGACCGTAAAAACTACCTAGTAACATTGTCGACACTGGCTATTTTGACATCAACTTACATACAGTATAAACATTTGTTGGCATACTATTTTAATTAAAAACAGGCAAATATACTTTAAACAAACTGGACAATATCTCAAATTGAAGATGCTATTAAGGGTTTCTCACCTCTTCTCCAAAGTTGATTATATCAACATTAACCTTTTCTTTTTTCAAACGCTTTGCCAGTTTAACAAGCTGCCAGTACAGAGAGAAATGTTATTAGCCATTAAAAACCAATACATTTACTTTTGTACGTCTATCATAAAAGCAATAACAAAAACAATTACACTCACATCTTTTTCATTGTCTTCCACGGGGCTTCCCACAAAGGCAATGATCCTCATCTTGTGATTTTTGCCCTGTCTGTGCTTCAGCGCCAGCTGAAATGAAAAATATCCATGTCTCAATAGATTAGACATAATGGAATAATACATTATAACAATGCCAATTATATTTAAAATATGTACAAGACATATACAAATGTATTAACTCACGTGAGCTACTCTGATGCCGGTGCAAAATGAGATGTTGCCATGTGGTTGGACAGCATGTAGTTTGGAAAGGATGCGACCAGTGTCTGGTGTCAGTGTGGTGAGTACTTCACAGTTACTGCATCAACAAAATACCAAAGTGGCAGCATTAAAACATGTTATGCGATCCTCAACAGAAAACACTTAAACAAAATCTAACTGTGTTCAACTTTATCACATTTAGCTTTTGAAATATACAACTTGAAAAAACGTACTTTGCCATAGTGATGAGACCCACGTTGTTTTCTGGATTGCTGCGAGTTTTGGAGTGGCAAACAATGTTGACAGCATCTTGTTGAGCCTGTAGCCTTGTAGGTAAAAAGTCGCCATTTCTCATGTATTCACTGTTGTCCACACTAGGAATAGAAACAGGTGTAAATAATTATTCTGACACAATTTAAACACTTTTAAAGACAGCATGTTTTTTTTATTATAACAAAAGGTCTTTCTAAACTGTAGCCAGAAGTCGTCCTCCAGTTTCTGAATACTTTAATCACTGTCATAATAATACGTTACTGTTTGGGTGACTTTGTAAATTCCCATTCATAAGGAAATTAATGCATCCATGATTTAACATGAAATACATGTGAAGCTCATCGTCGAGGTCCAGATATACTCAAATGAACGTCTTTACTGCCAACTCTTCTGTGTACGACACTGGTACGGCTGCAGTTGACTTGTTAGCATTCGCTAAAGAAACGGCAGCTACGGTACCGTTGGGTAGTGTTAAGTTGCTCAATCAACGTGTCTGCCCTCGAAGGATTAGATATTTTAATATTGCTACACTATATTACATTTTGTAATGAATGTTAACCTTTATAAAAGCGTTAAATAAAACTATAAACACATCTCCAGTAGCTGCAATGACTCAGCTAGTACAGGCAACCAGTGTGATGCTAACTGTTAGCTCGAAAACATTTTATTATACCAATTCGCTGTTATTTTTTACTACCGGTACCTTATGGTATTTCATGCATATGAACGAAACAACATACTAAGTATGTCACAACTAGATAATATACAATTTGCGTTTAAAAGACATGACAATAAACTACATGTGTATCGTTCTTACCAGACCATAGTACTTTCAAGCCCCATTTTGAAAAGTTATTGTTGGTTTCTGTCGTAATCTTAAAAAGACACCGTCTATTGGGCAGGGCTATTGTCAGAAATGAACAAAGCGAAATGTGATTGGTTAGAATTTATAACTAAGCCTACTGCTATATGTTCATTGGTTTAAGATCGATGTAGCCTGGGACCAGCGGCATATAAGGATATAGCAAATATGGGCCTATTGCCGCAACATTTGAAAATGTATTTATGTTTCGCTATGCCCAGACTCTGTCTTATATTCTGGTTAATGTATTATTAAAATAGTAGTATCCAATAATTTGTATATTATTTCAACCCCTATTGCTGGCATTGGAGTGCTGGTCTGGATTATACAGTGCATAGATGCATGTTATTTCAGGCTGACCGATAGGTTGATCCTCAAGTGCAAACAACCTTGCTCAATTTTAATAACTCGAAATACAATACAATCATTCTATAATAATTTAATTCCTTTAATAATTGTTGGTAGTGAGGATGTCAAAGCGCCACTTTTTAGGCCACACGTTTTGTGGTTCACGCCACAAAATATATTACTCAAGCTTGTTTGATCTTCTACCAACGGCCACTTGCACACTCGTAGAGTTCTCTTCCAAGATCACAACTACAGCTGCGCTGAGTAGATGTGCGTGAAGTTTGTGGTGATCGAGTTGTTGATATCAGCGCTGTAGACCATGGTGGGTTAATTTTGGTACGGGTAGGCCTATGGAAAACGGCGAGACACGTATAGGTTACTCAATCCGCCACCGTGTGGTCATATTTCAAAATGACCTAATGGGCGCTTACAACCGGTGCCATATTTCAACCATAATTTAACTTTTACTGTAACTCCGCAATATCTTTGACAATGGTGTAAAGTTACGTACGGCTATATTTTAGCTCAATATTCAAAATCGTCGACGTTCAACTTTTTGGTAGGCTTCAACTTTTCTAGTAGGGTTACGTTGCCAGCAGAGGGCGCTAACGCAACAGTGGATTTGCTTATAATCACAATCAAAGTAAATACCTCTAGTTGTTCTGTCTGGCTGTTAATTATGAGATGGACGTACAATAATCGTGTAAGGTACTGGGCTTAGCGCTGCATATTGATAGATCAAGATCACATGTTGCATATAGCCTAGGCTTATACAATTATTATACAGTACAGTATAGACATCTACAAAGGCTCATCACTCCTCTAATGTGGTTAATAAAAACCAAACAAAGTGAAATGGAAATTTGGAATGGCATACATTACATTCCAAGGGCATTGCTGTGTTCAGTTTCTTCACAAGATGTACAGTCAGTAATAAAGACAAACATTAATAACAGAAAACAGCTTAACTATTATTGTTCTTTAATATTTTCATTAATTCCATCAGTATGAAAACATACACTATATATTTTTTCCCCACAAAAAACACAAGTTCATGTAATGTGAAACACATTACTGGGATTCCAGCAGTGATTTGTGCAGTTCAGAAACAAACATACAACAACAATATGGCAGTGGATTGATAATATACATTTTATCAAATGTAACATAAACATAAATAACAAGGAAGGTTTAGGTTTTACCAGGTCCAAGTATTAGTAAGGAAACCAAATCCCAATTCCTAGGTTAATTTATAATCACTGTAGAATATACATTTCTGAGGACAAAAAGATAATAAATACAGTATAAAGGACATAAATAAAACTATATACATGCTTGGTCCATTGTCTGAGTGTGTGATCTGCTGAGTGTATTATGTATGTATGATTAAATATCTTGAACCGATTATTGTCGGTCTGTATGATATCACACTGGAGAGATTATATCAGATAAAATTGTTCAAAATGTAGTCACAATAACTGATAAGTGTGGTTACAATATCCCCATTCATTTGAAATGTTTCTTTAAAAGTAAAACAAATGAAAACCACACCACAACTACCCCGGAAAATATAGAAAAATAGTTACATTATTGATAATGAAAATATCTAAAAATAATGATAATCTTTGGTTGCATGACTCATTCTTATAACATCATACAAGTATATTACAACATTTACAGAATGTAGGAAAAATACATTTTAAAAATGTTTAGCTAAATAGTCTCAATCATGTATTTAGTTTGACAGATGAAACAATGGCAAAGGATAATTGTCATTCATCAAATGTTGCAGTTATTTGTAACTGGAGAGATATATGGTTTAAACTAAGGACTGTATTGCATAGTCACTCAGGTAATGTATTGAAGAGCATGGGCCATTTATTTCATTGGAATTAGCTAAAATAACAGTATGACTCTAGCTTACATGACATAAACATACAACAATAACACAAATGATAAAAGGGTATTAAATAAATTCAGTTGAATTTAGTTTCTTGGTTCTTTCATCACACTTGTTCTCTGCATATAGACCGCCTGCCAGAAAGGTAGCAATTCCTTTCCAATTTTAACTCAATGCAAAAACCATAGTCTGACCTCTGAACTTAAAAATAAATAATACTCGTTTTTTCTTTTTTTTTTTATGTTGAAAGTGCAGTGCCTCTCAGAACAGTTTGAAAATAGCATCTACATTCCTAGGAGTGTTGATTCCTAAAAGATTCTGTACATTCGTCATTCACTGACAAGTTAAGAGTGAGCAAGGACAAAAACAAGATAAAAGGGGAAACGGTGAAGGCTGGTTTAAAGGAAAATACATGTTTCCTTTTCCTACTACTGTTTGATTACATACGTCTGTACTACTGCTGAGCATAGCTCTAATGAAAAGCATTGTGATCTTTTACCACATTACTAGGTAAGGACTCACCCCCCCCACCATCCACATAGAAACCCCCAATTATCCTGAAGATTTCTACTGGGAGATGTGGTGCATCAATGAAATACTGTGATCTCCATACCTCGATTGCCTTAATTCAAGTTACTGTTGATTCTTGCTTCTGTTGCTCAGTGTCTTTCTTTCAATCAGCTCTACATCTAAAACAAATGTTTTAATAAAATAAAATGATGCATTTATTGAAAAATAATTAAATATATAATTGATTAGTATAATTAAAAAGGATAAACAACATATTACAATTGTTTGAACTACATTTAGTGATATTACATATTGGCACTATTGACAGACAACATTCATTCACAATAAGAACAAGAAACAACATTCATAATGATAATTCTCTTATACTTTGTGCGTTTAGTTGACTGATTAATCTGCTTTGTTATGTCTCTCAAAGCACTTTGTAAACAGTTTTCAAAAAGGTTGTTATTTCTCAATTCTTAAGTAAAACCACAAAAAGTACAAATTGTTTTCATTCTGTAGGAAGAGGCTGCAAAGCCACAAATTCCCCTGTGGAAATCCCCTGCGTTTAAACCATTACCTGCTGTGGGGTGTCAGCCACTTCCTCTGTGGTCTTGGTCAATGACTGCTCATCTCCTTCCTCCGAGGGAGGACAGGGCCGATTCGACGGGGCAGGGTTCAATGTCTCGGAGGAGGCGGCCGGGCTGGTTTGGGGAGTGGTGTTTGTGGCTTTGCGCGGTGTCCAGGTCTTAGTGAGTGGGTCGGCACGACCTGGCGTGCACACGATCAAGATACACGCGGTTTGCAAAGGGAACACATCACGTGCCGGTTACCCTGCCAATCGAAAACAAACGCTTCCCAGAACACAGTGGGAAAGCCCCCCCCCTCCCCAGACCAGCCCCGCTCTCACCGACGTCTCCTCCGGTGTCCGCCTCGGGGGTGATGTTGGGCGCCGCGACGGCCTGAAGGCTGTTGCTGCTGGCCTGGGCTGCCGGAGAGGGCCCCGAGGCTGCCGAGTGGGCCCTTCGCCCAGTGCCGTGGGTCAGCGCGCGGCCCTTCTTGGGCGGGGCCAGCTTCGCTGGAGACACGGGGAGAAGACGGCGACGATGAAACAGATGGTAGGCACTTGTATTAAAGCACACGCGTGTTCTGTACAAGGAGATCCTTACGCGAGATCTTCCTGAAGACCGTGTTGCACATGAACTTCTGAAAGCGCTCCGCATAGAATCCCGGTCTGTGCACAGATATGGAGTCCTAGAAGGACATGGATCATTGCGTTTGGGTTAGGTCACGTTTACGTGGACATTCCTATGCCTTTAAAGCACGATGTGCCGAGAAGCATAGTTACCCCATCATGCACCAGAGCTTTCCACGAGTGTTCAAGCTTCTTTACAAATCTAAAAACACGCATTCAAACAGAGAGGAGAGAAAAACAAATACAAATAAAGGTCTAACATTAGTTATGGTGAACAAGAACAAAAACCCACATATTGTTTACCTGTAAGACTGCAGAATGTCAATGATGCCAATGTATACAAGAAGCCTGTCTCCTTTAGCGTTGTGTGCTGGGATACCTCCCATTCTGGGAAAGTGAGGGAAATACAATTAGGGCGTACTCACACTTGGCCCAGTTAAACCGTGCCCGAGCTCGTTTGACCCCAGTGTGGTCAGTTTGACTAATGTGATCGCTCCGTAGTCCGTACCGTGCCCGGGTGTGGCACGCTTAACCCTGCCCGTTTGGTTGAACTAGGGCGCAGTACCCATCAGTGTGATTGCAAACGTGCCCGAGGACAAAACTGAAGTCATCGAAGCGACAGTTATTTCATTACAAACAGCATGGCGGCAAAGGGAACCCTTTGGTCTACGGCAGAAGTGCAATGTTTATTGGAAATTAGGGCAGGCGAGAGTATTCAGGAGCAACTGGATACAACACACAAGAACTATCTACTTACTCGTGGGTAACAAAGAACCATTGCACAGTGTCGGCAAAACATTTGAAAAAACAGCGTGCTCAGTATCTGAAGGTACGGGATGCACTCCGTAAAGGTGGTAGTTCGTCGGACATCAAGGACATATTCCAGTGGAACGATTATGTGGACAAAACAATTGGCCTGAAACCAAGTAGCCAATGTAATGTGTTGGAGTAAGCGTGCCCTGGCCCTGAATGTTAGGGGAGTGGAGGGGGGGGACGGGGGGACGGGACAATCGTTCTGGGGCACGGTTCAACTGGGCCAAGTGTTGAGTACGCCCTTAGAACACAACCATCACCAATTGCAATATTGTATGTTGTCATCGCATACAAGACCAGAATCAGCCATGAAAATGTAAATCTAACAAAGCCCTACACACAACACAGTGAACTCTCGATCCCCTTTGTCCGGTAAACATTTCTGGGTGTTATTTGACGTAGAAGGTCATGTTAGCAGCATGAGGGTCACTCACTGGTCCTCTGTATCTAGAGCCTCCTTCCCCTTTGCCTCTCCCTGGATGGATTCCATTGCTGTACTGTACAGAGACTTCTGGACCTGTGGCCTCTTGTGGTCGGGAGCTACCGCCTCTTCACTGGCCTGTTCCCGATGGGCCTGGTCCACATTGTGGATCCCCGCCAGCAGGCTGTAGTCCATGATCTTGAAGCTCTGCAACAGCTGTACAGAGGAACAGACGCACTTACACAAGCGGACCACACCGTCAGAGAGAATATCATTCAACTGAGAGGTTCCAACTTCCGCATTCGATATTTGGAAGGGGAGGGGAGAGGGGGACCATACAGTTATGATCCATCTGAGGCCAAAACTGTATTTCTGTAGCAAACTGTTTTGTGGTACATTTGTTTCAGGCCATGCATGGTAGAATTATCAAAACGCCGTTGGTGAAACGCCCACTGAAGACAGCAGAAGCGTTCTTTTGCTCCACTGAAATCATTACGGTGCTCAATCTTTGTATAATTATAAAATCTTCGCTACCGTCTCCGAGTCGAGAGTTGCACGAAACCCCCAAACCCCCAAACCCCTGTGTGCTTCTCACCAAGCAGTCTCTATGTATGGTCTTGCTGAGGGCAGTGTAGGTGTCGGTGTCCAGCGTCAGGCCGTCGGGCAGGTCCTGCATGAAGTCCAGGTCCTTGTACGTGGGGAAGGCCTTCCCCCGCTCCTTGGCCGAGGCGCGCCGCTTGTACGTGGAGCCCTTCAGGTCATACATGAGGTGCATGCGCACCGTACGAGGGAGCAGGTTGTTCATGACCACGATGCGGATGTTCTTGCCGCCTGCCTGGATACAGTACAGGCCGTAGAACTTGGGTAGCAACGTCCTCTTGTTCTGGTTCAGGTTCTGAAGGAGAGGGGACGGTCGTTATGCCAAAAGCCCGTCGAGGGACATCAAAAGACACATTCTGTATGCATGTACACGAAGGTACAAGTGGATTATAACCATTTGATATGATACTGGTGACACTATCACAGTGCCCTGAGGGGAATGCCATTGCAAACACACACGTATACGGTTATCTAGGTGTGGTGGACCAGAGAGCATGGAAAACAGAGAGGCACCCTGTTGTTTTCACCGTAATATTGCATAATAATGGTGACACGCCCACTTGAGGCCATGTTCAGACATATCTTATTTTTTAGAAGTTTTCCGCCTGTTTTACATTATAACCCTATGGAGCCTCGTTTACATTATAACACTATGGAGCCTCTTGTTTACATTATAACCCTATGCAGCCTCTTGTTTACATTATAACCCTATGGAGCCTCTTGTTTACATTATAACCCTATGGAGCGGACCGTGTTTAAAAAAGCGCCATGGGAACTTTAAATGAACGCTGCCGCATGTGCCTTTTCCAGCAGCTCTGGGCTTCTTCTTCAGTTGAGAAAAGTCCAACTTCTCAGAAGAAAACGCCCTACATCATCTGCTTTCTTGACAGTTGACCAATCACAAGTGAATAGTGAGTCCTGGTGGTTCCCATAACAACCATTTCAACCACTTTTTTTTCTACCTCAGGCCTTAGAGACCAGAAGCGTTTAATCTTTGCTTCGTTGAAATGCATCCTGACGCTCAAACATCTTTGGTAGACCCTTACCATGAAGTAACCAGGAAGTAACTTCTGCAGAAACTCTGCCTCTTTGTGCTGGACCGTCTTCATGATAAACTCGTCGTCACTAGAGACGTAGAACAGAGAGCCACTGGCCCCGGAATTGGACAGCTCAATCATAGGTTCATTACACAAAGAGTACTGTAGGTGTGGGGAAAAGAGATAAGACTGTAAATGGTAAGGCATTCATTTACGTATAAACAACCCGCAGGTTAATGTTGCACAACAGGCCTGCATTATTTGAAACAACTTTCACACACAGCTTCCTCTTTCACCACTCTGGCTGGGCATATTTGTCTACATACATGTGTCTCTCTGGTGGCACACACGTTTGATTGCCTGTGTGGCATACAGACTACTAACAAGGCTTAGGGAACAGCAGTTTTTGCTAATTTGTTGCTGTGATATCATGGATATGACAGCATGGGAGCTGGGTGTCATAGTGACATATTGTCGACATAGTGTAAACATAGTATTTAATGAATGAATGAGTGAGTGAGTTGTTTTGTGTTTCAGTCCTTCGTTGCAACCGCTCCCCCCGCAGAGTGACGTGTCCCCCATCAACTCCGGAACTATCGGTTCTACGCATCGCTTTCGTTCTGTCACAGAGGAGACGGCATCAGCTGAATCACCAGGTAGTCGTCAGGCCGAATGCCAAACATCTCCCTGAAGTAGCGAAAGGCGATTGGAGCGTACGTCTTGAACCTGAAGTCAATATAGTGGTGGGCTGGCGTCAGGTTGCTGCCCTCGCTGAGGAGGAGGAGACCGTGGAGAAGGTCAAATACAACACAAGAATAGGCCTATAGACAAGAACAGTTAGTTATTCATCACATATTTGCTATTACGTAATATCCACCTGGGGAAGAAGATGCTTTCTACCACTTCAAAGTCCTGCATGAGCACGTCTCGCTCTGGTTTCCGGCTCAAGCTGCCCACTGTGTGGGTGATGCCTAACTGGATAGCACCCTGCAGGGTCGAGGATGTGGTCTTAAAGAGGGAAAAAATTATGTAAAAATCACCATGGGAACCACAATGAAGACTCATTCATAGCTGTCTACAGTAGGGGCAGGAGTATATTGACTGTTAAATACCAGAAACACACAGTCACTTGATGAAAAGATTTACAGGCAGCAAAGCAAGTATAACAACCCACTAGACTATCCATCCATCCATCGTCATCCGCTTATCCGGAGTCGGGTCGCGGGGGCAGCAGCTTCAGCAGGGGACCCCAAACC
>JAODUK010000003.1:31428-46444 GCA_027564635.1 Typhlichthys eigenmanni | reverse complement strand
GGTCCCTTACTGAAGCTGCTGCCCCCGCGACCCGACTCCGGATAAGCGGGAGAAGATGGATGGATGGATGGATGGAATAAATCATACACCAGTTCTTATAAGCAACAACTAAACATATGAATTGTCATGACCTATGACCTATAATGAATAGAAAAACAGGACACCAGAACGATGTCTGTGTAAAAGGGACAGCCACCATGGCAACGATAAACAAACTTAAAATGTACGTGATTATATTTTTCTACGCAATCACACCAATGTGACATCTCAAATGTAATTGATCTTATTACATTACAATACTCACAGGATGCTCAAATACCCTGACTTTCCATGTCTTCAGTTTTTTGTTAGAATATTACCAAATGTCCATGACCAGTGGGAACCCTGATTTACTATGGCTACATTTACAGTTGGTTTACTGAAGTATGACTGCCCAGTATGCACCAGTATTGGTACTGGTACCAGTATATGACACACACACACAGACCTCGTACCTGTGCATGCTTGTCATCCAGCTCCCTCTGCAGCCCCTGCAGTACACCGCCCTCCTCCCCCTCCTCCCTTAGACTGGTCCTGGGCCCCTCCGCCTCCCCTGCGACCGAGGAGGAGGAGGTGGTGATGGGGGGTCCGGTGGCGGCGGTGGCCCTGAGCTCCCTGGCTCTGCCCAGCGCGCTGCTCATCTCCTGGGCCCTGGCACGCTCCGTCTCCAGCTGCACCTGGAGCTCCTGAAGGCGCCTGTGGAGGCACAGGCGCTCCTCCTCGGCTTGCTGGGCCAGCAGGGCGGAGGCCTGGCGCTCCTGCTCCAGCGTGGAGGTCAGCAGGCCCAGCCGGCTCTGCTGCTCCCCCAGGGACAGCTGCAGGTCCTGGTGGAGGGGGGAGAGGAGGAGGAGTGGGGATAGGGAGACACAGGAGGAAGAGGTGTGGAGGAGGAGGAGCAGGGGGAGGAGGAGGAGGGGGGGAGGAGAGAGAGGAGGCGGAGGGAAAGAGGAGGGGAAGACAGAAGGGATTGAAATGAAGCCAAACAAAAGAAACAACATAAAAATATAATGATATCTTAAAGATATAACATGATATGATGTTATATTATTACATATTTCTAATAACGTAGCCTAAGTGCCAAAGACACAGGCTGTCTAGTATCAATAGGGCTTACATTTAAACCCTATTCAAATATCTTTAAATGACATTTCGGCCTTAGGACAACGCAAGGGATACTGCACTTTAGAAACAGTATAGCTTCCAAGACAGAATGAAATACCTCATATTTAAATATATATATATATATATATATATATATATATACACACTGTATATATTTATAATTTATATTAAAAGATCTTCACAAAATCGATTACTATGATGCCGTTCTTGATTACATGTAGGTGTCATTAAATACTGTAGTTTCCAAAATAGAGTCGGACTATAGCACCGATGTGATTGCAACATCACTTATTATTCAACACACATGCCCAAATCTGTTTTTCTTGCCGAGTCAATGACCCATGCTGTTGAGATGGCAACACTTACCTCCAGCTCCTCACGTTTGCTCTTCTCATCCCTGCCACTCCTGCACTTCTGCTTCTCCGCGGCCCACTGCAGCTCGCGGCTCCTCTGCCTCTCCTCGGACAGCTGGTCGCTTAGCGCGTTCACCTCCGCAGTCTTCTGGGTTACTGCCGCCCTGTAGGTGAAAAATGTCATCTTAAAGGGAGTCAGCAATTGTAAGCTAAAACACCTTGTCAAACTATATCTCCTCATCGTCGCTAGCTAGCTATTTATCGCTATACATCCAGTTGCCCATTCTGTGTACTACACAGCCCTGGCTCTGTAAATGGGAACATAAACAAAGCAGTGCAGACCGCACCACACTACATTATCACAGTCTTGGCAATATGTGCCCAATGTGTGGGGTGCAGCTCCTGAGGGAGCATCCCATGGCATTGAAGTGAGAGGTGTTGTTTTGATCCAGTTCAAATATCAATGGTTTCTCTCCAGCATTGCTGACTCCACCTTTAAGGGCCTAACTGGCATTTAGGGTCTTCAGGAAAGAAAGATGACCGCGTCCATATTGTGTGTGTTTTTTTTTTGTGTATTTATGGGAATGTGGATCTTTACGATCAATTTCATAAGTGCCTATAGTTTGCATGTTCCACATATTATCGTGTGTCATGCAGCGTGGGACACTGGTCTGGTCTTGACTTGGTCTTGACTCTGTTCAGGTTTAGATGGTCTTGACAACAACACTACCACCAGCAGGGTGGCTGTGCAAACGCTAAACCAAACAGGGTTTCCAGGCTATATTATCAATAGTCAAGCTAGCGGATTGCACTACTAAGTTTGTTTTCCTATTTACACACGCAGAGAGAGAGATAGAGAGAGAGACGTCACCTCAGTGTGTCCTGCTCTTGGAGGTGTTTGTGCTGGGCCACTAGCCTGGTCTCCAGCTCCAGCTTGGTTTGAACCAGCTCCTCCTTCAGCTCCTCCAGGAGCAGATGCTCCTCTTCCCCAGCCCCGATGGCTCCAGGGCCGGGGCCCCCTCTGCCCCCCGGGGCCTCAGAACCAGGGCCCCCTCTTCCCCACGGAGCATCAGCACCAGGACCCTCTCTGCCTTCTAAGGCATCAGCCCCGGGGCCGGGGACCCCTCTTTCCCCTGGGGCATCAGCACCAGAGCCCTCTCTTCCCCACGGAGCATCAGCACCAGGGTCCCCTCTGCCCCCTGGGCCCTCAGCAACATTGGAAAACAGCACGGCCGGCTGGAGCTCTGCGGGACCAACTGTAGAGAACACAAGTTACTGTTTTATTGGTGTGTCCACTTAAAGCAGTGGCTTTAAATACAAACTGGTGTAATACAAACCTTGTTGGACTTTCTCCAGCTGGCCCCGCAGCTGACGGATCTCTGAGAGGAGACTGGCCCTGTCTGCAGAGTGCAGCGAGCCCATGGCCTCTCTGTGATGGGCATCCTGCAGGGGGCAGCACACGTTAGGATCAACCTGAGACCTGACGCCCCTTAATAAGACACACTGGAAGAGGCCAGGGGCAATGGAGCTGAAGACAATGGAACGTCAATGAGATTCAGCGACTTGTAGCGATGACGGGTAAAATGGCGGTCGGCGACGCAAAGTACAGAGATATACTAATTAAACGTTAGGGGATGCAAATTAGACGACGACCAATGGGAGCTGAGGACATCATTTACCGACAGTCAGAGGATAGCGGGTGGGAAATATATGAGAATGATACCGTGGCAACCAAAGTCTGGAATGTAAACATGCGACCAATGTTCAGCTACGAAGTGACGGGCAACGAGCTCAAGGCATTACAGTATGCAGAAGGCCCGGGGGCCCAGCGCCCCTTTGAGACATTCTACCATTCTATTATACCTGCCTGGTACATCAAACATTTTAAAAATAATAACATAAAATTACTTGACGAGCTCTGCAGAATGTTACTTTATATACTGCTCCGTAAAAAACTGTTGAGTTTGATTATGAAAATGGTGTTGCACAGGAATAACCTGTATTATGCATACATATGCAAGTTAACAAAGATATATATACTGTATATGTATTATGTGTTTATGTTTAGCTGTTGGTTAAACACGTAATGTGGCCCGCGAAGTTCTCTGACATTTTCAATGTGACCTCCAAGGGAAAATAATTGCCCACCCCGGTATACAGTTTCTGGGGCTCTATGTGCACCTCACCTGTTGAGCAAGTCTGTGCTCCAGCTGGTTCAGGTGCACGACGGCGTCGCTGGTGTCCAGCAGGTCCAGCTGCCCGTAGAGGGTGCTCTTCAACACGCTGCGCTCACTCACAAACACCTGCTGCACGGCATCCAGGAGCTCCGCGCGCCAGTCTGTGCTGTCCGAGCTCTGGCGGGGGGAAAGGTGGGGTGGCGTGTCAAAGCACACACGTACACGTAACTCGACACACGGGTCCGGTCCGGCTAGTCACGCAGAGACACAGCGCTGGCTAAGTGCGTCAAAACCCGCCCACTTGACAGGAGAGGTGTTATGATTGACATGAACGACCACCAACATCCAGAACTCAATGATGCCAAGTCAGATGCTAAACATATACTGAAGTATTAGTTGGGGAAACTAACACCAGTCTGGTAAATCTGCTAAGTAATTGAAATGAGTAAACAAAGCACTGTCATGCCGAAAATTACATATACAGGTTTATGAGACTTATGCTAACAACCAATGAAAATCTACCCCACGTCCCGATAGTGCTGTCGAGCTCACAGCGGTCTGTATCAGACGTTCAAGCACATTGCTTATGTGACGTAGTGCTAATGGGCAGAAGAGGCTGAGGGCTGACCTGTGCGTCCCCATGTATCTGCATCTGAGCCATGAGGCCTTTGAGGGACTCCACGGTAGCCAGCAGGGCCTGCCTCTCCTTGGCCAGCGCGTGGCCGTGCAGCTGGCCCCCGGAGTCGGCCTCCACCAGGGGGAGCTCTGACAGAGAGAGCACCTGCATACCCTCCTGGTGGACCTCACGCAGCAGAGTCTACGGAGGACACACGGCCGTGGTGTTTGTATTGCACACATCAGTCACAGGGACTAGTATAGTACACGTATACAGTATGCAGTGCATCTCACATACAGGTCCATTATAGTATGGCAATACTAGCATAGTACACATATACCTTACATACAGGTCCATTATAGAATGGCAGTACTAGTATAGTACACATATACCTTACATACAGGTCCATTATAGAATGGCAGTACTAGTATAGTACACATATACCTTACATACAGGTCCATTATAGAATGGCAGTACTACACTACACACACAGTAGACATAAGTCAATTTGTACTAGTATAGTATACAAATCAATATGCATCATACATACAGATCAATAGTACGGTTATACTGCTGTATACTGCTGTCTTGATTCCTTTAATCACACATACATAAAATCAAGTAATTCATTAATTCATTAACCCACAATCAAACATACAAAAGACAGACGATGCTAGGAGTACAAGCTTGGTACACCCACATTTCTGCTCACTGTTTATGTTTGAAACACACTGTGTTTGGGACTCAGCGGGTGGGTAGAGGGCAGCGTGAGACTAGGAGAGCAGGCTCTCGGGGTGGGTAGAGGGCAGCGTGAGACTAGGAGAGCAGGCTCTCAGGGGGTGGGTAGAGGGCAGCGTGAGACTTGGAGAGCAGGCTCTCAGAGGGTGGGTAGAGGGCAGCGTGAGACTAGGAGAGCAGGCTCTCAGAGGGTGGGTAGAGGGCAGCGTGAGACTAGGAGAGCAGGCTCTCAGAGGGTGGGTAGAGGGCAGCGTGAGACTAGGAGAGCAGGTTTAAAACAGAATGGTAATTGTGAACACAGCTTGAGGCAGGAGCTGTACCTTGATTCGGTCAGGCATGGGGTCGTCAGGTTCTCTCCTGGCTCCCTCTGGAGTGCTCCTGAACTCCTGCTGGATGTTGGGCAGGTCGTAGCCCGTCCTCTGACTGTAGTCTGAGCTGCTGTCTGCACGCGCACACACACACACACACACACCATCGTCACGCACACACATCAATGCTGCAAAAGAAAGAATGCCAAACGGCTCATGAGCAGCATCTTACCACTAGTGTAGCCATCTTTGAGCTGGGACGACGTTGGACGGTCTACTCTTGACATGGGTGCCTGCGAGAGATATAATGGAGCTTATTTCTCATAGCAATGGTAACTAACATGTATATGAAGACATCAGACACAAAAACCTATAAGTCCACCTGACATCTTTGTCTTAAATTGGCAATTATTTTATTAAATTCATTATTTAAATATTTCTAATTTAAAACATGAGATGTAAGGTGGACTTAGAGGCCTGTATATAAATGAATATGCCCTCCATTTAAATATGTATAATATAAATAAATACAATTAAAACAGCTTGCCCACCATTTAAATATGTATAATATAAATGAATGCAGGTAAAACAGCGTACCCACCCTTTAAATATGTATAATATAAATGAATGTGCCCACCTCAGTGGAGCGCAGCTTGTCGATGACTGTCTTCAGGGCCTTGCACTCGTCCTCCAGGCTCTGGGCATCCCTGCGCAGGGTGTCGCTCTCAGAGATGTGGCGCGCCTCCATGTCCATGATCTCTGCTGCGTGGAGTTCCTGCATCTGGACTATCTTCTCCTGGAACTCCCCAATCACCTCCTCCACCTCCTCCTCGGCTACAGCACACACAGCAGGAAAGGATTTGAGTGGCTATGCGCATCACAAATTATTCAACATTCATCTTTTCTTTTTTTATGTAAATATTAAAGTGCTGAAATCCTCTCTCCACCCTGCCTATCAAACAGCATTGTGTAGGACAATACATGTGTGTCTTCTTAACATTGTTGTGAGCAGTAAGAACATTGTCTAGCACTACAGTACGTCATGACAGCCAATACCTCTTTGACCCTTGAACCCCCGGGCCTGCACCACTGTAGAGGAGCACTGACCTAGAGCGTGGTCAGGAGACCCAGGGGCTTCAGTTTGGGTAGAGGAGTCAGTCATAGCTACACGGTGCGGCCGAGGGTCTCTGGCTGGCGGAGGGCTGCGTGCGGACTGGCCGCTGGCTGCAGAGCCCTTCCTGCAGACAGGAGGCCTGTCTTTGGCGTTCCCTCCCTTCCCGGACAGAGTTTTCCCTGCTTTCCTTTTGGGCTGGGTCGTGGAGGAAGAGGAGGAGGGCGGCGGATGAGGGGACGGAGACGGAGATGGAGACTGAGAAGGAGGCGAGGGGGAGGGGCAGTCCGCCTCCTTCACCAGGGCTGCCTGGACCCTGTGGAGCTCCTCCGTCAGCTGGGCGATGGAGAGGTGGCGGGCCTGCAGCTGCTCCTGCAGCTTCTCGGTGCGCTCCCTGTGGCTGCTCAGCTCCTCCTTGGTGGCGGACGCCTCCTGGCGGACCTCCTGGAGCTCCTGGAGGAGCCGGGCCGTGCTGGCTCCTCCTTCCCCCTCTGCAGTCACCTTGGGGGAGGAGAAGAGAGTCAGCGACGGGCACGGAGAGATCCTCATCTGGGAATACGCTAGTTTGATTGGTAATGCTGTCTACTTACTCTGACGAGTTCCCCTTTGAGTTGTGTAATGGTCATTTCCCGCTCCTTAAAAAAGAAAAATTTGAATAATAATTGTATAAGCATGTGCAAATATGCATATCCTGTACTATATAGTAGTAAGACAAGAAGTGGAATGTTTTATATCATCTTAAAGCCCAGGCTTTAAGCCAGTGTGTGGAGACACACACTGGCTTTGACCACTGTTGGTCCAACCGTACGTACCTGGAGGAGGCCCTGTAGCTCCTCGTAGCTCTCTCTGAAGCTGCTCAGCTCCTGCTTGGTTGCCACAGCATCACTGTGGACCTCCAGAAGTTCCTGCTGAAGCGCAGATAGCTTGGCCTCATCACAGATACTGGAAGGCATCTGAAGTGAGGAGGTTTAGAACGTTACCATCCTAGAAGGCCTGGGTCCAAATCAACTAGAATTTGGGTATTTACCTTTTCAAGTTGATCTCTGAGAGCATCTACTGCGCCTTCCTTTACCTAATATTAAAAGCAAAGGGTTACTACATGAAATAGCATTACATTGCATAATTGCAGTGGCTGGAACATTAAAACAGCCTCGACACCTTCAGCTCCTCTCGTAGTCTACTGCAGCTCTCCTCGTAGCTGTGGAGCTGCTCTTTGGTGGCTGAGGCCTCATCCCTGGCCTCTTGCAGCTCCTGAAGGAGCTCAGACAGAGTCACGTGGCCATGGTCTGAGGAGGGCTGCTTAAAATGGCACAGAGGCAAAATTATCAAGCCTGTATCTGGTAACACAACTGCACACAGTGATTCCCATGCTTTATAAAGGTATAAGGTGTCGCAGCTACAGTACACCTCTTGTCCTTGAGAATTTGGACACATTTAAAGTATTTGTTAGTGTTCATAGTGATACTATCAAGTCATGACACATTGTAATGTAATACCGTTAACCCAAGTCTGGCTGGCTACATTCTGCCTGCTCGGTTGATATTGCTACCAGTAGGTAGCTAGGTAACTACAAGACCCAGTGAACAAGTCCCTGTAGCTTAAGGTACCCGGCTGACACTAATGTTATTTTCCCCAAAACAAACCAAATTGGCAACCATCCAAGGTAGGCTATATGCTTGTTTTTTACTTTCTAAAACACAACATTGTTACTTGGTTACATATGAAAAATGATACTTAATGTATATAAAAAAAATTAAAAAAAAGATGTAAAAAAAAAAGGTATAACCTACAGTAGTTCAGAAACATTGGTGGCTTCTAATTACTTTGTAAAGCAGTTATGAAAAGCTATTGTAAGTATGACAGCATAAGATAAAAAGGTGTTAAAACAATCCAAACGGGATACAAGCAGCAGCTGAAACTATACATAACTATATATAGTTTTTCCTTGCCCGGGGGAAGGAGCATGTTAAAGGGGTGTGGTTTGTTTCCATGTGAAATGTAGGCTGTAAAGTCCTTTGAGACGGCAATGTGATTAAGGGCTATATAAATACAATTGACTGTACTCAACTATACACCATGCGCTCTTACAGTACCTCCAGTGGAAGCAGTGGTTTCAGCTGTGCACTAGTCTTCGTCTTCATCTGGCCGAGCAGATCCATGAGAACAGCCAGTCGCCTTTCGTATTCCAGCACCTCCTCCTCCGAGCTGGACAGCAGCTGCTTCTGGAGCTCCTGGTCCTTCTGCATGCCGCTGAGTCCCACCTCCAGCTCGCGGAGTTTCTCCGTCAAATGGACCACCTTACCGGTGGGGCTTTGCCTGGCTTGACCCATCCCTCTGAAATCCATCCGTGGAAAACCCAAGTCACCAAAGTCATACACGTGCTTCCCGGGGTCCTGGTTTCTGGGCTCCTGGAGGCGTTCTTTAGCTCTGCGGTCCTCCGACTCCTGGCACTCTGACTGGAGGGCTTCCACCTGGGCCTGGCTGCCCAGGGCCGCAGCCACCGTATCCCGCAGTTTATCCTCCAGGCTGGAGACCTTCACTTGGAGGGCGTCCGCGTCATGTTGGGCTCGCTCCACAAGGAGGCGACAGTGAGCCAGCTCGCCGTCCTTCTCGCCCACCAAGTCCTCCAGCTCCCGGACACGACGCCCCAGCTCCGCCAACCTGCAGGTGGCGTTCTGCTCCAGCGCCTGCACCTGGGCCTGCATGACGACGTAGCCGGCTGTCTTCTCCCGCAGAGCCTCCGCGAGCTCCGCCCCCTCCAGCTCCGCCTCCGCGCTCTCCAGCCGCTCCGTCTCGGCCAACGCGACGGCGTTCTCCTTCAGCCGCCGGTACGTCTCCAGCAGCTTGCCGTGCTCCGCCCTGAGCCCGTCCAGCTCCCTGGCAGTCAGGTCCATTCGCTGCTTCACCTCCACGTACTCCTCCTCGGTCGGCCCCGACGCCCGGCTCTCCAGCAGGGCCTTGGCCTCCTCGTCGTCCTCCACGGACGGCTTCTGCTCGATGCTGGCCAGCTCCTGCTGCAGCTTGTCGATGACGGCGTTCAGCTGCTCCAGCTCCTCCTCGCTGTTCTTCTTGAGGCGCTGCTGCTCGCTGCGCATGCACTCCACCTGGGACTCCAGCTCCCGTATCACTTCGTCACGCTCGTCCATTTCCTAAGGAGCAGGAAGTGCGCTGTGTCAGCAGAACGCCACGTTTCGCTGGGCAATCCCATGCGCTTGGACAAACCCAAGAGACCCAACTGCTTCATGCTATGCTTTCTTTTGACATTTAATTTTTTTTTTTTTTTTAGGGGGTCAAATAGACCTGTATCACAGTGGAAAATGCAAATATCAAATACCATATATCAATAACAATTGTACTGTCTCCCTGTCACTGTCATTAATTGATAAATGCAGTACCAATAAGGGGTGTACGTTCTCCCTGTCATGTAGATGTTAAATGCTGAATCCCGGCCCACACAGGTGAGTTAATGTGGCTGTGTTCACACGCTGCTTCTTTTTCAACTTTTGCATTGTACGTCAAACCGACCAAATAAACTCAGATGTGTGAATTTTTGTTTGTTCATAGACTAGACGGGAAGAAAGTTTCACCTTTTTTTAAGCACATCTAGGTACTGTGAAAAAGGTCTATTTAAATGACAAATATTTTACTTTGCAAATTGCACAATGTATAAGGTCTCACTGGTTTATCAAGTCACCCACAAAAGCACGACATCACAAAAAGCAAATATTCCTTACCGAGCACACAATGGTTAGGGAAGCCACAAAACACGCCACACAATCCACTACCACGGAGGTATGCGTATGCATAAACAGACGGGGCCATTTCGTATGCGCATATTGCGTTACCTTGTTATCAGAGGCAGCTTCCATGTGTTGAAGCTTAGTGATCTGTTCATTAAGAAGTTCTATTTCCCTGTCCTTCGCCTCCAAAACCTTCAAAAGTCAGAGATTATAATGTGATGGCTATCCGCAAACAGTTCACTCGTAATGAGCAGTCTCAGAATCCTGGTCATCATGTCCAGGCATAAAAAGGAAAGAAGATTTGTCAGCATCTTATTCAGATGGTTTAACAATTCAAAAAAGGCAATTCCTACAACATAGACGAAGGGGGAAAAGTTAAATTAACTAACCAATATTAAATTCCATGGAGAAAAACACTACTTTAAATTTTGTTAAAACAACCAAGTAAGGCAACAAATGCAACTTATTTTCTCCGCTGCACAGAGCATACAGCAGCAGATGTGCAGCCTATAGTTTCAACATACAGTAAATATACATGCTTCCTTCATTTATTACCAGAGTATATTAACATTTTGGGATTTCAAATCAAAGTGGTTCATATATGAACGTGGTATCCATTCTGAGTTAGTCTGGGGGAGCATTAGCTAGACACTCCTCAAAAGTGCAAGGTGTTTCAATGGTGTGATTCGTGTGAACCTATGCCAGTTGTAGGGGGAGGGGTAGAAAGATTTGATAGACACAAACGTGTTTTTGTAACACTGGTCGCAGTCGTAAAAGGTATTCCAGACACAACGAGGAGTCTACACTTATATTAATCCCCTAATGTTACAGTGCACTAGCAAGTGGGAGATTATCTACTACCACACACACATACACAGTAGGGCATGGCTATCCAATTCTGGGGTCCTGGAGGGGCGCTGCCCTGCATGTTTTAGATGTCTCCCTGCTGCAACACAGCTGATTCAAATGAACGGGTCGTTATCAGGCTTCTAATGACCCGTTCATTTGAATCAGGGGTGTTGGAAGAGGGAGATATCTAAAAACAGGCAGGGCAGCGCCCCTCCAGGACCGGGATTGAATAGCCCTGCTGTAGAGTTCACTGCTACTACTCAGCTACATTATGCTAGATACGCTCTATGTACCATCATGTCATAATACAGGAGCAGCCCCACCATAAGGACCCAGAACAGTCAGCTCTCCACATCTCCATTATAGACCCCCAGGGAGGGGGGTCTCTACAGCCGTGTCTACCTGCAGCATGCTGTCCCTGGTCTCCAAGTACTGCTGCTGGCTGCTGAGCTCCTTCCTCTGGATCTCCAGCTGCATGTGGAGCTGCTGCACCTCCTCGCTCTTGTTGCCCAGCTCCTCCCTGAACTGCTCCAGCTGCTCCTCCAGGTGGCTGATCTGGTAGGAGATGGGGCACAGCGCGTGTGGAGACATCAGGGCGTCACTTCACACTCACTACACCAGGGGGCTCCCCCGCTCTGTGATTATAGTCCCCCTAACCCTACGAAGAGCTCTAATCAGCAATGGTTCCAAACTCTGTGGACTGGACCAAGCAGTTGTACGGTACGAATCTCAGCAGCATCATCATCATCATCATCTGAGTCAACTGTATGTAAGAAGTATTTTCCTCAGGCAAAAAGGTTCATGAAACTATGTGGGGAAGTGTTAAAATCACAGTCGAAACACCAAGGTGTGAGATATGTTTTGGGATGAAATTTGAGTAATATTATTATTATAATTATTATTATAAATAAAATGTTTAGTATCATTTTTGGTATGCTGTACTTACATGTTATCAAAATTATTCATTGTGTGGCAGAACAACATTTTAAGTGCAAGCTGGATGCACACATTTGTTTTGAACGTTTACTCGTGGACTACCTCCTTCTCTTTCCTGTCCAGGGCTTCTCTCTCGGTCTGTAGCTGAGCTTCCAGTGTGGCGTGTTTAGCTTCGCTGATGGACGCATGGTGCTTCTTTTCTTCCAACTGTATCATCACAACAGCAAAACAAGGCCATATATGCTTTATTTTTTAAACAAACATTCATATAGCAGCAAATAGCGACAAGAACAGTAGTCCTGAGCAGAGAATAACATCACACTTGTGTGTGTGTTGTAAACCTCTGCTCTTCGTTTTCACAGCCTGTCTGGCTGCGCATGTGTGTGTTAGTGCATGTGTGTGTAAAGCACTTTTGGTCTGAGATGCTGGTGCTGAGTGCAACATCTAGTAGCAGACAATATCATCTATAGATGCTTCAAACAGCTGTAAGACAAACACAGCCAACATAAAAGGTTTTTGTTTACAAATAAATTATGCACTTACAAAAAGGAACATTACTCAATTTGCACTACAGTTTCCCAGATGCGTTGTGTTTCAAACATCTACAATAAGTTGTGGCATCTCCACACAGACTATGATGTAGCTTAGCGATCCACCATGCCTTAATGCAATGCAGCGATTTAAATAAATGAAGCGGCAAGATCTTCCACGTCGCTCTCTTCATCACTTCAGCAGCAAGCAAGCCTAACCCTAACCTAGATCAGCTCCAGCTGCTGGCACACCTAGATCGGCTCCAGCTGCTAGCACACCTAGATCAGCTCCAGCTGCTGGCACACCTAGATCAGCTCCAGCTGCTGGCACAACTAGCTCAGCTAGCTCCAGCTTCTAGCACACCTAGATCAGCTCCAGCTGCTGGCACACCTAGATCAGCTCCAGCTGCTGGCACAACTAGCTCAGCTAGCTCCAGCTTCTAGCACACCTAGATCAGCTCCAGCTTCTAGTACACCTAGATCAGCTCCAGTTGCTAGTACATCTATCTCAGCTAGCATCAGCTGCTAGCACACCTAGCTCAGCTAGCATCAGCAGCTATCACACATAGCTCAGCTCCAGCTACTAGTACACCTAGCTCAGCATCAGCAGCAATTGAAAAACCGGCGGGGGCGCGAGAACAGTCCCCGCCCCCGCACACTGTCACTCTGCATTGTAACCCCCCCCCCCCCTCCTCTCATTCATCTTCTAAGCTGACACCTCTCACACGTTCCCTCACATACACACACACACACACACACACACACACACACTCTTGTCTGCCACGCTCTGCAGCTATTGTTCTCCCGCGCCGTTCCCCCTTCCCCCCCGCCCCCTTCTCTCTCCTCTCTGAAGCAGGCTTTACACCCCCCAAACCCTCTCTCCTCTGTTGTCCTCCTGCAACCCACCTCCTCCAGGGTCTCCGTGCTGGCCAGCAGGGCGTGCTCCAGCTCGCGGACGCGGCTCTCCAGCTTGTCGATCTCCTGGTCGCGCTCCGCCAGCTCCCGCTGCTGCTGCTCCGAGGCCAGCCGCAGCTCGCTGCACCAGTCTGCCTTCTCCTTCAGTTGGGAGGTCAGCTGCTCCACCTGGCACACGGCAGCAGGGGGAGGAGGAGGAAGAGCAGCTTAGTCACAGCGCTACCCAGGGCAACCGGCCGCCTCTCGCTACGGCAACATAGCCGCTGGTGGAAATGTGTGCGGAGGTCAGCTGATCCATCTGAGAAGAGCAGGAGGGAGGCTGGGATTTAAGAGGAGGGAGGGAGGTAACTGACAGACAGAGGTGGGATATACTTCATTCAGGGAGGGGGGGGTCTACAGTGGTGGGTTGGTAGACGAGCTGCTGGTAGGTCAGTGGATTCAACAAAGCGGTGGATGAATAATGGGGGCGGGTTGTTTTTCCATTTTTCTATGAAATTTCTGTTCACATTAAGAAATATATTTTATGTGTAAATGTTTTATGATTCAATTAAATTATTTTAGCGTTGATATAGATTTTTTTCCATTAGAAACCGGAGCACAGTATATTCAATGTTACATTTTCTCTCTCACTATCTGAAAATTCAAAGTAAGGCTGTGTATTCCCTCAACAGTACAGACATATATATATTTCCAGTATAGAAATATTGAAAATAGGAAATATTTTAACAGAAGAAACCATGGTTCTCTCCAGTAACCTGTGTTTCTTAAATTACTAGTAATTATTTGACTAGTTGAAAACTTCTTATAAATGTGCTCTATGTAAATAAAGTATATTATATATACACGTATTATTATTACCTGGGTAAATGCAACTAATAATAACAAATAATAGTTAATGACATTTGATTTGGGGGTTGAAATGACCAAGCATTGACAATACAACTGAGTAACTGTCATTTAAACATAAACATTATTTAGTTGTAGTTTCCCCTGCTATGACACATCTATGGAAAAGCCCCATTATCATTGAAATAAAGTAATTAAAGTCAAACACAGAGACTCGGTGTACTTTGAATTACAATTTCATCTTGGGCGAAAAAAAACACAATCATTTATATTTGTTCATTCTTGTTTGGCTTTGTACAGCGTCAAAGATAATTGAGGAAGAGCATGTGGGAAATATTAGAATGTAGAGGAACTGGACAAAGGTCTTAAGGTAATACTCTAGTCTCTACAGGGAGTCCAGGCAAGACAACACACTATTTGGGGGGTTCTACAGCGCACGCACAAGCAATACCTTATAGGTTACTCCGTCTACCTGTAAAACCCACAGCAGAAAGACAGGAGGAACATAGTGGATTTGAGGATTGAGTGAGTGGTGGTTGAAAAGAGAAGGGAAGAGAGAAGAAAAGGGGAAGAAAGATTGCAAGAGAGGATGACTATTGGTATGGTCCTCTTTCATCGTCACGGGAAGGAGAAATATGGGATGAAAATGCAATGGCTCAAAATGTGGTGCTATTGGACTCAGTACTTTACCAAAGAGAAGAAAACAGCTGATATTAGACCCAGGGGGGGGGGAAGA
>JAODUK010000003.1:17069-22396 GCA_027564635.1 Typhlichthys eigenmanni | reverse complement strand
TACACTTCCATCCAGATTAACAATAATAGAAATAAAAACATAAACACGAGACACTTCCATCCAGCTGAACAATAATACGTATGAAAACAAACACGAGACACTTCCATCCAGCTGAACAATAATAGAAATGAAAACAAACATGAGACACTTCCATCCAGATTAACAATAATACGTATGAAAACAAACACGAGACACTTCCATCCAGATTAACAATAGACAGCGAGATATAAAAAAATAAGAATCCCTCACATAAACACTTGATGCATCAGGCATCAATCAGTGCAACTACATGGATGCAATGGGAAACAAACAAGGGTGCACATCTGACCCATTTTGCTCAACAGGGTGTACAAGCTGCTAACACAATGAACTATCCCATCTTCACATATTCTCTCACAGTTCAGTAAACCTCATCTACCAGCACAGCTCACGCACAGCCAACATAGAGTCTGCAAACTGTATGTATGACCACCAAATCTAGCTAGCTGTGTGGGTGGGTCAGTAATGTGGGGAATTTGTATGTGTGATTTCTTTTTTTGGTTTTGTTTAAAATAATACGACAATGTTGCAGATTGTGGTTTTATTCCACAGGGTGTGCAACAAACATGCCCAGTGTTACTGACAGTGTGTGTGTGTGTTTGTGAGGAAGAATAAGTAGGTAACAAAAGCAGAGTTAAGAATGCCTCTGTTGCAAGGAGACAGTTCCGGGTCAAACAGACCGATCAGGTGGCGAGGAATGTTTACCCAGGGAGGTTGATGCTGTACTGTTATATGATAACTGATGAGAGTACTCTAATAAGTGTTGACCTCAAAATTGCACATTCAAACAATGCAATGCAAAAATAAATGTTACACTGTCAATGTACTGTAGACCTGAAAATAAAGCTATACAGACAATCTACATTCAAATCATATTGGCACGTTTTCCCCAAACAACCTGGTCTTGAACTCACATTATCCTTAATAACAGGGTAATGACGTTGTAAAATAACAACTGTTAAATACCTTGGCCAACAGTCATTTAAACAACATTGGCAGAGGTGCAAAACAGATTGTTCCTAACTGTGTCATTTGTAAAGGATTAGTCCACTCCCATGAGAAGATTAGGCGTATTGTTCAGATGTCACTGTCATGTGTGCGTACCGTACAAACATGGCATGAAGCAGTTTATTCAATAATGACATACGTTCTGTAGTCCTGGCTTCTGACTGAATATGCTGAATAATTGTGTCACAATACTAAATGACCAAGCCCTGTTAACTAAAGGCATGCAGAGTGATGTAAGAAAACTGGATTATCTAAATATGAGTTGGGTGTTACTCTGCTCATCACAGCCTCAACATCACAACTGCATTACCTACTATAGACAGTAAAAGGCCATACAGCGTTGCTATGTTTAAACGATTAATTCCTTAACATTACACAATAACATATGTCGATATACTGTATGGTGTGCACGATAGCAAAATAAGGGCTTGTACTTCTCTGCCGTCTTTAGCTAATTCTATATATGGAACATTACAACACACACTGTTTTTTAATGTGCCTGTTCAAGTCACAAGATGTTTGCCAGCTACTCTCTGAACGAGCGCAAGCAGCAACAGGTACCGGGAAACAGAGTCCCCTGTGAACACGACACAATGACCCTGCGAGGGATGTGTTGTGTGTGTGTGTCGTGGAAATGCAGAGGCTTTGATAAAGCGCAAAAAGATCATCTATCTAGGGGAAAATAAAACACAATGACATAGCACGAATACTGGCCACAGGCAGTGAAAGAATCAAATATGTCAGTGTGTTGTGTTTACCCACACGTAACCGTAAACCCATCATAAAGAAAACGTAAATATATAACACAACAACCCTTAAAATAGGCATAATTTTAAACTGGTACACGAGACATAGGTAGTTAAACACTAGAGAAACAGTGTCACGGACATCAGAGGTCTCACTGTCGCCCATGTCTGCCTCTGGCTCCAGTGCAACACTAGCCCACCTGTCTTTCTGGTCGCACTGCACACGCTCCGGTGTGCTCACTGTCACCTAATAGTGCCCCCGTCGGTGAGCAAGGCTCTTCTTCCAGGGCGAGCCCGTCTCTTGGGTTCATTCAACACCAGTGCTAAGCAACCACACCCTGATCCATGGCCTGCGTGCATCACCCACCCACACAAAAAGGAGGGTTATTTGTTATTTAAAAAGGCATTTCAGCATGATGACGGCAGGCAAGCAAGATGCCATTTGACTTGAGACACCAAATGTAGAAAAGGTATGCGAATCAAATGGCACTATAATTGTCAAAAAGGTGCTTCATTTTAATATATGCTGGAAAGACTACACTGGAAACCAAGGCCTGCCATTAATAAGTACCCATCAGTCAGTGAAACTTCAGTGGGTGCAAATGGAAATCATATATTATCTTTGCAGAAAGCATCATCTGTTATCTACAATAACGCTATTCATGTCTCCTGCTGGTGGATGACCCATGCAAATAGCAGGTGACATGTGATTACCCAGCTGCATGACTGCAAATATTTGCCATGTCTCAGCATTCGTAGAAGATCACCGACGCCAAACAAACACCAGACCAGGATGCGAAACGTAATTAAAGTCTCCTACAGGGAGCCAAAGCCATTGGCAAACTCACCCAGTCTCGCGTTGAAGATTCCGTGAATAAAGGCCACAAGAAAACAACCATGTTGTGTGACAGAAATGACCGGAGCGACCTGGAGTGGGTTTTGGTGTGTGAGAAAGGATTTTGTGCTCCCCTCCTTAGAGCAGCTGTCTCTGTCAGGAATGGGACAGGCTGGAACACATGGGCAGTGCTGCTGACCAGGCAAAACTCACATTCACTGAACAGAGTTTTGAGCTAAGAGTTTCAACAACATTCCCCTTACCTTCTCTGAGAAAACATTCACCCTATTGGGAAGCAGCTCCCGGAAACCCGTTCACACCGTTCTCATCGCCGTTAGAAACAAACACAAACCCAGTAACAAACATGTAATGCCATTGGATGCCTCCTCATCACAGATGGTCCCACACGCCTCCACTCTCCCTTGCAAACAGCTGAAGCCATCACTGGGCATAACAGCCCCCTTCCTCCCCTCCCAGCGCACATTTTTCACACTATGCTTGCATATGTCTGTGTCCATATGACTGCATCTTTGCCTGCCGCTTCCTTTAATCTGCCTGCCTCAGACATCATTTGGCTAGCAAATCATCAGTTATGTTCCTGTGAGTAAACACTGTGCTAGATTTACAACATTTCATACATTAAAAAAGGCTTTGTGACGGTGTGCAGAAGCCCTAGCCTTCGCTCGCTAAAGGCACCATGCGGGATCATAGGCGCAGGAGAGATTGTTGAGGTGGGGCGGGAGAAGGGGCGTAATTTATGATAAAGCATCACGTTTTTTAACACTAAAAATGTGATGATGGGATTGGCCTCCTGCAATGTTTATGACGCCATGGACTAACAAAGAATCAACACTGGTTAACATGCCAACATGATAAACAACACACGCCATTAGATATTATTATTATTATTTTAAAAAATAAAATCAAGCTATAAACCACTCCTTCCTAGAATGGTCAATGTCCAATCATACATTATGCTGGGAGACTTGCCAAACAATGCACGTATTACACATCCTCAAAGTTTAGAGGGGGTGTCATATTTATTTGCTTTTCCAAATACAAAAAACACAAGAGGAGAGACACCAGCATAAACACACACAAGAACAGGGTGTGTATCAAAGGGATGTGTCATGAACCTGGCTATTAGGCAGAAACTAGCCTCAGCCTCTTCCGTCCAAATTGCACTACGTCACATAAGCAACTGTGCTGAACATCTGATAACATAGACCCTCATAAGCTCCACAACTCCATAAGTGAGGAGGACGATATTCATTTGCTGTTTGTATTGTCACTCATGAAGACTGTCTGTAATTCCGGTGCGACGCTAGTGCAGAGTTTACCAGACTGCAGTAACAGTAGCCTACTTATCTAGCAGAAACAGTTCTCAACAAATCCCCTGTATAACTTTATTGTCCAACTTTGTCATCGAGTTACATAGTTGGTTGTTGTGCATGTCATTCAAAATACCTCTCTCCTGTCAAGTAGGCGGATCTTGACACAGTTAGCCAGCGCTGTGTCCCAGACTTAACATTAAAAAAAATATATATATATATACATTTTATTTATAATAAAATAAAATAAAATTAAATTAAAATTTAAAAAAGTAAGGAAAGTATACCCCCCACCATCTGCGCCCCAGTGCAGAATATACCTCCACACCATTTAGGTGTTGCAGGAGCAACAAAACAGATATGCCTGTGTTAGCAGCAGCTAGCTAGCTAAAAGCACCATGCAGGAGACACCTAACACAATTAGGTGTTATTATGAGGAGTAACAAAACAGGAGACACCTTGACACCACTAGGTGTTATGAGGAGTAACAACACAGGAGACACCTTGAGACACCACTAGGTGTTATGAGGAGTAACAACACAGGAGACACTTTGAGACACCACTAGGTGTTATGAGGAGCAACAACACAGGAGACACCTTGACACCACTAGGTGTTATGAGGAGCAACAAACAGACAGGGAGCAGATTGGCCCTCACCCTCGGCACGGTGCAGTTCCATAGCCAGCTGCTCCCGCACCCTGCCCTCCTCGGCCAGCCTCTCCTGCAGCTCGTCCTGCCGCTGGAGGAGCTCCCCGATCTCCTGGTTGTGGCGGAACGACTCCCTCATCAGCTCCGTCTGGGTCACCCTGGCGTGTTCCAGCTAATGGTGAGAGGCCAAAGGTTAGGGACCAGGGACAGACAAGAATCACTGCGTTCGCCGTGGGAATGTACCGGCTGCAGACAGTAGCGGTTTTATTATATATTTTTTTAATTAAATAGTAGGCTTTAAATGAGAAACTGAAACCATCAGGTAGTGAAATCCTGTCGTTTTCCCATTTCCCCCATTATTGTTAATGACACAATGTTTATCGTCTCTGGTGTTGTGGTCAGCTCAGAGCCATGTGGGTCAGCTGTCTGACAGACCCGCCCATGGGCGTGCCTAACTCGCTACTGTCGAAAGGTCCATTACACATTAAGAGGCAATGAGATGACCTTGTGGTTGAAGCCATTGTTACAAAAACAATGTTGTTTCAGACTAGAACTCCAATACAGCGTTTGCCAATGAGTTGCTGGCATTGCTCTATACTCCTCCCCTACAGTCACACACTCTTGCAGACAGTTTTTATTTTATTTTTTACATATTTGGTGTCCGGGCGGTGCTATAACACACTAGAGTATACCTAAGATGTACAGCATTAGAAAATGCTG
>JAODUK010000003.1:0-11969 GCA_027564635.1 Typhlichthys eigenmanni | reverse complement strand
TCTCTCTCTCTGTCTGTCTCTCTCTCTCTCTCTCTCTCTCTCTCTCTCTCTCTCTCTCTCTCTCTCTCTCTCTCTCTAGCTCGCTCGCTCGCTCGCCTCTCACAATGGTCTCTTGCCTAGGCCTGCATGAGACCATTCACCATTCATGTTAAAATTTACTTTATTGCTTGCTTTGTTTGGATAAATACTTGCCAAAACAAGCTCATTACATATACATACACGTTTATTTGTAAAAAAAAAAACAACATATTGACTATCATAATGAACTGTCTACACATCCTTTTGACTAATTCTGTTTGTAAACTAGAAGTAGGCTGGCATAATAGTGTTAGGCTCAGTGACTGTTCAATCCTGAAATATATACCTCCCTGCACCCAAATGTTACAACTTAAATAGCCTATACATATATAGGCTTAGAGTGAAAGGACGTGACTGTTAGGGACACACTCATAATTTCTATTCCAAAATGCAATGAATAACAATTGAGATCGTGCCCACAAAATTACGTCATTACAGTAAATTAAACTTGATCCAAGCGCTTTGCTGGGCCATCATGCTCATATTTTCTTTGATGGATAAAATGTAGCACCCTCCCCTTCCCAACTCAATCTCTCTCTCTCTATCCCCCTCTCTCTCTCTCTGTTCCCCCTACATCGCGCTGAGCTTTAAAGCCGCAACAGCTGATCTTGCGCTTCAGAAGGATCTGCACCTCACACGCCGACGTACTGTAGCTAGCCTAAGAAAGAGGATACATAGTGAGTGAATAGGCTACGGCAGGAGAAGAAAAGGCTGGCTATAGTATAGATAATATTCTTATTTGTCGTCCTAGTATAGTTGTTTATTCATATTTAAGGAATATTAGTTACTATAGTCCAGTGACCGCGTCCAATACTCTTTTGCAAGCTATATTCGTTCCTATATTACCTACTGTAGTTGTCCGCTATTATCCTTTCCATCCCACGTCTTTTTGAAAGACTACAGACGGTGCTGATTTTTTAATTTTTTACCGTGAAGGGCAATATCTTGGATTCAGTTGAAATTTAATAATCGCACGGACTGTGCCTGGTGAGAAAGCCGGACTTTACGAGTAAAAACAAACCGACAAGAAACAATTGTGGTCCTGTTGCACTCGTACTGATCGGACAGCTGCACGTGGACTAAAGAGGGAGACAGCGATAGTCTTGTGCTGTGAAGGGGAGCTGTCCGGTGCTGAAAACACACGAAGGAGTTGAGAGACTGTTTATTGGTTGTTCAACTGCGGTTATTTTTGATGTAACGGAATAATGCTCCAGTAAAGCACAAGGGGACGTTTTACACGTGACACTTGACTTGTGGAGCTACAAGGTCTACAAGTATTGCGGCGAATGAGGGAAATATCAGGTCTACGCTTTTTTCCTATGACCCCAAAGAAAAAGTGTGCGTGAGTGCGTGTGTTTGTGTGTGTGTGTGTGTGTGTGTGTGTGTGTGTGTGTGTGCGTGCGAGTGTGTGTGCGTGCGCGCACGCTGTGTATGAGCGAGAGTGTGAAATAGAGAGAGAGAGAGAGAGATAGAGAGAGAGAGAGAGAGAGAGCGCGCAATAACAGCAATTTAATAGGCTATACCTGAGTTAACAAACCATAACAGCATGTCCCAACATCCAAGGCACTTTAACTGCCTGATAAGATAAAGAATACATGCTCAAATAGTCTACATTAGAATCCAGTTCATTAAGACTTCTCAAGTATATGCATTATAGTTGTTGCTCAGGATTGTGAGTGCTTGTATGCGGGTGTGTATGCCTGTCGGTTCTATCAGAGTTCCATCATGCCCCGGTCTTTCTTGGTGAAGAAAGTCAAATTGGATGATTTTTCAGCTGCTGAGCTAGAGAGCAGCTATGGGCGAAGGAATAAACACACGCTGAGCCTGAGGTTCCATCATAGTGACAAAGGTTGGACACACGCACACATGCACGCACGCACACACACACAGAGTTGCATAACAACACACTATACAGTATGCACACACAGCTGGCCATTATGCCTCTTCTGTAGCCTTTTTTAGTGTCAAACACAGAAATTGTTTTCAGAAAATGCCTGTGATCAACAATAACTTCTAATTCTAATTAGATGAGCTCCATATACATTATAACATACAGTAAGCACCATGTTACTGTAATGTAATGTACTGTGTCATACAATTATGATTTCTTGTAGGACATTACAGAACCAATCAGGGGAAGGTGCCTTGGAACATTTTCCATTAAAATATGATCATTTATACCGTAGCAACACTATATAACACTAGTTCAATGTTCCCTGCATGAAGGACAGAATCCCTATATGCATGGCCCTTTAGCATACAGTTGATGGTGCAGGTGATGTTCTCCCGTTCAGATCTCACAATCGTAGAACAGTTTACATCATGTCATGTCCATGACAATAAATAGGAAGAAAGCTATATGGATATATTGGTTAAACTGGTCGCCCACAGTACACTCTAGTGCTGTTGTCCATGCATCTTGCCGTAGGCTCGTGCTGTAGCACCATAGGTTATGAGCTCGTGACCCGTCTAAATGAAAACGTGACCTTTCCAATTCTCCACAAATGTCAGACAAAGTGTGTCGCAGTATATTCCAGGCCACACTACTGTAAATGCACCATCCATTTCTTGCTATGGATTTTTGAACAGACTCTGATTAAATGCTGTGTTCTCTGGTGACTTGACAAGCAATACCCTGCTCCCATAAGAAACAGGACACACTGTCTTCTTCTATTGATCATGGCCTTATACTCAGAGTTGAAATAGTTCTACACAAATGCACGCTGAATTGCGATAAAGCCAGGCCATGTTATAGTAAGTACAGATTACACTGAAGTACAGGAAATACAGGAGTTAAGGACAGCCTCGTTTTCCCAAACCAGACTTCGACTGTATCGACTGGCTTTCTCTACAGGGCTGAAATGCATTCATCGATGCAGAGCGTGCATTTATTTTGTGCAGCATTATTCAGCACCTATGAACCATTCAGATCCATGGAAAACAAGTTCGGGAGTTTCCAATGCTTCCTCTTGCCAGCCGAGCAGGGCGGCAGCGGTGCGATAAGCGTGTAAAAAGTGGGTCTGCAAGCTCTTGTTATAAATATAACAAGAGCTGTAGCAGCAAGATCCACACACACACATGCACACGCACACACACACACACAAATGCACTGTTGTTTTGTTAACTCGGCACATTTCCCAGGCAGCTGAGTGCATATACCGTTACAACACACACACACAGACACTCACACAAACATGCACGTACAGTACATGACCTACAAGTGTCCAAAGCACACAAGTGTGTTTCAGGCAGTCGGATCAAATATTAAATTACAGCTTGTAGCTTCTCTCTCACAGTTACTTGCTCTTCCGCTAAATACCTACCTACCCCCTTCTCAGGACCGCTCCATGAAAGTATATGTTTAATAGGGGACTGAAGGGCTTACAGTTAGGCGTGGCGATATGGTTCAGACCCCCTGCCACGGGTTAGCAGAACAGAACTCACAGCACCATGACACACAGCTACAATGAGTTTAAGGTGGAGCTGGCGTGCTGGCGGGCTCTAGCGCGATGCCTGCAACCATGCAGAAGACATTAGGAAGCTGTCTGCAGCTACAGCCATGAAAAGCAGCTGAATTAATGCATGTATATTTTTAAGGACCGCCTTTTAAGTGCTGTTTTTGGTATTGGAGAACACATTGGAGAGTCAACTGAGCCATCAGTTAACACTGGCTCAACAAGCCGTCCAGGGCAGAAAGTAATTAAACCTCCTACAGACATGCTTGCTACATTAAATGATCGTCATGACTTTGGATTGAATAGTGTGGTGCATAATGAAGAATGCCTCTCTCATTGTTCTGAATGCTTCCACAGCAGCCTAGTTCGTCCCATGCTATGGTTTACAGTTGGCCAGGTCGGAACACCTGTCTGAATGGCAAAGGCTACGCAGAATCTTCTGTAAAGTTGCGTACGGCATGTGCGACAACCTACAGTATTAAGTATTTAGTATTTTATTCATATACATTCTATTTTGTTTTCATTATAAAAGACCAAATATGTTGTGGGCCTTTAAGTAACGCCACCCCATCCTATTAATAACCATGTTAGAACACATCTCCAGTGGAGGTGCTAATTGGTTAACAGCACAGCCTGTGGTTTCTGTGGGAGGCAACTAGGTGTGTGAATGCGTGTGACCTGTTCCTCGACCACCTGACTGTCACTGCGAACGTGTCCGTTTAGCTGACTAAGCCGAATGAAGGGGATAGAGACAAACGAATGTTCCCTCGGTCACATTTCAACACATTACATGCGCTCTATAAAGCACAAGCACACACTTGCATCAATATCCAGATACAGTGCTTTGTTCCGAGTGCAACGATCAAATATTCATAGTGTACAGCTAGCACTTTCTCTCTGCCTTCACCGTTCCTTCCTTTATTGTGTTTTTTTATCTTTCTTCTTCTCTATCCACCTTTGTCTGGTTTTTCATTACCAGCATGTCAGCTCTCTTCTCAGAACTGTAAAATGAAATGATATTACCAGGAATAGAATCCCTCCTACTGCGCGTCTGACTGCTTAGAGTTGGCTAATTGAACCAGAGTACTATTGATTGATATACATCCGTGTACACACACATGAGTACCTGTGCAGGGCACATTAGCTAACTGAACACTCGTGCTACCACACAATATTTACGCCCGACAGCATTTTAGGTTCACGAGTGCCTGCATTTCTTCAGTGTTGACAATGGAGCTAGCTAACGTTTAATATGCAGCAATCGCTTTAGAGTTGATTCAATAATGGATAATAATAATAATAATAATAATAATAAAAATAATAATAATAGTGTTATTGGGGAACAAGGTGTACCTTGCTGGTGTCTAATTTTCCTGTTAAGCTCCACCTTTCAGCCAGGATATCTGGAGACAGAAAAGAAAGCTAGCGTGGCACATTATATATAATCAATGTATTAGTGTACCTTTTATTGTATGGGGTTACTGTAAGAATAGAATATGGATACCTGAGTTGTCTGTCTCTATCACACACACACACGTGCACAGATACACACACACACACACACATCCATTACAGTAATAGCACTACTGCCTGGCTGAATCTCTATCAATCAGTCTCCAATCACAAACCCCTTGTACAGATAAACGAGTGACCTTTGTCTTTGTACACTTGTGTGTCTTCAGGCTACGTGAGTGAATATCTGAGCCCGTCTTCCTATGATGACGTGGTTGTCAGTGACTCAACTGTCATCTCCAAAGTCCCCTCCCCGGGCCACCCATCCATCATTTACGACCACTTGCGGGACACCGACTACAATGGTATCCATGGCGACATCCACGGCGACATCCACTCCGACATCCACGGCGACTCAGACCAGCCTGACAGCCCTCGGTCAGAGGTGTCGTCGGTGGCCGGCGGCGGCTACATCAACGGGGACGCCGCCGTCGGCGAGGGGTACGCGGTGGACGCCTTCTTCATCACGGATGGACGCTCGCGGAGGAAAGCCTTGGGAAACCCCCGAGGCGCCCTCCAGAGGCACACCTGCAGCGAGTGCGGCAAAACGTACGCCACCTCGTCCAACCTCAGCCGGCACAAGCAGACGCACAGGAGCATCGACAGCAAGATGGCCAAGAAGTGTCCCACCTGCGGCAAGGTCTACGTCTCCATGCCAGCAATGGCCATGCACCTGCTGACCCACGACCTCAAGCACAAGTGCGACGTGTGCGGCAAAGCCTTCAGCCGACCGTGGCTCCTCCAGGGCCACATGCGCTCGCACACGGGCGAGAAGCCGTTCGGGTGCGCCCACTGTGGGAAAGCGTTCGCCGACCGGTCGAACCTGCGCGCCCACATGCAGACGCACTCCGCCTTCAAACACTACAAGTGCAAACGCTGCGACAAGACATTTGCACTGAAGAGTTACCTGAACAAGCATTACGAGTCTGCGTGCTTCAAGGGAGCCTTCTCTCCCCTGAGTTCACTGGGGGAATAAAGGGTGAAAGGGTTGGGTTGCGTTCATTTTGATCAGTGCGTCGTTCCCCAGTAGTGCGAGAAGAAAGTGGAGTTTCCCGCCTAAAATCACCAGCTAAATAACAGAAACCCGTTCTTTGATTTGGCAAAACATTTCCTCACGTGACTGTAGGTATCTTGGAAAATAAAAAGCACATTACATCTAGTTAAAATAGAAAAGACAATAGTTATTTTTGTTTAATTTCCTCATCACATACAGTATTTATGGGTTTATTGACAATGTAACACAAAGCACAAATACAGTACTTCAAACTCTGAGACAGAAATATCATTGAGGAACATTTGGAATTTGAAGCACTGATAAAATCTTCAGTTTTCCACTGAAAATATTCAACAGAGACTAAATATTTTCTTGACGTTCTTCCAAATAATTTTTAATGGTGCTTCTATTATTATTTTTTGTTTATAATATAATATTCAGTGAGAAGTAAGCACAAATATGTATGACAAACATGATGAAACAGGCACTACTTGATGAGTGCTAGAGAGATTTTCTAATTCATTAAAATATGCTTACTCTGAAAACTATGGAAATCATACCATATCCAAAAAAGGCTGAAGAACTCAACTAACAAAATTATTGAGTGAAACATCTGTTTTCTACCAGTAAATTTAGTTATTCTATTCTCTCTAGTACTGTTGTGCTTCTGTCCATTTGAATGTACAGATGTGCATAAGAATGATTTGGACATAGTTTGGAGTAACTGTAGTCACTATAAAATGAGAAACTCATACCGTACCTTATAATACCATACCATACAATATCACAGCTGTGTTACAGCATATAATGCTATACGGTTTGTCCTCAAATTGATGGGCTACATTGGAAACTGACAGACTAGATGACACGATGACAAAGATTGCGGACAGTAAATCACTGCACTAAGCGACTAACTGACTACAGTGTATCATGAGAAACGTTTTTTAATATAATAATTAATAATTATATATGATTACATTTATTTGTTTGTTTGGTTTTTTTTTTAACTGAAAGGCGAACATGGACATTGAAAATGCCTTGACTAAATCCAAAAGGTAAAACCTTTTTTCAAGTGTTAAACTATGGTATTAATGTTGCTACTATAGGCCACACAGTATTTAACATTGAAATGCAAGTTTCTCTTATTTAATCTTTTTCTATAATTATTTTTTAATTTTTAGATTTTGCTTACAGTTTTGTAACGTACAGTTTTGCACCTTAAGTTGTTTTTGCCTTTGTTTAAAAATATGCCAAAGCATTTGACACTTTCTAATTAATTAATCATTTATTTTGCTCGCCAAAAGACACCATATTGCATGCAAGGAAAACAAAACAAACAAACTAAAAACATTAACAATAGCCTAATAATGGAATCTATGCCAATTGTATGAATTTTGGGGATATTTTGCCAAACATAGGTATCAGTCAGAATTCCATCTTAGGCAATATTTCATTCATAAGAGGTCAAGCAATAATGCATGATAATATTCCTTACCAAACGTGGAAACATAACTAGCTATGATTCTGCTATAATACCTAACATACTGATTTTGTCAAGTACCACTTAGCTATGTAATTATGAGGAAAAACATCAATTTCAGGGAGGTGATGTTTAGTGTTATATTCAGAGTGAGGCTGGGGGTGGGGGGGGGTTGGGGAGCTCAGCCCTATTTCTACATCTAGCTCTGTATCTACATGTAGGGATTAACCGAGATGATGCGTGGGCTCACAGTTGGGGGGGGGGGGGTATGGGACTTTTTTGTAGATGGTTTATGCACTGCCTGCCTTGTTACGATATAACTGAATATTGTAGAGCGTAGAAGGTACTACCATATTGGCCTCTGGTGCTGAAACACCTCAACACAAACCTGGGACCTAAGAAGAATGTATGACTTTTCTTACAGATTTACCGCAGGATTGCAGGTCCAAAGGAGGCTGTTTTCAACATATAGCCTTACTGAAAACCAACCAGCAAATGATTGAAAGGTGATTTCTTTACTTAGATTTTTACTGTGGACCCTTGGGAACTTTGTGTTAGTGGGCAAACTTTATTTCATGACTGCATTTCCGCACATAGAATGAAGAGATTCTTTCTTGTTTGGTCTTGGGTCATTGTTTTAGCACCAGACATCAATTAAAACTTAGATTCTACTATGATCTACTGTAGCCTATAGCCACATGCTAGTTTATGTACCATTATACGTATAAAAGCACTTCCTCATATGAATTATATCGTTTATGTTTTTTATTTAAAGGTAGTAGCACAAATTAAGTTTAGATTCAGGTAAGACAATGCCTTGTATTTAGAAATATCAACAGTGTCCTCCTTTTTCTACTATAAGGAATTAAAGAAGATGTGATGTTCTCTCAATGCATATACAAAAATGTTGAAAAACAGCAACTTACTGTAATATGGATTCAATTACACATACAGTACTGTATATTTAACACATATTGCGGCCTGTTTCGTGTTTTTCTTGTGTATATATACATCTTTGAGTGAACGGAAATGCAGCTATTTTGTGGAAAGCAACCTTGTACATAAACATTGATGCAAATTTGGGACTGGGTTTTCTATGGCACTGTTAAGAGTGAAAATAATGATGGATTTTTCTGGAAGGCCCCGTGTAGTTCTGAGGTCTTCCTGTAGTGGTGGAAGGTGATGTAAAGCACAACACTAGGCATTTTGTCTCACTTCCTAAATAAAGACTAGCTCAAAAAAGACCTGTGTGGCAGATTGTTTTTGTCTTTTGTTTGCTATTGTAAGATAGTGTGATAGTTGCTATAGCAAATTGTAGTAAGAGTTCCGTCCCCCGTACTTCCTTTGCTTTTCATCTCTGCTACCCTTCTCTCTCCCTCTTTTCCCTACCCCTCCTCCAGTGCCCGATGGCAATGGTGCAGGGGTCAAATGTTCCTGATGAGTGTGTGTGCACGTGCGTGCGTGTGTTTGTGTGGGTGCGTATGTGTGTGTGTGCGTGTGTGTGTGTGATTTTAATTGTTTGCCTTGGGCCCACAGGTGAACAGAGAAGCTGATGTCAGAGCAATGTCTTTAACCTTGACAGGACTGCGACATACACTGTGTGTGTACAAGCATGTGTGTATTTGTTTGCAGTCTGTGTTGGACAGAAACATGTAAAGGGATTAATCTGATATATGGTATTCTAGTGTCTTTATTTTATCTGTAGATATGATTCTGCTCATAAGAACAACGTAGCCTTATGTTGCAGATAGTGTTTTAGAAACAAATAAGAATAGCATTGGGAAATTAATAGATACAAAATCCAAAAAAGATTTATATTGTATAATTTAGAGTATATCATTAGTTTTGAAACAGACTTGGGTTATTTAGAAACATATAGTGATGGTGATCATATTTATTTATTTTTAAGTCCAAGGCCTATGCACTATGCACTATGAGAATGATTGTGTACATATGTGTGCATGTGTGTGTGTGTTAGGCTGTTCCAAGCATACACTTCACGGGGACACGTCAGCTATTTTTGTACACAAAACAAAAAAAGTGCTTTGAAATTAGCGATATTTATAATTACGATTTTTATGTGCACACCCTGAACAATATAGGTGTAACTAAGATATTCGCTGGAAATAAATATGTTTTATATGCCTAGAAGGCGTGTAGGCTTCAGCCTGTTGCACATGTGCAGTCAACGCACACATGTCTGCGCAGACAGAAAAATTAAGCGTTTAAGCTCTTTACAATATACAGTGTCCACTGCTCCAATTGTTTAAATAAATAAATAAATAAATAAATAAATAAATAAATAAATAGGAATTTCACCATTATCATCTGATGCATTGCACCAATCCAGCCCATTCATTGGTTGACTACACTAAAGCCCAGTGATTCCAGTGATTAGTTTGGCATCATATGACATAGGTCAAATTTGGCCAGTAGTAGAGATCCAATTTTTTCAATTAGCTATGTCTTGCCAGTAATCTACTACTGAAGAAAACCTTTTATTAAAAAGTTATTGATTTTATTCTGTTGTCTTTGGCCGGCTAATGATACAAATTCTAACATTCACTGGACCTGAAAAAAGGCTTCCTAGCTATAATGGCTTCTATCAATTTATGTGTGTGTGCGTGTGTGTGCGTGTGCGTGCGCATGCGTGCGTGCGTGCGTGTGCATGTCTAGGTCTGTACAATGTATGTCTGTAAAATAATATAGAACAAAATGTGCAAAGGGAATATTTTATTAATGGTCAGATGATATTTAAATATGTTAATTTTGGTTTCCCTTAGGGCAAGGCCCTCTGACCTCAAGCAGGCCCAAAGATACCAATGGGTTTAAATAGTTTATAGATGGTCCCTAAATTATGATTAAAACTATTAGTTAGCATGCTTAATCATTCATCAAACCATGTTTAAATGAAGCTACTGTATAGACTATACAGACATAGATAGATAGATAGATAGATAGATAGATAGATAGATAGATAGATAGATAGATAGATAGATAGATAGATAGACATACATCATCTGTGAAAATAAAGGGTTGGCATTCATGGCACACACACACATGTCCAACTATGCATTCACACACTTTGCCTCAGTGATAGGTCTTTTAAAGTGGTGTTTCACACCTCATCGCATTTCAATTAGAAGGTAAGACACACGCACACACAGAATATTCCTGCATACATACACAAGCATAGGCACACACGTGCACACACACACACACCTTGACTGTCTGTCTTTTGGGTGAAGATTCATTTAGATTCTCATCTCTCCTCTCATCCTCCCCCCTCTTGGCCTCTTTCTTTCCATCCTCTCTTCCTCTGCATCCTACTCTTCCTCTCGCTGTGTGTCCTTCACGTCCCATCAGTGTGAGTGACGTAGGGTTGTGACCTCCGCAGCTCGTCAGGGGAGGCTGTTGGGGACAGACAGCCTGAAGACAGGCGCTTCGTCCGGGGTGGAACTCCGCTGAGAGCTGGGTGGAAGGACGGAAGGCTTGCTAGTCTTCATGGCTCTACCAAGACTGCTGAAGTGGAAGGTTAATGCATGCACTGTGCCTGGCAATCGTCCTTCAGGGAATGACAATTGTATGACAAATGGTACAATACATTAAAGAGAAAGTGTAAGATCTGGTTTGTCCTTAAATTATTGCACAGTTTAATGTTATTAAGCCTGCTGGTGAAGGCTCTGACAAAAGACATACTGTACAGTATGCACGTGCATGACGTGTTTATGAGGTCCCACTTTCATTCACCGTGCCCCCCTGTGGCCAAAATAACAATTGAGCCTTTAAACAGCTCTCTCGCTGTAGCAGAGCTGCAGCTACAAAATAAGCTAATAATGGGTCTTTTTGATTCTGATTAGCATGCACTGACTAACTGTCAATGCGTGCTAATTACAGCTAAATCAGTCATCATTACCATTAATAATTTTATCAGACGCAGGCATGCAGCTGTATTACCATGCTAAGACACATCTGTGGGCGCCACAGAATAGCGTGTGAAATACAATAAGATGTTTACTCACGTGGAACGATTGAATCTTTTAAAAAGAACAGTGGCAGACAGTCAAATGCCATCCTTCAAACAGAGGAAACCACGTTAGAACTTGTGTAATATCTGCCAACATGTGGACAAGTCATCTTCCAACACAATTATACAGAATGCATGCAGTATGGGAAGGGTGTGCTAAAGCTATGTGTGCTTTTGTCTGCCAGCTGTCACACGACACGGCGGACGCAAAGGAAACAGACAGAGGTCAAACGAGAGGTCAGCGGAGGATATGTCTAATGTGGGAGGGAGAGACAGAGAGAGAGAGAGAGAGAGAGAGAGAGAGAGAGAGAGAGAGAGAGAGAGAGAGAGAGAGAGACACACAGACAGAGAGAGAGAGAGAGAGAGAGAGAGAGAGAGAGAGAGAGAGAGAGACACACACACAGAGAGAGAGAGAGAGAGAGA
>JAODUK010000002.1:4240702-4257995 GCA_027564635.1 Typhlichthys eigenmanni | reverse complement strand
ATTTTGCAACCCTGCGTGGTGCCGTATGTGTAGCGTTTTTCTGTTAGATTAAAACCTTTTGTTTTGTGAAAACGTGTCTTGTCGTTCCCGACCCTCACAAAGATACTGTATATTAACAATCATTTGTTACAGTGTATAGTTCGAGTTACTTGGTGTTACACCTTCTGAATTTCTTTCATTATTCAGAAAAGTATTAGGTTTGCAAGATGAACATACATGTCCTGTTTCACATACATGGACTAAAACCAAAAAATCTATGAAGATCTCCACTGAAAAAAGTTCTTAGTCTTGGATTAGTCTTAAAACTTGTCTGTGAAACCGGCCCACAACGTTCTAAGAAGTAGACAAAATGTGTATATTTCTTGTCCATGAATCCAAGTGCAGTGTAGTGACACGGAATGCCATTTGGGTAAACCCATGATATCTTATGGAGCATGTCATTTTGGGAGGTCAACTTCAGAAAGATCCTACATTGCAGGTACCCCTGCCATACAGGTCACCATGCTTCCTTGTAAGGTTAGCGTGGGTCAGCTGCTTCTACACCAGTAGACAGGACCACTGACAAGGGAGTGTGGAACCGGGTCAGTTATCCCCGGGGGCAAGGGTACGCCCAAAAAGGCCCTTTGACCATTAAATAATCTGCTGAAATCATTTGTCAGTTTTTGTGAGTTTCAGGTTCAGGTTACATTATTTGTGCCCGTAGGTAGATTTGTTTTGCAGGATAGAAAAAACATCACAAACAGGATCTCAAAGTTCTATGAACAGTATTTATACAAGTATTAAAATATTAAAATATAAAATAAGTATAATCTGACCAGTGCTGCTATGACGTGTTTATTTGACAAATTAACAAAGGAACAAAACTATTTTTAGATTGCTTTGTTCTACATTTTGGGACTAGAAATCTTATAAGTCTAGAAGGAATCTTATTTTATCTTTTTATCTTCCTAATTTTCCTTGACATTATGGTAGAAAATTATTTTATTTTTTACATTTTTGCAAATTAAATGGGTAAGCCTTTCAGTTATTTGCAGTAGGCGGCTCTGTAGGCTCCCGACGATAGCTCCTTTGAATCAAACAGTGAAATCTTTGGTCAGAAGTCTTGAAAACCTTTGAAGTTTCACCAGATCAGCGTCTCCTATGAACACACCACTTAGAGCAGGAAGTGTGAGGTGATAAGGCGGACCTCTGCAGTAGGAAACATAAAAGTTCTACTACCAGTAACAGAGAAAACATGCGCGTGATCTGTGAGTGTGTGTTCTCTGCTTATCGCACTCCTGGCGTCAGCAGATAGAAACACTACACACAGAAAGGCTCCGATTAGCATGGAAGCTAATCGGCTTTGGCCACTGAGAGCTGTGCTCTGTGATTAAATCATGAAGATGTCTTCTGTCTCCGTCTGGCTGGAGAGACACTCACTGTCTGTAGCAGTCAGACGAGATAAAGGTATCTCGCGTGGCTCTGAGAGACCATTTGTCTCTTTACATAAACCAGAAGATGACTTTGGGGTCATGTAAGGCAGTTTATTTGTATGTTATGCCTTAAAATGAACTTCTGGGTTTAAAGTTTTAATACTTAAATGATTAAACTCTAATCTAGTCCTGTCTGTCATTGTTGTAAGTCAAACCTAATATATTAATGATTCCATATATAATTTAGTAGAAATCACACATTTCTCCACCGAGTTAATATCATTCTTCTTAGGTCACTGCTGCTGTGACCTATGACCCTTGACCCATACCTTCTCATATCACAGTCTTGTAATGGTCTTATCCTAATGTTGCCGATAATTCCCTCTGGACGGGAGCCTAAACGTTCTCTCTTGTCGATTTTAAAAATGGAGCAGTTTTATGCACGCTGCCCTCCATTAATTCTCCTACACGCTCGCTTCGTTTTGCGTGACCAGGGCAGGAAATCCCGCCAGGATTTCCCAGGACAGTAGTCCTCAAAAACCGGACATTAAGTCCACAGGATGCCATTTTACATAGCAGTCATGAGTGATTTGGGCATTCATTTTGGTCAGACTATATTACATGCTTGGCTCTACCAAAATGTTCCAGGATGTACACATTTATTAGAGGAAAAAGTTTAAAACCAAGTAGGGCTATGACACCAGTGCAGTTCCACTCACAACATTCAGGAGCCCACAGTCAAATGTTCATGTTTTGTGAAATTAGAAATGGATAACAAGAAAAACTATATATAATGTATGATGAAATACAACAGTTATTCCCGTGTTGTCCCTGAAAATAGACTGGACCAAGCAGATCTCAAGTTGAGGTTCTGCGTTGGACCACAAGGACACAGTGAAGGTCATCCAAACTCCACCGACCTCCATATATGTGCAGTCTATGAGGTAAAATGTAATGGGTTATGATTCCATTTGGCGGATATGATTATTACCTGGATTTCCTCCAAGAAAAAAGCGAAGCAGCAAAGAATCACAGTGCTTTCTTGATGCTCCACAGAAGCCAAAGCTACTAATTGATCTGTCCTAGTTCAGCATAGGACTGTGAGAGTGCCTTACCGTGGGCCAATTTAGCTGTTCCACTGGCTGCGTTTTAATTGAGTCCACATTAAAATTTACTTATAAAATAATAATGGGCTCCCATGCAAATGAGCCCATCCTGATATTACCCTGGATGAATTTGCATATACACAAGCAGACTGGGAGTTCAGAAATCAATATAGATGATTAATAATATATGGGCTAGAGGAATAATTAAATTCATTTGATGCAGGGACTCAGTCAGCCTTAGCAAATCAGAGGTGCAATTTTGCCACAATTATATTTAATACAAGTTGCCTGGATTGCAGTTTCAATTACAAGGATTATAATAATGTGTGTTTAAAAAAAATTGCACTTTAAAATATATGTTATTTAATTTCATTTCATTTCATTGAATGCATTAAGGAATGAATTCCCTTTCTGCTGACATTAACATATTGCACAAAATTTCTAAATTAAACTGTTCTTTAATTTATTGCATAACCACCAGAATATATCGTTTTTCATTGCTCAGAACACAGAGAGAGAATGTCTCAAATATTGTATATTGTCAACAATGAAATAAAAAATGTTTACAGCTGTCATTTCATAACAAGATATTACTATATAAAATAACTAAAATGACAGCTGCTCAGTATGAATTACTTTTGATTAAACCATTTCACTTACTAATGCTCTCTGTAGTAATTTGGAGTATTATTACAAATATTAATTTAATGATAACCCTGTTATTATACTGTACACACATAAACACCTGATTAAACATAAAAAACAGAGTAATTGAAACAAGTTGCAAAGTACTCACATCTGATGAGAAGACAAATCATTGAATGGCTAAAGGGTATACATGTATCTTAACTGTGCTTAGAGAGCAGACATCTCTATACTGTAGATCTGGGTGAATGTTACAATTTACAGTTGAGTAGGTTTGCAAAGCAATTCATGTAAAATGCTATAAACAAACTGTTGGGCTGTTTTATGAATAGATGATCGAAAAACAAGGAAAGATTAAACATTCTGGGGAACACACACTCATACAGACACACGCACACACACACACACACACACACACACAGAGACAGACAGAGTCAGAAGTGTATCATGTGTGTTTTTTCTTTAATGTGTATAATGTGTTAATTAAGATCTGTTGCTTTTAGCGGAACACATTAGGATTAAGTGTATCCCACTGTATGTGCGTACAATGGCTAAGCGGCCTTGTCTGTTTAACAAACAGCAGCTTGTCCCATACACACTTATTAGGCTTCCTGTATTGATTTGTTGGAGCTGTTAGTTTTACTGGGCTGTTTCACGGATCACATCTGAACAGTTTATGTCTCCGTTTAGAATTGAATGCCATGTGGCCGTGAGTAACTAACCTTTGACCTCCGCCTGTTTCTCTCTAAACATCACGTTCTGTGTCACATGTTTACATCTCATGTCATGTGATGAATGTGAAAACACTGATTCAGGGTCAGGTGGAGGCAATGTGCTTTAATCTCCAGCTATACCGCCCAAACAGCCAGCCTCTACATCTTTCCCATAATGCACTGTTTGCGCTCATTAACATTCCGCTTGCATAATAAATGAGCGGCATTCATTTGCAGCTCCTCGGTGGCTTTCGGTCGGGTTGGACCGCTGAGATGAGATTACGGGCCTTACGTTCTGACATCCTGCTACATACCGGGCACTGCCAAAGCATTGTCAACAAAGCCCAGAACCCATTCTTGCCCATAATGAATGCACTCCAATATGTAATGACTGCGTAATCACATTATTTGCAGGCTCCACGTTATTCCAACGGAGCGGTCTGCATCTGTGCTCCTTTAGTAATTGCCAGGCCGGGGAGGCAAAGAAGGATTTGCATCAGCACTAGGGAGTTGCATTGCAAATGATTATGCTGAATTGTTTTTGCAACTGGAATGTCCAATCCAATAAAGTTAATGATCTTGAAAGACACGGGGTGAGAGTGAGCGAGAGAGAAAGGGAATCGATTAAAATGCAGATGTTCGCCAGCCGATGAATGCTGGGATAGTGGAGGAATGGCAGACGCGTACACCTCGTACCGTAGACGTGATTAGGCTTCTGAACTTTCTAGGAAGTCTGAGGATCACTGTTCTCTGCAATCATCTGTTTCTGTCTGGCCGTGAACGGAGACACTCCTAAAGGGTTGTGTTACTTGATGGGACATATCATTATGCAATGCTTTGCAGCCGATTAACAGTAATTCTCTTATCAATCTTAATATCAAAACATCGTGTTTATCACAGCCCTAACCTGCACGTGGAGTTTCTCCTCCTGCAATCTGCATGCAATAAATATTATCACCACGAATGCACCCCCGAATTTACGAGGACATTATGACTAAAGCATTGTGTGGGACATCGGCATGCGTATAGAGACACATTAGGCCCAGCGCACGCTAGATCACACCGATGCTCTGCAGACCTACTCTAATGCTCCCGTGAATTCGCCCATAACCGCCACATAAACAACACTTGCACTTTTGTTTTCATGTTTAATTACGCAGGCTCTGTGATTACCTGGTAAAACAAATTATGTATTTGGTTGGCAGCAGATAAATCTTGGTCTCAATTTGCTGTAATGACCCATGTAATTTTTAAGCAGTGTCTACATTCTGGCTCTTTTAACATGTATCATTAGTGGGGTGGTATATTAGATATACATTCTGTGGCTTAATTTGGTCTCTTAGGAGCACTTGTAATGTTGCAGCTGCTGGGAGCAGGACAACTTTAATTTATTTATTTTAAATGTTGAGAATAATTGAGTTCCTGAGCGATGTGAATCCGCACCAACGCTGCCTCTCGCCTCTTCTGAAAAATGCATTAATTCTGTCCCGCAATCTGTTGCGAGAATTAATACTGGGAAGCTTTTAATGAATAGGGAGGTGGATTGGGGGGCGGGGGGAACGGAAACGGGAGTTTTCGGGCTTTCTTGTTCGCTGTTCTACTCGGCCACTTCAGATGTGACAACGGAGAAGCTTGTGGCGGGGGCGATAGCATTATTTATCTGTCTCTGAAGGGCTGTTTGTTAGCGCAACGCCCAGCAGCTGCAGGTGATGAGAGGAGTCGTTTGTTCCCGTGTCAGCAACGTGTCACAACGTGCTGCCGGAGATGGAGCGTCATAACGCGGATGTTATTCCTCAATAATAAATGATCAATAGAAGTATGGAGCCAGGTGTGGTTGTGTTGGCGTCTACCGGCGGTTGAGGAACGAACACAACAGCTGCTGGTTATAAATAGAGACACACACAGATCTGCCTGATCAAGATGTTTGAAACTTTGAGATGTACTGAACGTATCCTTGGGTCTTTACCTTTACCTCACTCAACATGTTTTCACAGAAACAAAATGTGTGTATGGCTGAATGAGATAATACCTTCAGCCAGAGCGCCCAGTTACATGTAGGCTATTTATGCTAATGTGTTTGTTTGTTGCCTTGACTGGCTGGAAAGGTTCTTGTAGATTCTGATTATGGATGTGATCAGGGTGGGAAATTACCTTATTTGCCCACCAGCCACATTGGCTGGTGGATGCCTAATTTTACCATCCGTTTACATTTTTTACCAGCCAATGTTTTCTTCTAAGTGCACAAATTAGATTTGTGTCAATACATTCAATTTTATTAATGCATTTGTCTCCTATAATACATAATAGGTATGTTGTCTTGTCGTTTCTGTAAATTTCTGCACAACATTTAAACCTAAACGTGAATGACATCAGCAAGTGTTCATGCCTATATGCCTATATGCCTACGCTTATTGCACAAACAGCGACACCAATACAGAAAAGACAAAACATATATTTGGTAATATGATGTAGGCCTAATTATTAACGGTCTCTTACTGTAGTACAACAAAGCAGAATCCGTTTAGCAAAATTGATTAAATTTATTTAAAAATCCATCATGATAAGATTTAAAAATGTGTTGATTGCGTTAGGCTAACATCTGGCAATGGGGCTGCACGTGTTTGCTAGCAGGCTAAGCTTTTTATCAACAAAGTAGCTCTCTAGTGTCTTCAATACGCCTAAAACAAGAACCACCGCAGCGTTTTAATCAAAAACTGGAGCTGCGCCGATGGGCAGCGCACATCTCCCGTTCATAACTCACCGGTGTGCGCACCTCCGGTCGACGCCCACCTGTTTCCCCAGCACACGAACAAAGGCTCGTTTGCTGATTTCCTGCAGTCGCGCCTAAAACAACCTCACGCTATATTTAAAGTCGCGGGTCCGTCGGGCTTAACTATAATAGCCTATATTTCTTTTACAATCCACCCGCCACTGTGGCTGGTATACAAGGCAAAATTACCCGCTACTCAGATTTTTTTACAAACCAGCCTAGGAGGTATAACAACTACTGAATTATATTTATTTTTATTTTTATAACAGTTGTATCATATGGGTGGCAATGCTGATTAAAAGATGCTCCGATCATTTCAAAATTAACCTGAGGTCTACCCAATAGAATGCAATAGAGCGTGGTCAGACACCATTCATTAACTGGATTATGGGTCTGGTTATATCAGGTTAGGCTAAATATACTGCTGTTGAGACGGGATGCAGAAAGGATTCTTGAGTCCCACCATAAAAAGGTTTACTCCTCCTGCATTTCTCCTATTCTATTTCTATAAACAGGAAGCTGCCATCTAAGTGCACCCCAGCTCTGAGCCTGACTCCACCTTTAAATTGTAGCTGCACCCCAGCTCTGAGCCTGACTCCACCTTTAAAGTGTAACTGCACCCCAGGAGGGGCTGAGAGGGGGACCCCCATTAACATTACCGTTAACATTTGAATGTGATGACGTATGAGCGGACTATGTGTACCGATGAAAACCAGCCAGGTCCTGAGGTGATATTTAACTGATATGACATGTAGTTCTGTTTGTACAGGTGGTGGTGTTGACAAAGACCTCTGGACTCATAGGGCCTCATGTACTAACGTGTTAGCGCCCGCTTTAGGCGTACTTTTGTCGCACTATGCGCCTATAAACATGGCATTGTATGTACATGGCTAAAACGCTTTTCTGCCTGCTGAAAAAACACAGGATCTCAAGTTTCGCTTTCCTATTAATGCTTATGCATTCATGGGAGGGTCGAGGGGAGACTGGGCGTGTTGCGCAAACAAATGGGAGGAGGTGCGTGAGGAGAGAGTGATGACCTATTCCGTTGAATGGTCGGTTTTTCAGTGAAAATTCTCCGCCTCTGAAAAGCAGGTTTTTCTTTTTTTCTTTGAACAGAGGAAGCCAGCATCCAAGCAAGATGAAAACACAGGTCATGACCAGAGACGTGCTGAAGGATGTGATTGCCTGTGTGGTGTTAAAATAAATGTTTATTCCACTTCTTTCATTTAAATGTTATAGTCACCCAAACATAATTATTTTGGAGTAGAATTATGCCCCTGTTAGCTCTAGGTTCGACCATACATATCGACAAGTAGGCTATTTATAAATAGGTGTACTTAATGATTGTTAAACTTGTTTTATTTTTCTGAGTCTGCTGTTCTATTGCATTTGGGCGCCTCAACTTACGGATATGGCTGGAACATAGACCAGCCTGCTCGCAGTGTCTTCTCACAAATGGTGGTGCCAAGTGCAGATGATGTGATCAGCCGCACGTTTAATACATCCGACGTAAAATGCGATGACACAGAGTGCGCTATCTGCGATCCGGCTGCGCTGAATTGTACACGGCCCTCGCTAACGTACGAACATGAGGTCCAAAGACCAATATAGTAACCATGACACCGCGGTGGACCCAGGAGAATTGTACACTGCCCTCGCTAACGTACGCACATGAGGTCCAAAGACCAATATAGTAACCATGACACCGCGGTGGACCCAGGAGAGCAGTCTCTACCTCCTCTTGTCCTGTGCCTCCTTCTTTTGGATGAGCTGGCTGTTTCTGCACCAGGAGAAGATGGAGGGGGGCAATAGCAAGCTTGTCTCTCTTTCTGGTTCTTTCTCTGTCTCCCAGTCTGTCTGTCTTTCTCTGCCTGTCTGTCTCCCAGTCCGTCTGTCTCCCTGGTTGTCTGTCTGTCTGTCTGCCTAGCAGCGTGCCTGGGTTGGACCCATGGGGACCTGCTGTTGGACTGGAGCCCAGATCAATGTGACCTAAATTCAAATGTGAATTAGGGGCTCCGTCAGTTGGACGCTCGGCAAATGAGCTTCGACACAGCGGGGCCCTCTGGAGGACGTGGGAACCTGGGCCGTGTCCGTCGGACATCTTTAATGACTTCCAAATGGATAGCCAGGATGCCCCTGAGCCCCCCGGCACCGCAACCTTCCTGGCCCGCCAGCATGGCTCCGGGAGAGGCCAGGCTGGACAACAGCCTAGTGGAGCTCGATCTGACAGCCCACGACAGCACCCAAACACACATCCTGCTCTAGCATTCTGTGTGAAGGCATTCCTTCAGAGAAGTGATGGACAAGTATGAAGTATGTGCGCCGCTAACATCAGAGACGCTATACAGAGGAGACAGGCCACATGTAACATTTTGAATGGAGAGATTCATGGGAGAATTCTGAAACGGCAAATTTAGCAACCAATCGTCTGCTTTGTAACTGCCAAGCATTAAACTATTTAACCAATCGTGTTGTTGCACTGACATGTTGTAACTGTTGCGCTGCGTAAGTTTAACCTGTGAGGGAAACAGCTTTTTAAACCTTTTTTGGAGCAAAGTCACCAAATATTTAGTTTTTTTTTTTTAATCAAGATTTGACTTTCAATTGTATACATGCATTTTTAATGTCCCGGTGACTATTGAAAGTGCATTTATGGTTCTCTCCACATTCATTTCAATACAGTCTTCCTAAATATTTGCCGGGTCGTTTCAAAGATGGCTGCCGAGTGGGGCGACTTGCCTATAAGGGCTTTGCTAACATTGTCTCCCTCATATTTAAATCCACACCTAATTGCAATATGTAGGTTAACAGAATCAACTTGCTTAAAGGGTGCAGTCCGCTATCGTGGAGAAAGGCTGTTACAAATACACTTATCCCTTCAATGCCATAAGGCACTCCCTCAGAAGCTCCGCTCCCCCAAAATGGACACGAATTGCCAAGCCTGGGAAAGTGTTATTTTGTGGTGCGGTCTGCACCACTTTGTTTGTGAACAGATTTACAGAGCCAGGGCTGTGTAGGAACATCAGATAAGCGGACGACCATGAGGATATATTCGCTGAATCTGACAGAAAGTGTATTAGCTTACAATCACTCACTACACCTTTAAAAGGGACACCGCGTTGCGGAGTTACAAAAACACTCTGCTCTTTCATTTGTTTTGGATCTCAGAGACCCCCACACCCGAGATCGGACTGGCTGACGCATCTCTCTACTCCTCCCCCTAATGCTCTTAACCCCCCACCCGTCCCTCTTCCCAGGCTGTTGTAATCTATAACAAGTTACTTATACTCGCTGGAAACACAATAAGATAAAATAAGTGTTGGTGAACTTGGTCAGCAAACGCCTGTTGAAGTCTCTAATGACAGACTCTAACCAAATTAACTACTGTAAATTTGCACTACTCAGCTCGATGCTTCCAGTGGCACACATTAGCACGCTAGCTACAGCGCGACCTAATTTGTTTTCGTTCATTAGACATTTCAGCAGGAGAGTGACCTCGGTTTAAACACGACAAGACAGAGGACAATGTCCGACACCCCTGTTCCTCCCGGACCTGACGGGCTGAGAGGAAGAGGAAGCTGTACGTTCTTCATTCCCAGCGGAGGTCTTCTACGGCAGGGTGAGAGCTAACAGTAATTAGCATGCTGCTACCGCGCGTAATCAGATCAGCCTGTTTCTATACATTAAGCCTGCTGTTCATATGGGAATGCTGGGCCTTTTGATTGTCTTCAGCGTAGCATATGCTAATTGTTGATTGTCTCCAATATTATATGCTAATTGGTAGGAATTAGCATAATTCATTAACATTTGGGCCCTAATTACACAATGAAAAAAAATCTCATGAAAAACAGTTCCGTGTGCGTTGACTTTCTAATGTATGATACGATTAATGGAGTCCTTATTTGCATATGGCTAAGGAGCTTGAAATATTAAAAGTGTTGTTCAGAGAAAATGATGATTAGTCCCTAATCAAATGTTTTTTTCTGCTCTTATAAAGATGTTCTTCTGTTGGCCCTCAGGTGAGAGAAGGGAACAGGGTGCTTGGTTCTATTTATCGCAAACACTTCCCCAACAAAACTGGATCAAACCCTTTGTCTGTAATTAGCTTGCTAGCGTTTTGGAGGAGATTTACAGAAACAAATGGAGATTGCCGTATGTGTTTGAAATGGCATTCTGCATTCTCTTTGATGTCTGCGGTTTAGCTCATATTAATGAGATTCACCAAAAGATCAACCAAATTGCTTTGATTTCATCATAATTGTAGTTGTGGGCCTGTTCTCCACATTTAGCTTTCAGCTACGATGTCCTGCGCAACTCCTGGTAATCCGATCGTATCTTCTGACAACTGGAGCTATTTCACCTCCACAGAGGACTCCTCCATCTTTGAGCTTCACCTTCCACATGACTTCTGGTTGAGTTGAGACATTGTCCAGGACCTCCTGGACGACACTTGATGTATGCCAGCCTGGCAGAGCCCTCTGACGTCCAGAGCCAACCTGAGTTCAGATTTCGTCTCCTCAAGGCACCTGGGCAAGCTGAAGCCAGTAGCCCAGGGCCACACATAGGAAAGCAGGCCCCTGCAGTGTGTGTGTGTGTGTGTGTGTGTGTGTGTGTGTGGGGGGGGGGGGTTAACTTGGTGGTAATTGAACAGGGGCTTTGTAAGAATCTGCTTTCAATCCGCATAGTGCCCCCCAGGAGAGAGGGCAGGAGAGAGAATGAGAGTTTTAATGAATGGAGACTGTCATTAAAATGATAGCTATTTCCTCAGAGATCACTTCCAATTTAAATGCGGGGAAAAGAGAAAAGGCGTAATTGAAAGATCTTGGATTTTTTTCCTGCCATTCAAACTGTAAATTTGGATCTTGGGGAGATGAGAGATGGTGTGTTGCTCTAACGCTCCACCTCCAATCTCTGCCTTAAGCCAAGAGGGCAAGAGGGATCTCAAGTGTTCATACGTTTAACCCCCCAGAAAGTCAGCCCAGAGCCCATCTTGACGGGATAATGGAGGCAAATGAAACAGAACAGAATCAAGGAGATGGATCAAAGATTAAAATGAAGGAATTACTCATGGGTGGAGTTATAGTAGTCTGTTTTTTTCCTTATTACAGTAAAGACGTAATTGTTCTTCTAGTTGCTTTTGTCTAACCATATAGATGAAGTATGTATTTGAATATGTTAATATGTGTATTTGAATTAATAAAAATGTTTGACTTACAACTAGTTTAGAACTTGTGGTTTATGTTGTGAATTATTATTAGCTGTAAATAAAGAAATTAATTCATAATTAAAAATAAAGAAATGTATTTACATGGATTACATGTCTTTAGTAATACATTATAGATTGTATTATGCCACAGTTATGGGACTAGCGATTAAATTGCTCCCTGAGCGGTCTAACTCAGCCTAACCCGCTAAACCCACAAACTACACATCTGACAATTAACACTCGGAAGTTCACATTTAAACAGCAAGTGTAGGGTTTAAATGAAAGCTTGACTTTTTGAAGAAAGCATTCTTTAAAAAAAACATCACATAAGACAGTGTTTACTGACTAACCCCACATGAACGCTTCAAAATGATGCAACAAGCACATTATGAAGAATGTGTGTTAAAAGTCAAACGGCTCAAGATTCCTCACGACCAGGTCCGCCATGTTGGCAGTGTTTATCAAAGATAAGACTGATCATAATATCAGCCTTATTGGTCTCAACAGAAATGCCGCAACCATCTTGCAGATTACTCCTTGATGAGGAAAATGCAATTAAAACGTCAAGTGCGTTTTATTAGATTCGGTCCAGCCTACGGGGTTTACCAGCCTCAGGAGCCTTGCGTTCTGCCGATGGATAGCACCGGGAACTGCTGGCAACATTAGCACAATGCTGTCAAGATAATGGTAGTTAGCTCTCCTTAACATATAGCTACAGAGGGCTGGAGAGTTTATCATACATGTAGACATGTACAGCATGATGCCGCCAATACATATGGGCCTTTATTTAGAGATATACAGTGTATAATCAGTAAAGAGAGAGTCTACAGTATGGATATGCACGTGATGTGCTGTATAATGAAGTGTGATGTGTATAGTCCATTGTCCAACATATTTATGATATTTATATTATATTTCATAATGTACACTGCATTTGTTTCTTTGGAGATGTATTCATTGTAAAACTTTACTCTTCTAAATAGAGTGCTTTCTGTTGTATTGATCGTACAGCATGTTCTGGACTAACAGAGATGGTCAGAGAAATAACAGCATATCAACGTCTCAACAAACTGTTCATCCTGTCCTGAGAACAGCCAATCCTCCCAGCCAGCCATTAGGAAACATTTAATTATAATAATTCTTCCCTCTATATTTCTTTAAAATATACTTTATCATATACAGTAAGTAAAATGTTAAAATTTGAATGAATTACTTCTTTCAGACTGATAAACTGTATTGACCTTTAAACGACAGTTTGTTTGGATACAGCTGATGTGACGTTAGAGGAGAAAATACAAATAATATGAGAAAAGAAAAAAATAGATCTTTTTAATGGAGTTTAACAATCGGTCTCTCGACGACTCATTAGCATGACCACTTTGACTTATTTTACAGCCATTGGTAATTAGTATTTGCAGGAGTTACGGCCATAATCAGGCAACTTCTCCCTTTGAGTTTCTCCCAGTTAGATGTTAACTTTAACGCTCTGAGGATAGACAGTGGCTATAAAACTGTAGGGTTCCTGCAGGGGAACTTTAGCACCAGCCATAAGATGATTCTTTTTATTTCAAAGCTGCTATTAAAAAAGGACAATTTTCACGGGCAGCCTTGATGGAGTTGTAGAGGTCAGTAAATCTGATGGATAGCTGGGCGGTTTGGAGGCGGTGTAGCAAGTACGCTAACAACAAATGCGGAAACTGTAGGGGGTCACTGTGACTGTACACAAACGGTCCATTGTCTTATCAATATTCAATGTTCAAAATTATATCAGTGTGGGCAATAATGGCTTTCTACAGACCTGAGGTTTTTCAGTATTATAATGTATTCTTCGTTGTTCTTAATTGGATCTGTTGAATTCTTCCTTTCTCTTCTTTATGTGAAGATTTTTAGTTTTCTTGTACTGAAAATATTTCTTGGGTAAACTGCCCTGGCCTATCTCAGCCCATTGCTTTTGGTCCCCAGAAGGTTCTGGACCTTGGACAGGACCCGTAGCGTCCAAGAAGGGACCTAGAGGTCCTAAGAAGGGTCTGGTTTTTACAAGGGTATGGTTCTCTTAAGGTTCTGGTCTGCGGAGGGGTCTGGAAGCTTCTGGTTCTCTGACAGTTGGTTACTTAAATGTACTGTATAAGGTATGGTTTCTTAATTAAAGGTATAGTCAAATATTGTAAGCTAAAACACTTTTTTGTCAAATTCACCAAATATCGCTTCGCATTTCGCTAGTTTCCAGTTCTCTGTTCGTGCTGAAAAAATAACACTGCCCTGGCTTCGTGAATAGGATCATAAATAACAATGCCATTTTTTTCAATGTGTGGGGCAGGGCTTTAGAGGGAGCTTGTTTTGATGTGATCTTTAAGTTAGCGAGCGTTCTTGAGAATGAATAACCCTGCCTTTAATGTTCTGGTGTGCGGAAGGGTTTGGTTCTCAGAAGGTTCTGCTTTTCAGAAAGTTCTGGTCTCTGTTCAACAGGCATTGCTGTTCTGGACTCATTTCTGCTCTCTCATCTTTGTTCATCGTCTTTTACTGCCCATCTAATGGCTTATTTATGACATTCATTCTTTATAAGGCCGCTCCTGTGTGGCCTCATTATGATTGGATCTCTGCTTTGAAATTCCTGGATAATTATGAGCTTCATTGTTTTAATAAGAGCCTCGGTCAGCCCGGAACTGTGTAGTAACTTCACTGTTCCCATAGGGATGCATCTGAGGGCAGCACCAGCACTGGACAGATGGAAATCATATTCACTGTTGGTAAATATTTATACTGCTGCATGTCAACTGGGACGTGTGAAGCTCATCAACTCTGCTGTAAATGCCATCCAACTGTGGCATTAATCTGAACTCCATACATCACATCACAGTGGTATTTGCGTGGGATCTTTTAAATTAAAGCAACATCGCCTGCTGTGGGGAGGTCACGTGTAGAATACCAAGTCATCAGTCAATCAATGGCAAATACTGAAGATAATGCTGTGTTTGAGCATATCTCGGAACCAGAACGTTCCGACTTCCATAGGAAAATCATACAAAATGCCCCCTCATCTTGGAATTTCATGACGGAATCTCGGTCAAGGCTTCTCAACACCGAGTTCAGACTTGACGTCAGAGCAACATGGCTGCCCACACCGTCATTGTTTCATTTTCCAACAAAGTTTAATGTCGACTTGGTCATTAAGTTACATAGTCGTCGTGCATGTCACTCAAAAAATACCTCTCCTGTCAAGTAGGTGGGTACTGACGCAGTTAGCCAGCGCTGTGTCCCAGAATTTAGGTAAAGACTGGCTCTGCGAGACTATGCCATGGAGTGCTGCCACTAGCAAGCCTGTTGACATTCCAGAGTCCATAATGGAAAGCCTTACATGACAGAACCTCTGGATGTTTACATTATCTCCATGGTTCTATTATCTACTCAATTACTTTTACTGTGCAAGATTGTTTGGAGAGGCCATATTTGAGTGGATATTGGACACATGCTCGTTGCCCCCCAGAATCAATTTGTGCCGTCCATACGGTTGCTTTAACCAAGGGTTCTCTTGAGGTATCTCAGAGCTCTCAGGCAAATGCTCACATCTCAGCCAGACCTGCTCTGTATTCTGTCAGCAGTATCACAATACTGCCCCAAAGGCGGAACAGTTTAGCTAATTGTGACGGTTGAGCACACGCAACTGCTTATAACGAATGCGTAATTCTTATTGTGTGCTCAGTTCGTGAATTGCCTTCATAATTTCATAATTTAGTCATTGTGATTGTTAATGTTGTAGGGCCCAAAAGCAATGGGCTGAGATAGGCCAGGGCAGTTTACCCCAGAAATATTTTCAGTCATTTGTGTATTTATTTTTGCATTAGTACAGTGCTGCAGTATTATCTGTACTGTGGTCAATGGCGGCTTCTGAAAAAATAAAACACTTTTTCCAAATTAACATCCATGGGGAGACATAACAAACTCACAAGGAGAACTTCAACGACAGCAGGACCTGTAAATCTCACCGCACCGACCAGCAGACCATATCTATTTTCTCCCTCCCATCGTTAGATACTCTTTACAGTCCTGTAGATATAATTCAACCTCAAATCGCACATACACACCGTTGAGGGAGCTTGGATCTCCGTGAGTTTGGGACCTTAGCATCCTGAGGGTTGCACAAAGTGTTGGTACATCTACTCTTCATCTGCCCATGTCATCACCTCAGTACAACTTTCATGCGCCTGGTCTTACAGAGCTTGTTGAAATGTTTACAGCCACTCCTTGCTCACTGACAGTGTGCGGTCACATGATACTTCTCCCAGTTCATCGTTGTTCTTCGAGTGGGGCCATCTCCGCATCGCACGAGCATAAATCTGCCAGGCTAGCAGAGATCTTCATCCCGTGATCTCTGCGGTTTGGTGTTCCAGAACATCTCCCTGGCTTGGCCGGGCTGCAGCTCTTGGCAGGTGACAGTGTTTTTGGGTCTGCTGAGATCATTAAAGGTATTATTTGGCCCTGTGTTTCCCCCAGTCTCATTAAACATGCTGAATCCATTTGTTTAGCAAGCAGCTGAGGAATGGGAGCTTATCCTGGCTCCCATTGATTTATTAACACTGATTTCGGCCTCTGAGACCTCCACCGTGATTTTCGCGTTGCTTCAGGAATTTCAATGGTGAGGAGCCTTCATGCTGGCAGGCGATGATCGACTTAATGGATGATAATCTGATGGATGTGAACTAAATCTATCAGTCAGAAGGCTAAATATTAGATAGACTTGGGCAAACAAGCAACGATCTCCACATGAGAGCTGTTTACATTCTGTTTACATTCAGGAGATGGAACACCAGCCAATGCTGGTTCACACAGATGTGTGTGTGTGATATTATCTCGCAGGGTTATAGGTGGCCAGCTGTCTTCTCTGATATTCTGTTCTGTGTTTCAGTCCAAGCTGTCTGATAGGTTTTATGATGAATCTACATATTTCCTGTCTCCTGGGGGAAACACATTATTGGGAAGCACTCGATCTCTGAGTCCATTTCCTGTCGACTTTAATAGTTTCCAGGTGAGGGGTGTTTCCCCGCACTCGCCTGGGAATGCTTATTAAAACTGTTTTCATATTGATACAGTTGGTTTGATACTTACCAGATTTGACAAAGTAAAGATCTCGTTTGGCGTAATATTACAAGGGAAACATAAGTGAGTTATTTGGCCATGGCAGCGCTGGAAACCGAACATTGTTAAAGCGCAGACCCTGAAACCTGACACGGGCTCCCGCTACACATTTGGTTTTCATTATTTTTTACTTGAACAATTTTACAATAGCACCCAGGGATTAAGTCATGTGTCGCCACGGCCAAGCTAAACATCCTGCCTCCTCCGTGAGGAAGAGGAGGGATGAAGGCAGGAAGCAGGTGTAAAGTGCTAACCAAACGCTAGCAAAGCACAACGCGAGGGGTTTGGCGGGGGGGGGGGGGGGGGGG
>JAODUK010000002.1:4219984-4232998 GCA_027564635.1 Typhlichthys eigenmanni | reverse complement strand
ATGGTGAAAGCACACATCCTTGAGGGGAGCCAGTTGAGGAGCAAATTTGATCTGATAAAATCCCATTTACTCTCACTTATAAGATGCTTTTTGGCAACTATGCCCAACATGATGAGCTGTCAGTTTCACGTTTCCAAGGTAACTCTTACAGCCAGGTAGCAGCGCCTTTCATTAACAAAGTCTGGCAGTTTTCAAACGACGTGAACGATTAAATATGATTCAAACGTAGATGCTTAACCTCAAAAGCACATCATCATATGACCCAAAATCAATAAACCCATAGAACTCAGTAGGCCAAGACACAAACACTCCCAGGGTTTCCCTGTAGGCCAAGTCACCAGCACTGCCAGGGTTTCCCTGTAGGCCAAGTCACCAACACTGCCAGGGTTTCCCTGTGTGCCAAGGCACCAACACTGCCAGGGTTTCCCTGTAGGCCAAGTCACCAACACTGCCAGGGTTTCCCTGTGTGCCAAGTCACCAACACTGCCAGGGTTTCCCTGTGTGCCAAGTCACCAACACTGCCAGGGTTTCCCCGTGTGCGAACCACCACCGTTTGAGTTGTAGCAACTGATCTGTGGCCTTTTGTGTATATACCATTCACATGACAAAGTCTAATCCTGACCACTTCCTAGCCACAAGCTGCTCTGCGCTTGTCGACATGCATCGTGTTAAAAATACCACATCTATTAAAATATCATAGCTGTCCTGATTAAAAAACACCTCTCCTTATTTTCTTTAACTCGCTTTCTAGCCTCGAAATAACCACAGTAGATGAGAGGGATTTAGGAGGAGAAAGGTTCATGTCATGATGAGACATGTGAGAATTCCTCCATAATATTGTATATACAGTATTTTTCCTTATGGAAGCAATTTTATATAATATGTTTGTGCAGTTATCTAATTCATAGTACATATATTTTTTAATGTTCTGGAATTTGCGGCAATTAAGCATATATGGACAATGAAAGCAAATAAGATTGTTTTGCATCATAGTCATTAATTGATGTTTAGAGGTTATCCAATACAGGTATTAATTGTGTAACCTAATTTACCTACTTTCAACTCAAAATTGTAGATAGCGGTACATCTATGTACTGATGTGAATAAATTAAATTAAGCAGACTTCCCACCACGAACTGACAGGAGTTTGTACAGTTTGTCATATGAAGGGAATCTTCTACTACAGTAAGGAATCAAGTTGGCACAAGTGTGCATTATACCTCACTAGGTAATGACTTCAATCCATGTTGCTGTGGGCGGTGAGGAGGCCAGGTTGCAGTCTGGTGCTTGGTTCAGAGGCTTTGGTCTTGCTAGGTGGCTCTGATCTAACAAAGAATAGACTATTCATTTGTGGTTATTCTTTACGAAGTTTTCGGGAAGAGGAGCGGCTGTGCTTCCTAGAAATGGAAAGCATTTAATCAACGCTCTCCATCTCCCTGTCTCTCTCGCTCTCTATCTCTCTCTCCCGGTGAGAGAGAGAGAAACATTTCCCCCCAGATGTGCAATATATTGTGGGGGGTGTGTGCTCATACAGTGTTTTAGGCTGGTATCTGTAGCACTTCTTCCACAACACACAGTAATTGCAGCTTGAACGCTGGGCCTCGGGTTACAGAGACTCACAGATGAGTGTCTTCAGTTCTCGCCTGCATACACACTCACTCTGCACTTCTATCAAACCAAAACCATGTCACTACATTACCTTCGGAGAGCATTTACAGTAGACTTTAAGGTGGCTATTCCTAGCGTAAATAAACATGAGAATGTTTATCCTCATAAGGCGGGATAAACGTAGCTAGAACAGTCAGGTCATCTTCCAGAAAGATCTTAGGTTTAAATACTCATGCTAATTCTGTAACCCCTGCCATTTCATAATCAGTTGTACTTTAGCCTTACCTGCTCATAAATACATGTACTGTAACATCTGCTTTTAACTATTAATACTACTGTACATGTAGCCGCTACCTGCTTGTGTGTTGGCTTGTAATACTACAGTAACTGTGACTCAGAAATACTCCCACTAATTAACCCCTGCCGTGCTCCTAAATACTTGTACTTACTTAAAGTTGCATTTGAAAAAGTGTTTGCTAAATGACTTAATTGTTAATAGTTTCTGTGTAAAACCTGATATCTTTAGTTGATCTTACCGTGTGTAAGTGTTGAGGCAGCATGCAGAAGAAATAAAAGGTTCAATGAGAACACAATAAGACAGATGAAGATCTGTTGGAAGGTGGCATACCGTCATTTACATCCCCCTCGCTAATTAAATTTCACCCTAAACTGGAGGATTTTTATTTAAATGAGCTCGCGTTTTTCCTTGTTAGCGCACCTGTGCTCTCCATCTCCTAATTAAAATAAGAATCCTGCAAATGTCTACATCCGCAGACAGAGATTCTGTTGCCAAATATTGAGCAAGGTAGCATTGTGCTAATTAATGTTAGAATCGGGGTGGGGTGGCAGTACGCTGTTGGTGGGGGGTAGGGAGTGAACATCATCTCATCCTAGTGAAACTGTTTAGAGGGAAGAAAGCGACAAACAAACAGGAAAAATAAAGCTTCATCTGCCGCCACAAGTCCAATATCCTGTAGGACAACGGGCGTCCTCTGAACCGTGTTACTGTGTCCTCAAGCCATTTTGACACCACAACGTGATCTGCCTCGGTAGGGGGGTGGCACTCAGGAGGCAGTGCCGACGTGAACAATACCTTGTTATATTTCATGAGCTGGATTCTATTCTCGACCGCAGAACGAAAGTGTTACTTTTTTTTTTAAAGAAGTTGCAGGTTTCATATGCACTTTTCTTGCACTGAGAATTAATGTGTAAATACTTTTGATTCAATTGATGCTAGATGGGTGCTAATCACATTCAAGACAAATGAATATTACAACAATTAGCGGGTTTGATGGAAGTAATCACACAACCTAACTTCACTGCTTATATTTAACTTGTAATAAAAGGCTAAAATGGTACCTTAGGAAATGATACTAATTAAGCAACATTTGCCACGATGAGGCAAACAAAAAAATGAACACTGGAGCTATTTCCTGCTCACAAACAGTGAGAAACAGTGGTAATAAAACCGGCACAGGCCAGAGACAGGGAAATATCAGAGTTGCAACCATCTCCAGTCACTCCAATGGATCGTTTTTTCCAGTGCAAAAGAGCCTTCAAATAGTTCCCGGAAGTTAGCCTAAATACTAAAAGTACACTATTAATTACATCATATTACATCAGATTACATCATATATATATATATATATTACATCATATATATATATATATATATTCAAATTACCCACCAAGAACTTCCTGGAACTATTGTTCCATAGGTTTTGCCTCTCCACGAATCGTGATCGTTGAAAATGTTGAACTTACGTTGTCGTAACTCTTTTATTTCAATGGCTCTGGCACCATGGGTGTATTATGTCTGGCACAGGCTAATTGGAGTTGTTTGTTTAAGCAAGAGCTTGTCAACAGTGTATCTGCTATTACTAATAGACTTGGTATGGTGCAGTGTTCGGCAACCAGTGAGCAAAGCACAAATCATCATCTTGCAGGAAAATACTGTGACAGATGCGTCACAGTGTTTCAGGTGTGTTTCAGGTGTGCTTCAGGTGTGCTTCAGGTGCGCTTATAGGTGTGCTTATAAGTGTGCTTCAGGTGCGCTTATAAGTGTGCTTATAAGTGTGCTTCAGGTGTGCTTATAGGTGTGTTTCAGGTGAGCTTCAGGTGAGCTTCAGGTGTGCTTCAGGTGTGCTTCAGGTGAGCTTCAGGTGTGTTTCAGGTGTGCTTCAGGTGTGCTTATATGTGAGTTTAAGGTGTGCTTCAGGTGTGTTTCAGGTGTGCTTATAGGTGTGCTTATAAGTGTGCTTATAGGTGTGCTTCAGGTGTGCTTATAAGTGTGCTTCAGGTGTGCTTATAAGTGTGCTTATAAGTGTGCTTCAGGTGTGCTTATAGGTGTGTTTCAGGTGAGCTTCAGGTGAGCTTCAGGTGTGCTTCAGGTGTGCTTCAGGTGAGCTTCAGGTGTGTTTCAGGTGTGCTTCAGGTGTGCTTATATGTGAGTTTAAGGTGTGCTTCAGATGTGCTTCAGATGTGCTTATTGGTGCCTTCAAACCTCACACACTGAATTCAGATGAAGGCTGCATATGAAATATATCTTTACGTCCTGCCTGTGGATAGATAGAGATGTTGATTTCAGAGGTTTCTAAGTTTTCAGCCGTCCATTTGGTGTTAACAGATCTTTGGGGTGGAGGAATAGCACGTTCCATCTCGTGATTCTGTTGATGTAGTACTTTGAATACTGCAACCAACTGTACTCAACGTTTTCTTCGCATATTTCACACTTCTCAACCAAGATGATACATAATAAAATAGCATCTTATTTAGCTGAAATAACAAACCCCAAATGAATATGTCGAAGCCAAATGTAAAAATGTTATGACGAATGCGATTACCATCATTTGCATTTAGTTTGCGTTAGTGTGTGTCTAGCAACCACTTAATTCCCGCAAGATCTCTATTTTTCTTCAGTTCTTCAGCACACACACTAGAAACACAAGAGAGGTTTTGTTTCATTGTGTTAAGTCTCACACGACGTCTCATATGACGATTTCGAATAATGAATCATAAAAACTACTAGGACACTTTCTCCAAACAAGCCCCCGTGTGAGCAAGACAGGAGAGATTTGTAAGGCCATTAGCTTGTGAGCTTGGCTAATTTGTTTAAAGTGCCAACAGGTTAACAGGAGTCCTCTGTCCTTTGAAACAGTGAAAACGAGCCTGCCTTCACCCCCCTAACCCCCTCCCCCCCACCGCCCCCAAACCAGCTTGTTCAGATGCGGCCATGCATGCCTAAACTGGGGAGGAGGTTCCACATTTCTGCAAATTAGCTGATGATTTCCCTGCCGGGGTTGGTGCTGGGAGCTGGAGCAGAACGGCAGGTCTAAACACCCGGGCACCCGTCACAGCGGTTGAACAAAAATGGCCGCCTGAGATTCAAAATGCTATAGCCAGGGGTATTAAAAGCAGGGATTACCCAAATGCTCCTCACACGGTCTGTTTAGCTCTATGTCTGCAGGCCAGCTGATGTGATGTCAGCACTAATGTCTCCTGTTGCCAAACACAACAGGTTTCTACTGTGATTAGACTCTACTCTATAGCGATGGGATCATCTAGGCTTTAACACACAAAGGCCTAACTAAAGATGTTTGTCAGTTGTAGCCCACAGGTGCCATGTTGATACAGTTAGCAGTGCTGACAGCCGTTCCTACTGACCATAAATGTGACAAATCTATTAGTTAATACGTTTCAATATAAAAGCTGGTCACATGACTATAGTTCGGGAGAAATGCCACACCTGCTACGTCACCTATACTTACCAAACCTTTGCAACTTTAAAGTATAGTGAGTTATTCTCGAGAACACATGCTAAATTAAAACTCAAATAAATCAAAACACCTCTCGCTCAGAAGCTCGACCAACCCGTGAAAGACTTTGTACAGGGTGTGTTATTTTATTCTATATACAGGTCATACATAAAAAGTGTGGAAATGTGGAGCGCCTATGAAATCAACTAAACTTGAGGTTCATAGGCTTCGCCGTAGGAAACTACAGGCTTCTTTAAATTAAATGCAGAAAAATGCTAGAACTCAATACATCTCTCATTTAATCTCCTCGACCAAGAAAACCCCCCAAATCTTGTTTGATTCCGAATTCAATTGTTTCTCTCTCTGCCCCTCGAGTAGCATTGTTCTCTAAATCAGACAATAATGGATTCTTTACTTTCTTTGTCGATAATATCAGCAATATCAGAGCAAGTATCTCGCCATCACATCTTTACAACTCTCCCTGCTGTTCTTTTCCCTGCTCGTGGTACTCCATTAAACCATTGACATTACAAGACATCACCAATTTGCTAGTTAAATCTAAACCTTCCTCTTGTCCTATTGATGTTGTCCCTAATGTGCTGTTTACACAAGCTTTTTATTCTATTAGCCATGTATTGTAGAAATGCTTAATACTTTTAACTGGTGTAGTTCCCATCTCTTTAAAACATGCTATTGTTGAACCAGCACTTAAACAATCCAGTTTGGATCCATCACCACCTAAGAATTACAAGCCAATATCTAAACGTTGAAAAGGTTGTAGCAGATCATCTTACTGCTTTCTTAAAGATCCATGAGGTTTTTGACACATTGCAGTCTGGTTTCCGCTAAAACCATTCTGTGGAAACTGCGTTACTTTAATAAGTCTCTATGATATTATGATGTCAGCTGAGTCTGGGGAACACACAGTTTTGGTCTTATTGGACCTCACATCAGCCTTTGACACTATTGACCATAATATTAATGTTAATAGACTTTTTGATCTGGTTGAAATGTCTGAATGTTTTTAATTTGTTTATATCTTACCTTTCTGGCAGATGTTTAAGTGTTTTTGCAAATCAGATCATGGCTGAAATAGAATCATTTTTACGTGGGGTACCTCAGTATTCTGTCTTGGAAACGATTCTGTTCCTTCTAAATTTCCTCTAAAACAGATTATCGGGCATCATTTTTATGTGGATGATATTCAGTTGTACTGCTGTTGTCCTTCAGTTGTGCTGAGTTCTTTAAACTTCTTATTTAATTAACTGCTTGACTAGAATAAGGCAGTGGTTAAGTGAAAACTATTTACTTCTGAACTAAGATAAAACAGAAGCACTAAATAGAGCCCCTGGAAAGCATTCCTCAGATTAAGCAACACGTGAAGCTCGTCTGTCCAGCCGAGCCTCATGTGTTTAGGTGTTTTTGATTCATCAATGTCGTTTGGAGCACCACTCCAAACAATTCATTAGAAACTACTTCTTCCAATTGAAGAACATATCCACACTAAGATCACTGGTGTCAAAGGCCCAATTTAAGATGATCATTCATGCTTTTATTTAAAATCATGTTTGGATTTTTGCTAACAGTACTTTTACATGTATGAATGAGAAAGAGCTTTATCGCCTTCAGGCTGTTCAGAACTCTGCTGCAAGGATTTTAACTCACACAAGCAAAAGAGTATTCACATCACATCACACACATTTTAGAATACATTTTAAACTCCTGGTTCTTTTAGAGAACATGGACAAGCTCTTGCCTACATCTCTGAGCTTCCCCACAATCCCACCTGTAGTCTTAGGTCATCAGGTCAGAGGATGTTAGTGGCAGGGTACGGTCACATGTGCAAAATTGATAGCTGCCAATATTCGCCTCCTGTTCACTTCCATTCAACGCAAGCAAAGGGGTGAATAGAACCTTCGCTTCCTGCGGCGAAGCAAAAAAATCAGTGGTCAAAGTTCACCTTTGACCTTTGACCGCACAGAATTGGCAGCCTTAACCAACAGCAAGGTCGTGTGTGGTTGACTCCGCAGGGTGAATCCAACAAGCATTCATAAGAACTACAAAACACTTGCCATTTCGCATGGCGATATTCACATGGCGAGGTACGACCCCATTCCTTTTCTATGGAGTCATGTGACTGTGTTCGCAGGGGATTGTGAGATATCTATCAGCGCGGAACATTTTAAAAACCAGAGCAAACTTATGCAAATTTGAACAAAGATTCGTGAGGCGATGGCCTATCAGGAGAGAGAGATGTGTCTCTGCTTTGTATATGTTCTTCCGTCAAAGGTTCCTACCACACTTCTGTTCCTACTATCAATGGAGGAGAACTGTTCCATAATGTACTGTAATGCTGAATGCTCATAACTAACATTTTACTGTTCAAAAGAAAGGTTTACTAGAGGTTTGTCATAAACCTTCAACAGAACACTTGAGAGTCTCAGACCCAAATGGATTAGCTTGACGCTTGCACAGTAGAAGGTCTTTTTCGGAGGCCTGTTAAATTCTGTTATGCTGAGCCTGGCTGACTGGGAAAAGTTAATCTTGATATCTGCTACAGCTTCAGAGCAGATGTAACAGTGAAAATATCACCTCATATTTTTGCTGAGACAGACAGATAGATTGATAATTTAGAAAGAGACACTGATTAGTTCTCTATTTAATTCTGCCACATCATATTTCTTCATTAGTTTATTAATAATAAACGGTTGAGGACATAATAATAATAATAATAATAATAATAATAATAATGTTAAAGTGGTAAAAGTTCACTATTCAAACATTGAAATTAGCTGAAATCTAATTTAGAGAAGACTATGCCTATTTATTGTAAAACGGCCTGCATTTTGCACCAAGAACATGGACAACAAATAAGGGTATTGTTTTGCTTCTTTTCTTTAGAGCCGGAGATGAGCTATTATCTTAGTATCTCTGAGAGCTAGCCTACCTTCTGCTTTGTATGGAAATGCTATAAGCATCAGTAGGATAATAATGACACAAATGTTTTACATGGAAGCAATGAGCCAGAAACTGCTTTGAGTTTCTTTCTCTTTGTCCCTGGGTGTGTAGAAACAACCAGAAAAACAATATACTCTAGCTCCACTCTATCATTTACAGCACCTGTGGGGTAACAAGACGTTGTGAATTCTTGCTTTTAGAGGCCAATTCAGTAAAACTAGCCTCTGGTTAATTACTGTAGGAAGAGCACAACTCAAAATGATCTTCACGTTGGGTTGTCCAAGTGCAAAAAGCAGTACATTCCAAGATGATCACTGGAAACATCCAGTAAAAGGTCAGAGATCATCTTGACAACAAGGGTAATACAAATATCTGAGATGGTTTCCCAAGTTTGAACATCATGACAGGAATGTATGTGTTTTGGGCCAACTGCCAAGCTATTGTGTCGTCATGTGGCATGTCCTCAAAGACTGTAGAAAAGATAGAGACAATTCACCTGGTTCATTCAGGCCTTTAGTGCCTGTGAAGCCAATTGGGCATACATATCACATCAGACTAAACATATTTGACCTAAACACAATAGAGCTACAATACACAATAATGCAAAGGTAAATCCTTATTATCTAACAATACTGTCTATCACCCTATTTATTGCATGCATACTGACAATGATATGGATAGCAAAGCAATATGACTGTAGTGAAAATAATATAATAAATGACTGTCCTACTGTTTAAAAAACAACAAGTGAAGCAAATTGCCAGTACCAGACAGTCGGTGTGAATTTAAAGCGCTGTATTAAAAAGTTGTAATCATAAGCATATGCAGACCAATCTGTTCTGTTATCTGTCTGTGTGCTGATCACCAAGCACTGCTCTCGCTCGCTCTCTCTCTATCTCTCTCTCTCTCCCTCTCCCTCTCTCTCCTCCCTAGTCTTGACTGTATGAGGCTCTCTTATGAATCTGGAAGGATTTCACAAGTAATAATTCATAGGCTAATCTCACTCCATGACTCTAATTAACGCATCATTAAAAGCATAATTCAGATAATTATAATTTCTCACTTTTTAAATGAGAGACAGGGAAAAAAATTGAATGGGTGTCTGTGGAGCCAATTTAGTGAGAGAAACAAATTCTGAAAAAGCACAGGGGAGAGAGAGAGAGAGAGAGAGAGAGAGAGAGAGAGAGAGTATTTGGTTCACCATATGCATGCAGAAGTATGCAATTTATATTTGCAATTAACTAACTTACTTGGACTTTTACCAAGGGGGCCCATTTTTAGGTCAACCTTAAAATCATCACAGTCATCATCATCATCATCATCATCTTCATCATTCAAGGGGACACTCCCTTAAGGGGCCCCAGAAAACCAAATATCCCATTTCTGTTTGAAACACCTCTGCACTAATGTGTAGTGTAATGGGTTAGTCTGCAGGGGAGGGGTAGAGAACAGTGTGAGCCTATGAGCTCACACTGGGTGGGGGTGTAGGGGGAGTATAGAGAAGACATGAGCCACTCAACACATTTATTTTCAGTCCACAGTGATGTTATAATGCTGGTTTTAACCACAAAACTGTTCCACTTTCATGTCAACTCTAATAGCAATTTAATTCCGTATTTAATTTCCTTTTGAAACACAATTTTTCTAATTTTCTTTGGTTTTTGCTCCCATGAGCCAGAAATAGAGGCTTGTGTCTAGTCCACTCCAGCTGTTTGCTTTAGGACTTCTGATTCAGTCAAACACATATGTGCATAGTCTGTGATGTCATCGGCGGGCGCCTGTTTTGTCAGTATACTGCAGATGTTCCTCCTTTCTGGCAACTGTCCAAATCAATTATTCTATATCCCCACACATAGGCACACACACACCTCTTCAGCTCTCATCAGAGGTGTGAGGGAGGTAAGCATCTATCACATCCTCTCTCTCTCTCTCTCTCTCTCTCTCTCTCTCTCTCTCCACTTTCAAAATAAGTCTAACATGAACACCTGTCTGTTAAAATAGCCATTAAAATATTAGCTGCAAAGGATTGTGGGATACTGGAAATTTCCCAGAAGACACCCATCTGAAGGAAACGATTTAGTAAAGTCCGTACAAGTATCATTTCTACATGTCTAAAGTCAGGTTTTACATATTCGGCCTTATGAGCAGCTTGTGGTTACAGTAAGTGCAGGGATTTATAGGTCAGTGTGTGATTGCCCCTGTGGTTATTAAAGGTGGAGTCAGTCATTTTGAAGAAAGCTTGTTTATATTTGAACTAGATCAAAACACATACACCCCCCCTTCAATGCCATATAGTGTGCTCCCTCAGAAGCCCCGCCCCCTTCAACGCCATATAGTGCTCACTCAGAAGCCCCGCCCCCTTCAACGCCATATAGGGTGCTCCCTCAGAAGCCCCACCCCCTTCAATGCCATATAGGGTGCTCCCTCAAAAGCCCCACCCCTTTCAACACCATATGGTGCTCCTTCAGAAGCCACGCCCCCTTCAACGCCATATGGTGCTCCCTCAGAAGCCCCGCCCCATTCAACACCATATAGGGTGCTCCCTCAGAAGCTCCACCCCCAGCATTGGACAGGCATTGCATGCCAGGGTAGTGTTGTGTGGTGCGCAGGGTTGGGTAGGTTACTTTTTTAAATGTAATCAGTTACAGTTACTATGGTTACCAGACTAAAATTATAATCAGTAACGTAATTTTTGGATTACATACATTTAACAACCATTACACAGGTTGTCATTTTTCAGAAGGGCCGAGGCAGGGTAGTGATTGTGAAAGTAATATTGTAGTTTATACAACGACCAAGTGATCTGATTGGATGAGAGGCATTCCATGAGTGCCAATATTTCAGTCTAACACACTGGGACTGTTAACTATGCATGCATCACTCCACTTTACCAGTGTTCTTCTAATAAGAGTTGCTAATTCGAAAAACAACACACTTCTGATAAGCTGTTCAAGTGACTCAACATATTTTACTTCACTATCTGCGTGATAAATGGAAACAGGCAAATGTAGATGTCTACATGATACAAACGTGGATATATTGGATACAAATTAGCTGATCTGCATGACATGAAAACGTATGTAACAAGCTAGTGATGTTTATATTTTGCTTGGTAACAGTCCAGAGACACTCTGTCTACGACCGAATCACAGCCGTGTGTATATTCAGTCTAACGCACTCCCTCTCGTGTGTTATTGCTAAAGTAAGTAACTAGTAACGTAACTAATTACGTTTAATACCCAGTAATAAGTAAAGCAATATTATTACTTTTTGAAAGAGTAATAAGTAAATAGTAACTTATTACTATTCCTTAGTAACTTGCCCAACACTGCCTAAAACACAAGCTTGTTGTTAATGTGTCAGGTGTTGAACCCAGAAAAGCATGAAGATGTTTATATGACTTGAATGATTTGTCTCACACAGATCATAAATATATGCATAACCTGGCTGCATACTATAACGCCAATACAAAACATTACAGTTGAATGGACCCAGGAAGGTTCCTCATTAGGAGGAACGGGGTTGTTTGTTCCTTCTCACCTGTCAGTGCTGAAGCTGTCATCTCCGTTAGCACAGGTGTAGAGTCAATGTCACCTTCACAAAGCCTTCCTCGACATCACCAGCAAGACAACCGGTGCCACGACAACAGTCACCAACACACTGTGAATCACACGCAGGCATTTCACACACCGGTTGAATAAAGGTGTGGATTAATTTAATTTAGGGTTTTAGTTGGGAAATTGATATGTCTGGTGCTTGTGCTGTTGTCAGGGCAACATACTGTAAACAGGATGATGCATTTTTCAGCTTTGGTCACTCAGTGTTTCTCATGGTCAGTTTGTTACGTCACGTAAAATCTATCAAAAGCTGAGGTGTAAAAACCGCACCCTGACATCGATAGACATTATGCAGCTCATAATTATATCCATTTCATTTAGGCAGCATTAACATTATTGCATGATTTACTGTTTTTGTCTCGGTGCCTACTTGGGCCTATTTAGTGAAACATCACTCCATACATGAAACACATGTTCCTAGACCATGTCTAACGATTTTGGTCAAAGCCAAACATATTCTCGTAGCTAGCTAGCTGCCGGTAGTTAACTTTAGTAGCTAACTATCAGATTGACTGTGAAATGTGTCGTTTTTGGCTGTCGGGTACACAGAATCAGTTCACATTATGTTCCAAATGACGATGTTGGTTGTAGTTGGTGTAAATTAGTCTACTTAAGTTTGAAGTCATGTCCAAGCCTACTGTATGTTGCTCATTTCACAGCTGTTATTATTACATATTTTACTTCCCATTGAAAATAATATAGCCTATAAGAGCATCCTGAGTAATATAGGCCTATAGCCAGTCGTTTACATTCTGTTGTGTTGCTGCTATAATAAGATATTTACAGATGTAAAGTCACATTACTGTAAATTAGCGGGTTTTTTCACACTGAGCGCGCTGATGACATCATTACATGACATCTCTACCTAGCAGAGAGATGGCACAGACGTGTTTATGCACCCTCTCTACCATGTCTCCCGTTCAAATTAACTCTTACAAATAAATCTCTGAAAATCTAGAAAAATAAAGAATTCTATGGAGTTCAGTCGATGCTCTTTTCAGACAATAGACACTCTCTCTCTCTCTCTCTCTCTCTCTCTCTCTCTCTCTCTCTCTCTCTCTCTCTCTCTCTCTCTC
>JAODUK010000002.1:4158905-4172345 GCA_027564635.1 Typhlichthys eigenmanni | reverse complement strand
GAGATGTAATTATTGCAGAAAGAGGCTTCAGTGCCAAAGACCTGTAGGCTGCCTGTATTGTGCACTGTTGAAAATACTAGTGAGGACAGCATCAACTGCATCTAGTGGAACTAGGAACAACAAGTAGACTTGCTGCAGTCAGAATCAATATCCGCTGTTCATCTCTCTGCCAAGCAACTGTTGAAGGACTGTCCTCCTTTTGTGATAACAGTTTTGTTACCAATTATTACCTAAGAGTATAAAGAAACTATAGGCAAAACCCATAACCTGAAAGATACAGAAGTTGGAAAGAAAAGACGTTGGATGAGCAGTCAAGGCATGTGTGAAAGAGGTGAGTGTTACCGGAGAAGTAGGGGATGATCGGCCCTCCAAGTTACGATCTCTCCGTAACGCTCCTCTCACACGGACAGCCCACTCCGACGTTGATCCTCATGTTCATTGTCCAAAAAGAAACATATCAAACAAAAGAAAAACCCACGGGAGGAAAACTACTAGTCTCTGCTGGCATGTCGTATCTCCCGCTCGTCCTCCTGTGTCAGACTCTCCTCCAGGAAAACAGGTGCTTGTACTTATCAACACCCCTGGATTAAATGAAGGCGGGAACACATCCAAACTGCACGCGGCTATGAAGCATGCAGTGTATTGGTGCAAACCCACCAATCACTGCACTGTAATATTTGGTCTTCCCACACAGAAATGTATACATACTATTTCCCTTATGTTGTTAATGTTTTTGTTAAGTAGGCAATATTGTTTTAGGAAAAAACACCTTAGCATTTTTTTAATCATGTCCTTCAAAGTTAATTTCACCCACTAGTGTTGACACGTTGATTTAGCGACTGTTTCTTTAAATTTTACTGTATTTTATGTAATTAGCTGTGCTGTGATTGGCTAACATCATCCACCGTGATCCAACCTTGCAGTCAACGTGCCTGACGGTAAACAATGGCTTCTGCTGCGCCAGGATTACAGCCTTACATGTACAGTATGAACCCGAGAAGAGGAAAGTGACAGAGCAGACACCACAGACCACAATGTTAATTTAATAATAATAATAATAAATTACATTTCCAAGCGCTTTTCAAGATACCCAAGGACACTGTACAACACAATTCATTCAAACAAAAAGCATTAATTACATAAAAACCAGAGCTAAATTAAAAACTGGCTAAACCACGGGAAAAGCTAGCCTGAATAGATCAGTCTTCAGTCTGTTTTTAAAAATTATTAAAGAGTCTGAGTTGCGGGTTTCAGATTTTGGGACAGTGAGTAGAGAAAGGTAAGAGGGTGCAAGGCCATGAAGGGCCTTGTAGGTGAGAAGCAGGATCTTGTATTGAATGCAGAATTTGATAGCGAGCCAATGGAGGTGTTGCAGTGTAGGAGTGATGTGTTCCCAGGGTTTAATGTGTGTGAGGACCCTTGCAGCTGAGTTCTGAACATGCTGAAGCCTGGCTAAGGCTTTGCCTGACACCCCTGTCAGGACTCCATTGCAGTAGTCCAAACGTGACGTTACAAAGGCATGTATTAGCGTCTCTGCAACTGGGTCTGTGAGGGATGGGCGGAGCCGGCAGATGTTCCTGAGGTGAAAGAAAGCTGACTTGGTGATAGACTTGATGTGGGGCTCGAAGGAGAGAGTAGGGTCAAAGATAACTCCAAGGTTACGGATTTCCGAGGACAGGCAGATAGAGCAGCCGTCAACAGACGACAAGGTTGCCAACTTTCTTTAAGAAAGCCTTGGGAGCGACCACCATGACGTCTGTTTTATTACTGTTGAGTTTGAGCAGATTAGAGGTCATCCAGTTTTTGATGTCTTGAAGACAGCTGACTAGAGATACAGGGGGGAGGTGTGGCAGGATAGTGTGGCAGACAGTGTCAAAGGCAGCAGAGAGGTCCAGGATTATGATGATATTGACATGGTGAGAATCAGCAGCAATAAGGAGGTCATTAACCACTTTGACCATGGCAGTTTCTGTGCTGTGTTTTGCTCTGAACCCTGATTGGAGAGGTTCATACAGGTCATGGTTGGTCAGATGACGCTGAAGTTGGGAAGCCACAGCCTGCTCCAGTAGAGCAGGCTGTGGCTTCCGATCACATGCCTATATGCCTATACCGATCACATGCCTATATGTTTACCTGTAATGTATGCCAGTGCACCAGCATGTTTGCGCCGCAAAAGACGTTCACTCATACATATTTATTCTTTGAATCTAGAGACTGCATCTACTGTATAAGATGTCATGGTAAACTACCTACAGATGACGCACGTCTGCGTGGTTGTCCATTCTATTTAGTGCCAGAGGAAGAAGTAAGCTACTTGACATTCACACATTGAGTGTTAATATCTTTAAAAATAAACGCACAGAGCAAATTTGTTTGCATAGGCCAAGTATTGTTAATCTGAAGGCTCAAGTTCATCTCAAAAGACAAAGTTACATGGCTTATTGTTATCAATAATAAACAGATGTTTCTTTGTTAAAGTGTAAAAATGACAAATGCCAGCGCTGGCGGCTAAGGGACCATCAACAAATTACTATGATGAGTGACTAGCGCTGGCGGTTTAGGATCAATCAACAAATTACTTTGAATCATAATAATTTGAATAATAGTAAACAGCAATGAACAAATGTCTAAGAACCGGTTCAGGCACCATTTGGGAACCGGAACCGTTTTAAAAGTATTGTTTTGGAACCGGAATCGTATATATAACCCAAACGATACCAAGCCCTACTTTTAAATGACAATTTAACAGAACTATCTGTAAAAAAAGATGCATGTCCCTTTTAAACTGTTGACTGAACAGCCAAACGGGCCACAACAGGGGTGTGGTTTCTGCACAAGAGAAGTATGGATTCACAAGTCACACATCCAGTTTCATTACTGCAGTTTCATTATGACTCCCCACCACAACATTTGACATTTTTGTCTTTGTTGGTGGTGTCATTTTGAGTCTGGGATCCAGGCTCTGGGTTGAGTTTTACACAAATGGCTTTTGATAATGATGTCTAAATTAATGGGGGTTCTCTGTAGAACTCTTGATCAAGTTTTATATGTGAATGGTCTTACATTTTATGTTTGAATATAACAACAGTAATTATCTGTACTAAAACATTTTATTCAAACGTATTATGTTTCTTGAAGGGTTATGACTGTATTCTTAGAAGGAATTATATGGATTTTGCAGTTTTCTGTCTTTTTTATACAGTATTTTATACAATTTTATATCTTTAAGTTGACAATATTTTCCCGATTTTATAAGGTAATTTTCTGGCGTCGCTGCTGTACAGTGTGATTGTGGTTTGTCTCACTTCTTCACAAATCGAGTCAGCATTCATTTAATGAGTCATCATCGTTATCATGGCATTGCACACATAGCCTACTTCCTCCCTGTCAGACTGTCCCCATATTGATAAAGCTCTATCAATCTGATAGAGCTATATCATGCGAATTCTCCACACCGCTTGTTTAAATGTTGACGCCCTCATTAGCACAGCAGATTTTTGGAGTCTAAAGGAGAAACACAGGTCAGTGGGGGAGGGGTGGGGCGTAGTAAAAAACAATGACCTGGTTGGGCCAGCCTAGTGTCAGTATAAGAAATTAACAAATGTTGTTCCTGTATTTGGGCTGGTAGCCAAAAATCTTTTTTTTCTTTTTTCATTACATCGGCCGGCCCAAATGGTGCGTCGGCTCACTGGTATACCAGATTACCAGTCCAGCCCTGATTACCAGTCTTGGGTGCTGTCTCTGGACCCTCTGGTTGCTAGCTGGACAACTATTTGACTAACTTGCTCTGGACATCTGAACACACACTTAAACATAGGGATTGTACAGGTCTCTCATTTTGATGTGATTTCTATGTGGCACCAGGCTGAAGGCTGAAGACATTGACTATGACATTGGCTGTGACTTCTGGGCCACCAGTCTTAAACCTTTACGATTGGTGTAGGAATATGATACTGGCCCTTTATTTACAAAATGACAATTGATGTGCCCTCTTACAAAGGAATTTACCCCCCAGCAATAGGATTGGAGACTTGAACAACGTAACATCCCACTGACCTTAACCTTAGACTGCTCCAGTGGAGCTGCTCATTGGCCAGCGGTGACGTAGGCTGTGGTTGCAAAGGGGAGCTCCCGCTTGGGAGTGGGCAGCCTTTTCAGGCTTCCAGGCATTAGATCCAAAAATAATGTGTTCTTGGCCCCATGAGAATTAGAAGCTTCCCAGTGTTTTACATAAAGGTGATGTGATCCAAAAAAGATAGCTAGCATACGTGTGTGTGTGTGATTCTCCACATTAGCTGGGGGATGCATTATTGATCTATTTTTATTTGATTTAATTGTTCTCTTTGTAATAATTTACATGAAAATGAATTAATGTTTTTCCTTTTTTTCTCTCCAAAAAGCATTACCACTGCTGTCATACACAAGATGTGTAAACATGAATGTTCTTTTAATTTAGTTTTATTCAACCATTCCAATCTAACTGTGTTCACACTAGAGGAGAGCCATATGCCCCTTATGCTACAGGGCAGACCCCAACCCCCCACCCCTGGGGCCCAGTAAATCAGCAGACCTCTTGTCAACACCTCCTACCCCCAGCTCACTGGTTCCTGCATGGAGCCAGTGAGCTGGGAATAACAAATGGCCATCACTGGCTGGGCAAAAAAAGCTGTGATTATAATTATCACATCCCACACTGACCTTGCATAAACCTTAATCTTTCTCCAATGGAGCATTTAAATAGGCTGCCAACAGCGTCCGAGACAGGGAGGCGTGATGTACGAAGGCAGGCCGAGGAACAGAGGAGGGGGGGGAGAGAGAGAGAGAGGGGGAGAGTGAGAGAGAGGGAGGGAGGATATGCAGAGGTTTAAGTTGTAGCAGTGTTGGGAGAACAAGGCAAATGCATGATTTGAATTAAGGCTTCTGGAGACTGAAAATAATGAACTGCATTAACCATTTACTCTAATGATAATTGTAGTTTAACATTTTACACAGTAGCCTATCAATGTCAAAATCCCATTTTAAAGAATCCACACGTAGATATGAGGTGTAATTGAACTATTTGTTTTTTTACAGTAAAATGTGGTCAAATATATCTTTAGTTGAAATATTATATCTTGATGTTTTGGGGCATATCTTTATTGTCCCAATTTCATCATCATCAAATACTGCAAATTACTGCAAATAATGAATTATACATTTTCTTCTATCTATAAAAAGAAAGGACTACTTTATGTATTGATGGTTAAGAACAGTTCTTCAGATCCACTGTCTTTTCTTAATCTATTTTTCTCATTCTTTTCCCTGTCTTCCCTTCTATGTCTTGCTCTTCTTCCCTGTCTATTTCTGTCCTGGTAGGGTCAGGGTTCAAGCCTCAGGGAGGGAAAAGGTCAAGTGGTTTGACCTTAATGTCAATTGAGTAGTACTGCCCACATAGACTTTATTGGATATGAAAGGCTATGTTTGAATAATACTGCTTTTTTTTTCTTCTTATACAGTATATAGTGTGTGCGTGCGTGCATAATGCAATAGACAAATAAAAATTAAGGTCCTGTTTGGCAGATGTTGTTTCTAGTAGCGATAACACAAAAAATAGCCTACGTGACTGTAGCCTAGGCTGTGAACGAGAGGGTGGTTATATTGTATGGTAATGAGAAGCTCACCTGATTGTGTAGAGATCATTTTTATAAGCACATAAAAAATATTTGAAACCAGCAAAAAACAGAGGTTTACCTAGAAGCCAACCGTGTCAACCTGTTCCTCTCTAGATGGTCCACACTACAATTATGCACAATGTCCCATGTTGTCCCACAATGATGTCCCACAGTGTCCCATGTTCATGTCCCATGATGGGAAGACTGTCTTAAGTTTATGGTAACTTCATTTTTTTATCTTGCCGACAAGCCTAATGTTAACGTCAGAGCAATATTGTGGCTTTTGGGTAGGGGCATAACAATCATATTTTATATTGATTATTAAATAACTATTGATATTTATAAAATAGCATATTTTGAGACCGATTACTAATGTTTAATATAGTGTTTATTATCTTAACATCAAAAAATGAAATACCAAACTGGTTGCGTGGGCAGTCACCCACCCACGCCCACCCGTGGCTATGCGGCTGGCGTAACATCCTTCTTCACATTCTGCTGCTCATCAACAATGATAGGAAACTTTTTGTAGGCTACTAAGGGAATGAATGATGCCTTGAAGTACAGCTGGCATAACTTTGCTAACCAATGGGTGGGATTCCTGACCGGTCATAATTTCTACTTGGAATGTTTCTGCAGGAATTTATGGTTGCAGTTATGTCTTTGTAAATTAATAATAGCGTAGCTCTCTGCAAATTATAGGTTATATAACAAATAATTGTTTACCATTCGTCAGCATGCAATTTCTGAAAACGCATTGACTTCTTATTGCGTGGTTGGCAATATTTTCTAGAAGTGCCAATGCTGCCATTCTCCTCTTACAAACCACAGCATTTTGACATTTTATATATTATAGATTGACTAAAATGTTTAGGTGTCTCCTTTAAGGATGTAGATTATGCTAATGTAAATGTGTGTGTTTGTTTTAGTAATAGCCTTTTAACTCTCTTCTATTCTCAAATACCTGCAATACACCAACATTGCCACAAGAACATATGTGTATAATTGTTTTTATTAATCGGAACTTTGCCGTGATATGAGTGTATGATTCTAAGCTCAAATTTGTGTGTAATTTTTTAATTGTGCATTTTATAAATGAGGCAACTGGGTCTGCATAAATTCCCTTACAAAAATGTAATGCGCAGTCTGTGCCGTCAGTTGAACCGTTAAATTCCATTCTGTCTGAATCTATCTTTGGTTAATCTACGTTGTTTGTTTACTGTTCTGTTCCCATGGTTACCTCAAACAGGGAAATATCATTTTCTGAACTGCAGCAGGTTTTGCCTTTCACATGAGAGGCGGGCGGGAGGGTACAGGACAGGAGGGTACAGGAGCGGGATGCTGCTATTCAATCAAATGTAGGGGGATCATTTTGTTACATTCTAAATGATTAATCCTTCATAAAATTCTTTATTGAAAATATTTACATTTTCAATTATAATTTCTGGTTATAACTGTGTTTTTATGTACTGTTTGAGAACCGTGCTCTTACATTGATCAGTCACAGGAGAGCTACTTCGCCACACTAGTTTAGTTAATTAACTGAATTAACTAAATCAATCAAAAATGTGGTGTTAATTTTACTGAATAAAATTCAAAGATCTGTGTCATAAAAAGCATTCCAACATTCTATCACTACTGTCATCAACACCCTGTTTGGGAATCACTGTTTTAGACAACATAACATTTAGTCACTGGAATGTTTGACTGCTCATCAGCCTAAGAGGAGGAGACGTCTACAGCTTGATGTCTGGATTGGTTGTTGGAGACAGTTCAGGACTCAACCATGCATTAGATTGGCTGCTTGGATCTCAGTCAACCTGACATGCTAATGTCATTGAATTAGACAGTGATAATGTCATTCTAGGTGGGTAATATATTTTGACTAGGTGGTGATAGCAGGGTTACCACGATGATAATGAAATACGACAATAGAAATGTACTTGAAGAAATTATCAACCTTGACAGTTGACTGCTGAATTAGTTAAGTTTTTTCTACCTTAATTTAACATCTTTCTTTAAATCTCTCATTTAATTTCACATTTATTTAACAAGGCGGCCCATATAAGAATATCTTCAAATTATGAATGACAGTGAATGCATTTTAGTTACAGTCAAAGCGCTGACAGCTTGAATTACATATAGACTACTTTGTGGTTAATTCTATTATTTCAACAGAGTGCACTTTGTGTTTTTCATTTTCAGAGACACAATAAAAATGTGATGTGAATATATTTATCTGAATCCAGCATATTTATGTTTTGTGTGTAGATTTGTGTGTATGCATGTTTCGCTTTAAATTGCAAATTGTGTGAGTACAAGAATAATAAATAATTTGTCAGGCTGAATAAACATTTATATGTTAAAAATAAAAGTCAAAGTGCAGTTGTATGATATGTTATTTTTGTTATGTTTTCTAATCATTACATTATTTTTACGAATATTCATAATTGTTTCTTATTTTACATAATTTAGTATGTCAACTGAACCATCAAACAACACAATATGGGTTTTTGGATGCTACATGTACTATACTGTATATAAATCTACTGGATATCAGCCTCTCCTACAGGTCTTATCATGTGCATTATTGCCTTAGATGTGTGTAAGAATATATTGTCATCATCTATTCATTCTAATTATCTTTGTGAGAACTTCTGTCTGCCATATTGAAACAACCCTATGAGTGTTTTTGCCTTGAATATTTTAGCTTGAATTTAACATTTATTAATTTGACATTTTACACATAGGCATAATTGTTAGGGGACCCTCTATTTTTCAGAAATAAGTTATGTGAAATACATATACTATCAGATCTATATAAGAAGGAATTAAGTTCCTATGCAGCTCTAGTTAATTAATTCACTCAGTGAAGAAAATAGAAACATGTAGGTTAATATATAGCGCACATATAAGGAGTTGTTGATGTGTTTCCATAGTAATTTTCATTTTAGTTTAAAATGAGAAAATGAAACCTCAGAATGCAGTGAGTAGGCGTAGAAGGTTTCTATCTGAAAACAATGGCCAGTGTTTTATTTTTTCTATCTAGGTATTCTGCAATTGTCAGCATTCTCTCTCTCTCTGACACGCATACACACAGAAAAGCACACAAACATATACTGCACTCAGACAAAGGGAAATAGAGAGACAAAGACAGGGATCAGAGAGCCTTGAGTGTGTCTCGTCTCACACACCAACACATTAACCCCTACAATTTATCTTTCTTACACTAGCAGAAAAATGTATTGATGTGATATTCCACTTGTAATGGTGTTATCAAAGTAACAAGCTCTGACTGAAAAGGGATCAAATTATTATTAAAGCCTGCATATTTCCACTCATCTTTGTGCCTTTGTATTTGTGTTTGTGTCTACATGTATTTACAAGATATTTACAAGGATGTTTACATACATTTAGCAGCTGGTTCTGCCTCCTCTGTTTCAAAACATTTTGCTTAGCTCAATAACACCTTTAACTTTATAGCTTGCCTTTACATTGCAAGGTGCAGGGAGGTTGTCTCCCTGTCAAAAGGACCTGGGTTCTGTGTAACAATTATGAAAATAATCTTTTTTTCCAAATTATAATACATCAAATGTTGCACAAGGAGTTGTACAAAAGCCAATAAAATGGTTTTGGAATCTTGAAAGAAATGGCAAACTTTACCGCAGATAATCTTTCATCATGTTGGAGACCTACAGTTGCACCACAAAAACTGTTCCTATAGGAGAAATGTCATAAGAATTACAGTATTTCGAAAGGATTGCACCACATATCATATGTGACAATTCTGTGAAAAGTTGTTGGTTAATTGGTGGAGGTTGTTTTATTTATTACTCTATGCTGTTATTATGTTAGCTTTGTCCTGTTCTGCTTTTTATGCTTTTTGAGCTTAGTTCCCCTCCATTTTGTTCTATGCCGTTTGCCAATTCCTGTTTTGCAAGGTTGTGTCATAAAAAGGTATTTTTACGTGCCTTTGTGTCAGTGCAAAAAACAAATGTCTGTTTGCCACATGGTCGAAATTGTGTATGTGTGTGTGCGCACGCACGAGGCCTGATACACATCAAGGACCGAGATAGCTGAAGGCTGAAGGCATTAAGAGAAGTGAGGAGGACATTAATCTAAAGAAAATTAAAATCTGGAACAGTGTGTTTAGGATGGTGACCAACCGCCACTTCTGATAAGAAGTGGTTAGGGAGAGAACAGAATTAGATAAATAGGTGCAGAGTGAACAAGCATGGAAGGGGAGTAGGAGAAGAGAGGAAAAGTAAAATGAGGCCACATTAAGCAATGCAACATTCATTCACATATAGGCCTACTTGCAGATTTAAGGCCCTGTTTCAAACAGCAGCATGAGCTATATTTTAGCTCTCTCCACTTGCCAACCATGACCAACGCAATTAAATGAAGTTGGTCGTCATCATCATCTTCAGGATTGCTCTGTCTCGTCTTGTGATTTTATGTCTTTTAGTCTTTTTTCTTTTCTTTTGTAAAAAGAATGCAAATAAACCATTACACCTTAACAAAAGTAGATCTCAACAAGATGTTATATTTTCAAATTGACTTAGACTATTACTGATTCAAATGATTCCAGAAAAGATAACTGAATATGTAAGGAAATGAAGGAGGAAAGGCAGTAAATATGTTGCACAAAAAACAAGATGAATGGAAGTGAAGGACAAAAGAGAGGGATAATGATGAAAAAAGGACAAGATAGCGTGATAGCATAATTAAAGGGGAAAAATGAGTGATGAAGCAGGACAGGACAGAATGAAGGCAGTGCAGAAAGGGGGATGAAGATAGAGAAGGAAAAGGATGTAAGGAGAGGTGGAGAAGTGAAGAGAGATAGAGGCTGTTGAACAAAATCTCAAGAGACCCAAGCAGCCTGTTAATGTGCCCTGTGTGTCAGTGTGTGTGCGTCCGTGCATGTATGTGTGTGAGTGAGTGTTATGCAGCCCATGCAGATAGCAGTGGCTTTGTGGTCTTGAGCATCAATAACGTCAGGTTATCAGAGGTACGGTCTGGTCACACGCGCTCACAAACAATGAGTGATAGTAGTGCCACTGGGGTTGCTCTCCGAGGTTAGCCAAGCTGTGCTCAACAGATTTTTTTAGATTTAAGACTCAGTTGGTATTAGGTAAGATCCGAAGTAGATTTGGATTCCTCTATTGCAGCTTGCGCTAAGCAGCAGTGATTTAATCTATTGAAAAACATATGTTAAGGTTTTAGGGACAAGCACAAACACTGAAACAAAGCAAGTAGTGCTAGCTGCCTTTTATTAGACTATTTGACTTATGAATTTTATCATGTTGCCCAATGATCAAACTACTAAACTATTCTATAAACCTACAGAAGACGGGCACGGCAACCCTACAACACAGCATACATGCTAACAATGAAATACTCCAAATGTGGCTCCAATTGTGATTTGTCTGGCTAACACACATAGCCCACTATGGTTTATTGACTGGCCCACAACCTTCACGCAATAATATGGATCCCCTTTAACCTTTCTGAAGCCAAACACAAATAGTTAAGAGCTAAATGTGACATGACAGCACAGTGTTCAAACTATTTAGTTACGTGTTTTACAGTGGTTATTGTAATGCTGTAATATATCATATCAAAACGACAACAATTTTCAGCCATTTTCATAAATGTTTTAATTAATAACAAGAAAAATCGGCAATAAAAAAGGCTTACGAAAGGAAAATTCAAACTACAGCACGTCATATGCTGTGATGTCAGAGATAAAAAAAAAAAACTACACACCAACATGCAAAGCAGGAACGAAAGTGTCTTTACTAGTTTCAGACCGAGTCATTTTCCTGTCCAGCACCCACGTTGTTTAAATAGCAAATGCACGTATGGCCATTAATATTGATCCTAATAATACACTTTATTTAAAGTATATAGCACTTTTCATACAGAGGTTGCAGCTCAAAGTGCTTTACAATTCACTTTCACCTTTCGCGAAACCCGCCCACCTTAGTAACTGTTGCTATGTCCGTCAAACAATAGTTTCATAGAGCATGTAGGGGAAAACTATTTTATTACCAGTCTATACAGTGGAGGGAGGTTAAACATGTTCATCAACTAAGAGACAGTAATTGACGCTCATTCTAAATGTGCTGCAGCACAGCCTTGTGGACCGGCCATGCTCTTGCACTGCCAGGTAAGTGCTTATATAGCCTACCGTAGCGATATATATTTTATAAGACCAGTTACAGACATATCTGTAACTGGTCTTTCAATGGTAACGTTACAGTAGCCTACATTGTGAGTGCCCGATGTATATAATAAACTGATATCAGGCTAGGCTAGTGTTAGCCATACCGGTAAGGTACCATAGGGATGTTTGTGATTACTGTCTAATCACTATCAGTTAAAAACACCACAACAGACCAACAAGTTATTTCTGGGGATGGGGGGCGGGGAGCATACTTGAGCCAATATCTACTGTTTACAGGCCAAAATTTGAGGACTGAGCATGGAACACTAACTATCTGCTGCAGCTTTGCCTGACACCTTGTACACCCTGCCATAGCCACACCTTTTCTACTTGACATCAGTAGATATGCTCCTCCACGAGGACTGAGCTGTAGCTAATTGTACTATCAGACTAATTTATCCAATATATTTTTTTTACAATGCATGTTCTGCATTCTGTTCTAACTTGTTTGAATAAAATATTGAACATAGCAAATGCACTTTCCTTACAACATAAACAATCAAGCTATTACATGTATTATCAGTCCTTTCAAGATTTCGCGGGCCTTTTATTTGATTGTTGCGGCATAAAATGCCTGATTTTACGGCAGATTATTATTAAGTTGCTATGCATGTTCCGGTTTTCTTCAGCGTGTTTTTGCGATGAAGTTGTGGGAGCAAGTGAAAGTTGCAAAAAAGTTTAGATCTTTTTTAAAGTTTTTTCTATTATAATATAATATCAAATTTATATAATACACAATTTATTCAAGATTGAGGGCAATTTGACCAGACTGTGTCGAGTGTTCAACATTACTTTATCAAAAAGGTATAGAAAAGGATAAATGTGTTAGGCCTACTAATAATCTAACAGAATACTCTTTGATCTTAAAATTTTTAATATTTATTGGTTGAAACATCTTTAACAGCTGAAGACAGTGGAACAAAAATGCTCTAATAATAATGATAGAAGTAAAAAATAGTGTGCATGCCACCCGCACACACATCGTGACACATGCGCCAACATCATGCACGCAGAGCTCGGATTATAACACACTCGAGGGAGTGCAATCTGTTTAGGACTCAATTCCTCCACTACTTTACATAAAATACATTGGCCTACTGTTAAGTATTACTAATTTAGCCAGAAAGGATAAAGGAGGACTCTGACTCAAAAGTTTTAAGAATAATAGAGAAATTTATTAAAAAGCAATGAACAATCCAAAGATACAATTTGTCACGACCGTGGTCTGAAACACATCTAGTCAGTACGTACAGCCCCGTAAGAATGTGTATCAGCCCCTGTAATCACACACTCTCCCCCTTATATAACCACTCATAGCCACTCCTACTAGTTGCCTGAACATGACTTAACCATTACTCTTTCCGCCTTCCTTCTTCTACTACTATGATCTCGTGTCTCATATTATTTATACTATGGGCCAAGAAATGAGTAGTAATAACAGTTACGTAGATTTAAAAGTGTGGTGTGGCTTGTACATGTACATATGTCTTTAAATATGCCTAAATAAACAACACCAATTCTGAAAAGGTTGGCACAGTGAAATATGGGCTGTATTATGTA
>JAODUK010000002.1:4141637-4158805 GCA_027564635.1 Typhlichthys eigenmanni | reverse complement strand
CCCTTTAATACTGTAATTGTAAAAGTCACTTTAGAAAAAAAGCTGCTAAATGACCTAGATTTTAAATGTCACATGATTGACTTGCTTTTAGACAAGCATCTCCTCACTCACATTTTGCACAGTTAAGATACATACATACATACATACATACAGTTAGTTACTTTGTCACCACAAAGTATTTGTTCCCTTTCTGAATGGCAGACTTGGATCAGTAATCGGCGGAGGAAGTACCGTCTAATGGGCATTGAAATCCCTCCCCCTAAGAGTGGACCGGCTGTGTTTATGACATCATCTCCAGGACAGGAGTCTCCATTGGCTCTAAGCCCTGATGAGGATGGGCTTGGAACATCTGAACTTGACGATGACTTAACCGATGGGGGTTCTATTTGTTTGTCTGAAGGTATAGGCACAGATGTGTGAAAAAAATACAGTATCTAGGCTACGTTTCACTGATAGAAAATACAGTATGTCATAATTAACTTGTGTTCTGTTTTCTAGATACCACAAATGACTCATACCAGAGAGATGGAGAAGATGGAACGATTGGCCCCAATAGTGCTCCTTTGGCCAATAATGTGGTACTTTATTGTTCATTTATGTTAACAAAGAAGAATCTTAAATCCACCCGCTTGACAGTTGCTTCAGTTAAATATTCTAAATGATTTGTAATTAAATTCTAGACCAAAGTTCATGCAGAATGTTAAATACAGTTTGTCTGCTCCAGTTTCTGAGACATAGTCTAATATAAATGGTGGTCCATTGATGCAACATAATGGTCTGACACCATTTAGTTTCATGAACAACATCACAGAAAGCTTTCATTCACCTAGTGCAAAAGTTCACACCATAATGCACTAGCAATGCACTGGTAACAGATAATGTTTTTTTTTCCCGAGTTAAATATCCTCTTACAGCCGCTGCTGACAACTATTTTTCTCTTCTATGTTGACATCCTTTGTTTAAACTAAACCATATTGATTATGACAACACAACTTAATATATGAAACCAACAAGTTTTTAGTGTATCTAATTGATCATGGATGAAATTATTTTAGGGTTAATCAGAACTTAGAAGTAGGGCTCCCAGTGATTCAGTCTAAGCAGCACTAGCATCATCCTTAACTATGTAGCACAACATGCATCTCAGGCACAGCTCATAATTATTATTTAATGTGACAGTCTAGTATATAGTGGCTTTAATTAAATATGTTTTAAGTTTGTCTATTGAACGATTTTTATATTTAAATGTATTGCACACAATCTTGTTAATACACAAAATGCACAAGGTGCAAAATTGTTTACATTGATATTTAATGTTTATGAAGGTTAGATTTGGATTGTTATGTGACTTCTGAGTAAACTAGTCACGATGACTGGTTTTGCCTACTTGTGAATAAAGTGCTCTATTTTCTCTAAACAGAAGATTGAGATAATTGATGATGAAGACAATGATGACGACGACAGTGAAATGGTGGCTTCAACAATGGAGCAAATGCAGAGTCTTCTGGAATTCAAGGTGATTACACAAACATGAACAACAATATACAGTATGATTGTGTCTCCTCAAACAGACATTGCATGTGCTTTCAACCGCTTATCCGTGTCATGCGTGTGCTTTCAATTCAATGTTATTTTTGCATAAGTATGCCTGGACTAATATATATGCTTTCATCATCACGTTTTTAATTTTCTCTTTGGTTTTTGTACCCTTGAATCTTGGATTTGCAGCACGAGGAAGTGCAGTTCCTAGAGCACGAACTAGTGAACCAAAAACAGAAATACAATGAGCTTGAGAGTTTTACTAGGAGCCTGCTCAGTGCTGTTAGGAACAATGACCTTGGGAAACAGCAGGTACTGTATGTTTCTCACTATACTGCTGCAACAAGAACATTTTGGACATAAAGTAGGATGCTTTGTTTTGCCATTATTGTGCTCTAAATAACAATGTAATATAAGATAGCAGTTTAAAGTTTAGCTGCCAAAGTTACTATAATGCATAATAGCATTAGCAACATCAATTAACAGTAGGTGGTAAATGGTAAGTGTGTGTGTGTGTGTGCGCACGCTTCTAGGACCTTATGGCCAGTCTACCTCAACCTTCAGACCAGGATTGGAACATGACTCCAGCAAGAGGAGTCGAATCTGTGGCATCATCGAAACACGAAGATTCCTCAATGATGACAGCGAGTAACGAAAGCAATGAAGAGTTATTGTTGGTTACAGCAAATAAAGCTTTTCCACTGGTGACAATAAACAAAGACAGTTCAGCCACTCAAGTCACTGAGCCCTCTGCATCAGAGGAGCCACTGGAGGAAGTTAAATAACATGTTTGACTCTGTATGTTTCACATACATTGATAGCCACACACTCCTACAAACACTCAGAGAATACAGGTGTCGGACAAAAGTGCGTCCTCTGCTCTGAATTCCTGGCCACCTGAATAAACACATGCTACAGTGCCTGTGGATTGATGCGTCACAATGACTGTTGGGCTGACAATGCCTTTTTACAGCATATCATTCCCCCTGCTCTGGTAAATCCCCAGAGAAAACAATAAACAACCCCTAACTTATTCATATGGGTGTGTTTCTATGAATACAGTGAGAATGATACATCCTCAAAGTTTATTTTTATAACGTGTGTGTGTGCGCGTGTGTGTGTGTATATATATATATACACACACTCACACACTAACATGGAAATAAGTGCATCATGCATTTAAACATGCATCACTGCAAAAATGTTCTGAAGCTTCTGTAATGAGTGAGGGCTACAGACAAAGAGTTTAACTAAAGCCTCTTAGTTCTACTTGGACGAAGAGATGGGAAGGCTTTTAAAACATTGACATTAAATTATTCAGAGTACATCTTCAGATCATATGCTTAGATAAATGGATAGTCATGTCTCACCAAAACGTAATGCTAAATAGCATGTGTCATGCACCTTTATGTTATTTATAATCTTTGTGTTAATACTAATCAGTCAGGAATCGTCATGACATTATATTAACAACTAAGCATCACTTTGTTCTGCGTTTCACCTCTTTCCCTCTTCAGTTTTGTTGCTTTGGTTTGGATGGATGGGGGAAATCCTTAACAGTATTACGTCAGAGATACGTCAATAAGCTTTCATTCGCTGACGTTCAGGTACCACTGTAGTCGCCATATTCGCATCTATGGCAGGATAGCGGTACTCGGTGAGCGTATGGTTCTGTCAACACCACCAACTATTCCCACACAAAACCCCGATCCTCCCCGACAGTACTCCCTTGGTGCAAAACGTGTACTTTATCATCAAACAGAATATCTAAACGTGCACAACAGGGAGCCATGCAACGTGGAGCAGGGGTCTAGTTTGACTACGATGCCTTTCTCCCAACCAGAGGAATCCTGGCACAAGATGGAGGTAAATAGCGTCAGTAGTGAGGTAAGTTCATTACAGTATGATTTGTGTCTTTGTCGACATTCGGTTATATGGGTTAGTTATCCCGTTGTGTGTGCGTGTCCTGCAATGTTGGGTTAAATTCGCGTCAAGAGCCGCAGCGCATCATGATGCATGCTAACATGCTAGCTATTGCTAACAGCTGTTTAAATTGCACAACTGTTCGGTTTTTATTTAGCTGCATTCATTTTCAGTTAGATAAATATATATAACGAATTATGCTGTGTTTGTTGTTTCTCTCAGATACTTAATAGCTTGACAGGTCTCTTTTTTTCTTTTGTTTATTTCACTAGCCAAGATACTTTGCTTTGCAGTTAGCTTCAGGTTAGCTATGTTGCTTACTAGCTCATAAACCAGCGGTCCTATAAGTAGTTAGGATCGGTTAAGATGCCATCTGACAGTTTACCTGAGACTTAATTTCTTTAAATGCGCCTCTACCCAATAAACCATGTTAATAATTGAGTCATTTCAAAATGTATCAGGTCGAAATCTTATCTCGATATGTTTGGCATGCTGAAACTTCACCCTGACCAGTTTTGTCAGACGTCAACAAAGGCTTCTCCGAAAAAGTGTACACTAATTGGTGAGCCTGTTATGGCAGCGCTAATCAATAACTTGATCTGAAATCAACCTGGACATTAGTACATTGCTACGTGTTAGCAGTGACAACTTCTTGCACATACGTTTGGGTAAACATAGTTTGTTTATTTCTGTTTCTCGATCATCATTGCTATATTGGTTATATATAATGTATTAGAGAATGTTTGGTTTATTTTGCAAAATAACATTTTAAGATCTGAAATAGATTAGGCTATGGTACCTCTAAAATAGTGGTTGTACAGTACTGATCTGTTTGAGGAATTTGTTTGAAGACAAGAATACCTGCAATATATTCTTAGTTCAGCTAAATATTGATAGGTAAGTATAAATGTAGCTTTGGAGAATTATTTCATTGAGTTTTGGATTACTCTGTAAAGAGTAGACCATACAATATCCAAAAGGTTATTAATATATGCGTAATGCTGTTGCAGATATAGTGTGATGCTTAAGCATTGATTAAATGTCATTCAGTTGCAAAAAAAACCTCTTCACAACAGCCATATTTTGTGTTTTATGGTGGGGCTGGATTTTGACCCAATTATTTGCATTTGTTATTCAGGGTAGTATGCAGAAATTAGGAACACAGTATTGTAGTCGTTTTGTAATGTCACTAAATTATTCTGCTATATATATTTTATGCAAAACTGTATATTGAATATATTTTCCCTTGGCCGATGAAGCCTAGCAAGGGGCTGGGCAAGAGGTGTAGGCCTTACTCCTGTTTTGCAAGCTGTGAGTTATAAGACACACTGAATGTGGGAGTAAAAATCTAAATATGAATAATGACACAATCACAGCCCAGGCATTGAAAATGCAATTGGTGTATGTGATAATTCAAGGCAACTATTATGTTTCTTTGGTTGTTGCATTTCACAACATTGTATTTTAGCAATAAGCTCTTAGAGGTCATCATGTTCATCAATGTTAAAATGATGGAGCGTTTATTTAGAGGTGTTTTGTGGATGCGAGTGTTTTCTTGTGGCTCCACCCCCTCAGTGGGTTGCGTTGCCGTATGAGTCACCGTCCTCCTCCGTAGCTTGATGGAATTCAGCACACAAAGATACACTTTGGACAGAATAGATAGATCAGCGATGAAATATCTGTCATCTGCATCCCTTGCACATTTGACTAAATTCACTTGCTGTTATTCTACTAAAAAGTAATATGTATGTATGAACCTCTAACATTTTCTAAGAGATTTCTGTTGTCTGCATTTTAAATATTGCTCTGTGTTAGTCCAAAGCATTTTTCACCGTGGCCATTTCACATAAGGCATTATGCCAGTAAAAGAGCCAGACCATAGTTATCGTCAGAGCTAGTCAGACACGATGTTTTCTTAATACTCATAACAGGCTTTATAGGCTGTACGTGAGCACTGGACATGATTAGGGTATGGACACCAGTGTGTTAAAACATTTCAGTTTAAAAAGACGACTTTTGTTATTGAAGTATATTGTTGTACTGTACAGTATGTATGTCTCATTTTTGTTATCTGTTAACTGTGTTGCCATTGATAATCCATATTCCTGGTTCGGCAAATGCAGATTTTTGTTTTTCTCATTTGCATTGTTTTGGTTCCAGGTCAATGGACATCAGATTATGGACGAGCCTATGGAAGAGGACGAGTCTTTCACACACTGTGTGAGTAATGAACCGGCAGTGTCACCACATAAGTCTGTGTGTGTGTGCTGTATGACATTTATAAAAACTGTGCGTGTGTGTAGGACGAAGGGGCATATAAGGAGATTCCTATTACCCACCATGTGAAAGAAGGTTGTGAGAAAGCTGAGCCGTCACAGTTTGAACTGCTCAAGGTCCTGGGCCAGGGCTCTTTTGGAAAGGTGAGGCAATTAACTATAGCACGCTTAAATAGTTATCAATGTACCCCTAATACCACACATATGATATGTCTTTCTTGTCTGTATGTTTGAATCATCTCTTCAGGTGTTTCTTGTCAGGAAGGTCATGGGTCCAGATGCTAGTCAGTTATATGCAATGAAAGTTCTGAAAAAGGCATCTTTGAAAGGTAACACAACATTTATTTTGATGTCTTCATTAAGCACCTGTATTTTGTCTGCCACCTGCAACTTTTCTCTGTCATGGCATCAATTATTGACTTGTTTCTCTAGTCAGGGACAGGGTTCGCACTAAGATGGAGAGAGACATTTTAGTGGAAGTCAATCATCCCTTCATAGTGAAATTGCACTACGGTAAGAGCATAATAACGACATGCAATGTTTTTATTTATTTTTGTATATTCATATATTATTGTTTCCTATGCTCAATCAAGGCCCAAACTTCTAACAAGGATGTTTGACTCCATTCACTGCCCAATTTTGAAAAATGCTTAAATGTGGGGAAGGAGCTACGAGAGGGCTCACCTCAACCAATTCCATCCATTAGCACTACGTCACATACATAAGCAACTCTGTGCTGAACATCTGATACATACCACTGTAAGCTTGACAGCACTTTCGGGAAGTGGTACTGTTGATTTTTATTGGCCGTTAGCATTGTCACTCACAAGTCAGTATCCATTTCCAGTGTGACGTTAGTGCAGTGCTTTATTTACTCATTTTAGTTTAAGCAGTAACCGTAGCCTACTTATTTAACACATTTACAAGACCTGCAAACAGCCAGACTCTGTTAAGTTTCAACAATTTTCTCTCTATATAAGTGTATATCTGACGTGGTCATTGAGATATGTATTTGTTTGTACATGTCAATCAAAATATCTCTCCTGTCAAGTAGGTGGGTCTTGACACATTTAGCCAGTGCTGTGTCCCAGACTGGATCTAAGTGAAGTGATCTTGCTCTACGAGACTAAGGGAGGGTCTTAGAGGGTGGCCCCCACATATGTTAACGTTAACTTAGTTCATGAGCTACCAGACAGTGTTCCAATCATATGCTTGTCAATCAGCAAAAGGCTTTTTATCAATCCATCAAATAAAGACATTTAGTAAAAAATGTGACCTTTGTCAATATTAACACCAGCATAGATGTGTCTAATCACAGTTCAGTACTTTATACTTTACAGCTCAAAAATCATAAATTAGCATAATTAGTTAATATATGATTTAAATGTTGTTATTGTGCATGTCAATTCCTTCTATGGTTTTCTTCTTTTCCCTCAGCCTTTCAGACAGAAGGAAAACTGTATTTAATATTGGACTTTCTCAGGGGAGGGGATGTATTTACTCGCTTATCCAAAGAGGTATGCTCACTTCCTGCTACATTATTTGCCTTGATTCTTGTTTTACTTTGATGAAGGTGCACATTTATTTCTGTCTGATTTAAAGGGTGTTTCTGTATTCAAGCATTTAGTGACATTATTGAACCCACTTAGATATGTTAAGACATTTCTTTGTTGAAGTCATAATTACAGATGCCACACCATTCTTTTACATGCTCTAAGTATTTGTAAAGATGACATTTACAAATAAACATGATGCACATTTGCAGAAGACAAATATAATTTATCTGCCCCTTTTTATGTTAAGTTGTGATTTGTCAAAGTGCTTTCCTTCCAGTTATTTCCACTAAGAGCATCAATTGCCTGCCACTTAAAGGCTCACATAATTTCTCTTTCTGTAAACACCGTGTTCTTAAGATAGTTATCCTGTAGAGAGAATGTGAGAGAATTCAGGAGATAGCTGCCGGCAATCTTTTATTCACGGCTTGCTAACGTGTTTAGCTGTGCTGATGTGTTGATATAATAATGATAATATTCTGTATCCTCTGTGCATGGTTAATGAAGAGCTGTTTGCATTTCTTTCCTTCTTCCGAGTCCAGAGAGTAAATTTGTCCAGTTCTTAATAGGTTATGTTTACAGAGGAGGATGTGAAATTCTACCTTGCAGAGCTAGCCCTGGCCCTTGATCACCTGCACAACCTGGGCATAGTTTACAGAGATCTCAAACCAGAGAAGTATGAGCACACACTCTTATATGCTCCCGATACCTGGGTTACACCTTAAAAACCCAATGTTATTTAGTTATATACTTAGATAACTAATCCATTCACAGCAGTATAGAAGCACTGAGGACTTTAAGTGTAATTCTCCATCCTATATTGTTTTAGCCTGTTCTGTTCTGAAGAGAGTTTCTGTTTGTTTGAGAGGCATCACAAAATTGCTGTGTACACATAATCAATTATGCTTTCCTGTGTCGTCCTTCATTTTTCCTCAGTTGATTATGTCTCTCAAGCAAACAGTTTTATTTATGCTGTAAGCATTACAATAACCGATACATTTGCAAATGTTGACTCAATTATTGTGGGACATCCATTAACACGTTTATTATGCGCCCTGTACTGTAAATATGATTATTCTGCTTTTATGGCTGTAAAGAACCATGCTGTGCATGTTAACAACAAAATGGGTTCTATTTAATAATGTTGCTAATTTCTACATTACATTGCCCATACTGTACCTTTTCAATTACACTCTTATCTTTATTCTGTAGCATCTTACTTGATGAAGCTGGTCATATCAAGTTAACAGGTATGTGTTTATTTTCCTGTACCTATCACGGTCCGCACCATGTATTCTGCCAGCTATAGTGCAATATTGTTCACAAACAGCATGGCACTGGGCAACCTGAGTTAACCTTGTGTCAATCTCTTACAGATTTTGGTTTGAGTAAAGAGTCAGTAGACGCTGATAAGAAGGCTTATTCCTTCTGCGGTACGGTGGAGTATATGGCCCCTGAGGTGGTCAACAGGAGAGGACACACGCAGAGTGCGGATTGGTGGTCCCTGGGAGTTCTTATGGTACGCATTTCAATCATATTGTGTTGGGTTTGTTCACACTATTGCTTTTGGCTGTTGAGTATATTTCTGTCATTTCTGCTGTTGGCAGTTTGAAATGTTGACAGGGACGTTACCATTTCAAGGCAAAGACAGAAACGAGACCATGAACATGATACTTAAGTGAGTCACATCATGTTGGCATGTTGAATTGAAGGATCTCTCTTCTTTTTTTGTTCATTTACAATCTTTGTTTCTGTGCTGAATCTCCCTTCTAGAGCTAAGCTTGGAATGCCACAGTTCTTAAGTGTTGAGGCACAGAGCTTGCTAAGAATGTTGTTCAAACGTAACCCTGCAAATCGACTAGGTAAGATGAGCACACCTTGCACTGAACACTTGTATGTGTGTTCATAGTAGGGATGCACATTTAAATCGATGATTGATTATTGTTTGTGAAGTGTCAGATCAATTTGCATAACAGTCAGATTAGTTTGCATTAACAGCCAAATTATTTATAATGCTCTTAAAACATAAAATATTGCTTTATTGGGATTCAATTATATCTAAACGTGTGATTGTTTATGATTACCATGACTGCAGCATGCTTGTTGAAGTCTGGCTAAAGTGAACATGTCACAGCTTTTTGCTAAACCCCTCCCTAAAACAGCTAGTGTCCAATCCTCTGTTAGCAACTGCTAAATCTTTTCAAATCTGAACGTCGGATAGCATCTTCATAGTTTAGAGGGGGTTTTTCTTTTAAACTATTTTTAGTTTTTTCCAAAGCCAAAAAGTAAAACTTAAGTAAAAATATAGATAAAGTCCAATTTCTTTCATGTAAATAGTAAAAACACACTTGCTTTGGGACTGGTGAGTTTTCCCTAGATTTGAATGTCCCCTTCATTCACGAAACTCTGCCGGAATCACGGTCTGTTACACTCACACTGCATGGAGGAAATAAAGTTGATTAGTTGATTATTTCCTTGAAACACCTTTAGCTTGATAATGGATTCAACATCCTTATGTTATGGAACATCAAGAGTTGCATTCATGTTTGGCCAAGATTATGTATTTGGGAGAAAATAATAGGAAAAAAACAGTGTATTACGCACAAATTAATCCAAGTTTCAATTGATTTGTACCCTATTTATTGCCGTTTGCTGACATTATTTGATTATATTTTTGGTTCACTTAATAAATAAAATAAAACACAGCTTTGGCAGTCTCATACTGTAACTGTACACGCATTAACATATGATTATTGTTCAAAATGTTTTCCTGGAATGCGCATCCATAGTTTCTAGCCATATAAACCATATAATTGTAAATTACTCTTTAATGTGCAAGTGTACACTACTTGTACACTACTTGTGTCAAGTCAAATGTATTTGTGTAACATATTTTATTCCCAAGTAAATTCAATGTTCAGTTGAACAGACCAAAAAAAAAGAAAACACACCAATATGCACTAAATGGTACAAACAAACAGCATGAATGTTGCAGATGTGTTTTCACCTTTACAACTGTGATAAGCACCTTGTAGCGAAAGCCTTTCTGTGAAGGGTAACCTAGCGGTGACTGTCTCATCAGGGGCGGGAGCTGATGGGGTGGAGGAGATCAAACGACACGCTTTTTTTTCCACCATCGACTGGAATGTGAGTACACTGCCCTCCCCTCTCTTTCTGTGGTCCTTACGCTCCTCGCAACAGACTAGCAGCCCAGGCGGTGTGCGGGTCAACTGTCACAGTGAAAAGGTCGCCCAGGGGCAAAAACAATCCCCTGTGCAGACCAGGGCAGAGAGAGACCCAGGCCAAACTCTGCTTTGTTCGGGAAGCTCCGAGCTTGTGGTGGGCTGGGACACACCTGTGTAGGTTTGGCTTAGTGTGGGACCTATGAAGGCACAGTACAAAGGCTTGTTGTTTTGTACAGTCTAGCCATCTCTGCACAGACAACAAGGGAGCAGGTATTGACATTTGGTAGGTGCTTAGCAATGTTTGCACTTTTGCCTCTCATCTAGGAGGTTTCGGGGTTTTAAACCCCAGGGTCCCCCGCCTCCCCCCCCCAACATACAGTATAGCTCAGGTTAGTACCCGTGCCATTGACTTGCCAAGGCAATAGCTTTAGAACTGGAGTTGGTTTTCTCCAGAAAGGAGTTCTCACAGGTCAGATACAGAGCACAGATTTACCCTTTAATCATTTGCAGTAAGTTAACTTTAGTCCTTGGTTAATGTCCGAGTAACTAATGCCAACATTGTGAACACACAGATAACCTTATGGAGAACAGTGTGTGTCATGGAAACATCAGCCATTGCCTTTCAGTCAAGGAAAAGCCTTGTTGTGTGTCAGTGTGGACTGTTGCGGTCTCAGTGTAATTCACCAATTTGATTGGAGGAATCAGCGGCAGCGGTCTACTTGGGGAGTAGGTGTGAAAGGGAAATAACTTGATCACAGATACACACTTAAACGCAAATGAAATCAAACCCTGGAGCTTCTGTTGAGGACTCACACCTAACAGACGGTTGGCTGAGTAACTGCTGGCCCTCTGTCTTGGCCACACCAACCATGTTTGTTTGCGTGTGTCTGGGCAGAAGGCCAGCTCTCAGTGTGTGCGTGCTAATAGCTGTGAGTGAGTGTTTAACAGCCAGCGGGACGCTATTGGCTGGACAGCACTGGAGAGGGGAAGTGAGGGGTTAATTGTGGAGGGGTCTTGGCAGCACGCTCTCGAACCAAAATACCGCTGCCATTGGGTTATTATTATTATATTAATGTTTGTTTGTTTTGTGCGGCTGTCTCAACAGAAGCTATACAGGCGAGAGCTCCAGCCCCCTTTTAAGCCTGCTGCAGGTAAACCCGATGACACGTTTTGCTTCGACCCCGAGTTCACCGCTAAAACGCCTAAAGGTAAAGGCTCTACCTACGCACGCATGCTTTTTTATCTCCAAACCAATTGCTGCGCCGAGAGCCATGGCAACCGCAGTTTAACGATGAACAATCTTTGAGCATATGGGCCTATGTTTATGTGCGCCTGTGTTCGTGTGTGTGTGTGCGCGCGTGTTTAGACTCTCCAGGTATTCCGCCCAGTGCAAATGCTCACCAGCTCTTCAAAGGTTTCAGCTTTGTTGCTCCAACGCCTCTGGATGATAACAAGAGCTCCCCACTACTCAGCATACTGCCTATCGTTCAGGTACACGCACGCGCACACACGTGGAATGAACCTCCTCTTCCTATCAAACTATCAAACCGTGGCCATTGTAAAACATTTATTTCAATGTCAATATAATGTCTTTTATTTGCCCTCTAAACCCGAGATCCGCGCCGGTGTGGATTTTGCATATATTTTGTATGATATCTTCAGACCGGTAAATGCTAGAACCTCAGCATTTGTTTTCTCGTAATCTTTACATTCCGCTGTGTATATAGTCTTTTCCTGCATAGTAGTGGCTCTACAACACGGCGACAAAGTCAGACATAAAATATATGACTTGCATAATGGATTCTCATACAGTATGCTGTGATTCAAGGCATAGGTTAATGTTTCGTATCATATCTTCCGTAATAGGTAGGAAACGGTAATTATAATCCTTATAATCCAGACATTTTGCTGGAGAGATCGACATATAACTATGCTATTCCACATAACAGGGGCTCTGCAACACCACGGCCAAGTCTTGACTGTAATTGCATCTAGAATATTCACGTTCCAGTTCATTCAAATGAACCAAAGAACCGAAACAAGATACACGTGTGTACCATTGTAATATGTCCCATGGAAATTAGTTTTTAGCATTTTACTTCTGTTTGAAGGATTACGCGGCTATACACGGTAAACAACGAAAATGCTGGTTATATGCAATAAACAATGAAATACCGACAATAATAGCTACTATATAGCCACAATAAAAATAAAATTAAACTCACATAAAAATAAATAATTTAATAATTTATATATATAAATTATTATTATTATATATTTGTATGAGTTTTATTTTATTGTTTTTGTGTTAGTTAGGTTTCTCCAAAATATTTTGGGATATTATCCTAATTGTATCTCATGTCAGAGACATAAAACACCTATCTATTGCAGAAATGTTTTTAGAAGCTATAATATAAAAGTGAAAAACAACCAAAAGGCCCTTAGGGCTGAGAGGGTTAAAAACAATTTAGGTATCTTATTAGCAATACTAATAGGTCCTGACCCCCTTCCCCCCTCCCCTACTTTATCTTTGAGAACCAGTTACCATGGTTTCCTATCTCGCCCAGATGCATGGGGGCTCTTCCTTGTTCTCAGACCTTTATGAGCTGCAGGAGGACATAGGGGTGGGCTCCTACTCCATCTGTAAACGCTGTGTGCACCGAGTCTCCGCCATGGAGTATGCTGTGAAGGTAGACACAAGCCTGGCCACAGCGCTGACCACATGTGACACACGCACGCACGCACGCACGCACGCACGCACGCACGCACGCACGCACGCACGCACGCAAAGGTGTGTTGCAAACCACAGCCATTGCCATGCAAATTACTTGCAGACAAGGTTTTCCTATGTGTCATTATATCTTAAACAAATGGATCATTGAATTGTTGAGGATATATTTGTTTATGTACTGCACCTAGGGGTATTCGTACATTCTAGTACATTCTGTTTGCTCATTCATTCATCAATATTACACAATCATTTGCATACAATTGATTTGTTGCATATGCCGTTCGTTTGAGTGCAAATGACCAGCAGAGGGCAACATAGCCTCACTTTACAGCTGTAGCAACACTATCATTTATGTCCAGTTTGTCTGTGGTCTTATAAAACTGCCTTTCTAATTGCCGTGTTGTGTGTCTGCTAGATTATAGACAAGAGTAAGAGAGACCCCTCTGAAGAGATTGAAATTCTGATGAGATACGGACAGCATCCTAACATCATCACGCTCAAAGACGTCAGTAGTTTTGTTGTGTTCATGTATTTTGAAACACCCGCGGCAACCTCTAACAATGCTAATATGCGTGTGTCTGTGTTAGGTGTATGATGAAGGTAGGTATGTGTACTTGGTGACAGAGCTGATGAAGGGAGGAGAGCTACTGGACAAAATCCTCAGGCAGAAGTTTTTCTCTGAGAGAGAAGCCAGCGCTGTCCTCTACACCATCACCAAAACGGTTGACTACCTCCACTGTCAAGGGGTAGGTCGGAGCGCAAGAGCTTCATAGTCTTTTTTTCCCATTGTCACGCACATCACATTGTCTACACTGGTACCTGCAGTACCTGTTATCACGTCGCCTTCTCATTTGTAAGGCAAGGTTTATTCTAGGTTTTTCCAAACAAGCTAAATTTTTCTGACATCATTGCTTGATAACATTAAGAAAGCAAGGCAATGTTTCTTTCAACCATTAATTGTGTTTGTCAAAGAATGAATCAATCAATAAATCACTTTATTAATAACATGAAAGTAGTTTTAAGGGGACTGGGTGCATGTTTATGTCCAGTAATCCCTCGTCACGTCCTCTCCCCAAGGTGGTCCACAGAGACCTGAAGCCCAGTAACATCCTGTACATGGACGACTCTGGGAACCCAGACTCCATTAGGATCTGTGACTTTGGCTTCGCCAAGCAGCTACGTGGGGGCAACGGCCTGCTCCTCACCCCCTGTTACACAGCCAACTTTGTGGCACCAGAGGTGAGACGGAGGCACCGTACTGAAGACATGTATGAGTCCTAACAACAACAATAATAATTTAATGATGTAACGGCTTAATAATGAATGTTTAGAGGCCTCCCTAATGTGTGTGTGGTCTCCAGGTACTAATGCGACAAGGTTACGATGCAGCGTGTGATATATGGAGTCTTGGCGTTCTACTGTATACTATGCTTGCAGGGTAGGACTACACTCCGTAGACACAATAGGACCAGGAAAATACTCGATGTAGTGTGAATCTATTGTCTGACATTGGCTTTCCTCTGCCCTCTGGCAGGTACACGCCGTTTGCTAATGGACCCAACGACACACCAGAGGAGATTCTCCTTCGGATAGGCTCCGGAAAGTTCTCGTTGACAGGAGGCAACTGGGACACTGTGTCAGACACCTCAAAGGTACGCTCGCTCATGCAGACCTTCGCGCGCACACGCATACTCCTAATTGAGGCCGGTAAAGGCGAGCAAATCTATCAATGTTATGCCACCATTTTGGATTGAGAGAGAATATCATTCTGTTAATTCATGACCTTTAATTACCTTCTGTAGTTTGGCTGGCTACAAGCTTGTTGGAAGTGTCAGGTGTCTTCTAATGTATGTATAATATACCACTGTGAAAATTTCACCGGTCATGGGTCATGTTTTAGAATGTCACACGACACAAGCTAAATATATTTCCCAAACATCTTGCATGCAAGGTTATTATAGTTTAGCATTTTTCATTAGTTTTACATTTTATTTCGTTTTGACTTTTTGTTTTCAACGTCAGTTTAGTTTTAATTCATTTTTAAAGCGGGTTTGCTAGTTCAGTTTCTATTTTTGGAAAGTTTAGTTTTTATTAGTTTTAGTATTATTTTTTGTCTTTTTTAATATGGGTTGTTTTTCAAGGTCAGAAAAAGCAAAACTCAAAAACATCATACATTTAAAGAAAGACGAGTTAGTTTTACGACCAGACAGTTTTAGTTAGTAATTGTTTTTTGTAATGCCTCGTTCTTATTTCAGTTAACGACAATGTCTCTTTCCACCTAGTTTTTCTTATTTTGTTTGTTTTCGTTTACGATTATAACCTTGCTTGCATGTTGTTTTTACCCTAACTCGTTGCTGTATGCTTCAGGACCTGCTGTCCCATATGCTTCATGTTGACCCTCACCAGCGATACACGGCGGAGCAGGTCCTAAAACATGCCTGGATCACATGCAGAGACACACTACCACATTTCCAGCTCACACGCTATGACGCACCACACCTAGTGAAGGTAAGGAGGGGCCAGATCATAGAGAGAGAGTATTAAAGGGTCCCGCCCACACCGGGGGGGAAGGGGGGGGGAGACATGTCATAGCTCTCCATTGACTTTGCATTGCGTTAAGCTAAGATAACGTAATTTCAAAAAATCTAGATGTTGTATGACAGGATGCACAACTCACAAGGTAAAGAACCCAGAACTAAGTTTATATACGATTGTCGGACCGAAAAATCTAGGTTTTAAGGAGAAAAAAGCATACTTCAGCCGGCCACGGGCATGTACCATCACCATAGGCCAATACATAGTTTAGCATGCAAGGTTCCTACATGAAACTCCACAGACGTTTGGATCCACCACTATCGGTGCATTACTGCCACTATGTGGTGCATTACCACCACCTACTCTAGAATATAGTGCATGTGGTTACTAACAAAGTCAGTCAGTCAGTCACTAAGCGACAGTTGCTCATATTGGACGGTCCCGCTACACAAGCTCCGGCAAAAACCATGCACACGCTGAATTAAGGCCAGCACTTATCCGGGGATGCCAAGGTCCCTCGTCGTTGCCACCTTGCAGCCATAAATGACGCACCGTTGCTTCAGTACATTGCGCAGCTCAAGTGGCCATGTTGTTTACTTTCAGGGCGCCATGGCTGCCACCTACTCAGCGCTGAGCCAGAAAACGAGTCAGCCGGTGCTGGAGCCGGTGGCGGCCTCCGGTCTAGCCCAGAGACGCGGCATGAAGAAACTCACCTCCACTGACATGTAGAACTCTCAACAAGCAAGCACGCTCCCTCGCGCACCCGCAAATGCCTGGCTATGTTTCCAATACCTCTGACCTCAGTTCTCACACACACACACCCCATAACGCCGGCCAGTCAACCCCACCTCCCCACGCGTCTAGTCTGTTTAGTTCTCACACACACACACACACACACACAGGCATGCACATCCTCTGGACAGAGCTGTGCGCTGAAGAGGAAGAAGGGAGCGTGCACGCCTGCTGCTGGTGGGGAGACGGACTTGTATTTATTTCCACTGGTTTCATATGCACTTCCCCCTCCCAGCCTTTCGTCCTCTTCTTCCTCTTTAACCGAGGAAGACATGCACCAGCTGATGTTCTCCTTCACTGTGATTGGCTGACTTGAAGCTGCTTGGGTAAACTGTGCCCCCCCCTTCCACCGAACCTACCCCACTACCCTGTTATTCACTCTCTTCTCTGTTCTCTGCCCCCTACCCCCGCCCCGACCATTTGCCTTTTTAGCCTTGGCCCCTCCCACGTGAAATATTAGCGTGTGTGTGACAGTGTTGTAGCGATATGGATCGGGGACTGGAGACTATCAGGATTTTTCCATGTGGAGGGTAGCTCTCGTAACGGGGTTTGACTTGGGGTAAAGTCCTGACGTGGGGGGGGGGGGGGGGGGGGGGGGGGGGGGGGGGGGGGGGGGGGGGGGGGGGGGGGGGGG
>JAODUK010000002.1:4131312-4141627 GCA_027564635.1 Typhlichthys eigenmanni | reverse complement strand
CTGAAGTCCCCCCCCCCCCCCCCGCCCACTCCCATCGGACCCCCTTTTTTTCCATGACTAAATCCTATGCCAGCGTGTCCGCCCAAACACATGCATCTGTTTCACAGCTACACCGTGGCGGTCTTGACTCCCTGTACTTCGTGATGCTGACCATGTATCGGCAAAGGAAAGATGCTGCACATTAAACAATGTTTGGAGGGGGCAGGTGAACGAATGTTAACCAGGACCACATTTTGCTAATAACATGACAAAGATGAAGAGCATGTGGGTGTGTGGATCCAACCAGAGAAGCTGAACTGCAGGAAAGAAAAAAAGAAAAAAGAACAGATAAGTTCCATTAATATCTCTTTAAAAAGACATTGTGGAAAATGTACCATATTGTATTTATTTCATTTAATTTTTAAGATTCTATTTTTCTTTCAAGTTCTGTATATATTGCATTAAAGATCATTATTGACATGCACATTCCCTCTGACTTGGTTTGTTCTAGTGGAAGAAGATGACAGGAGATGCTTGTGATGAAAGTGAGTGTCTAGGGACTGCATTTTAATAATTTGACTTTGGTTAAAATCACTCATAACATCCTGCATGAAGTAACCCTGAGCAGAGCATTAAATCCCTGTCCTGGGACATACACACTAATAGGACAAGTATTTTCCTCCCGATTGCTTAAATGAATTACAGTCAGTCAACTGTTTGTTTCTCAGAGCACACTTGTCCATGCTGGGTAAAAAAATAAAGCAATGAGTGCAGGTTGCCACTAGGTGGCGATAATGCCCAGTGCATGAGACATACTGTGAATATTATAAGCATAGTGTCCTCCATGTGCACATGTCTCCTAGCTTTATGCAAATCATCAGTCTAGCCTGCTTCCGCTGTCTGTCCAACCCCCCCCCCCCTCTCCCCTGAGAGTTCCTTGCCTTATCAAGTGGTGTGTGTGTGTGTGCGCGCGTCAAACCTGTCAAGTACTGCGGACTGGGGTGGATGGACGTGGGCAAGTGAAGCAGATGAATTGAGGCGCTTGCAATGCCGCTGTGAATTCACACGCAACGCAAGCACACAGACGCCACACTGGCGCATGCTCCAGCTGTTGTCCTCTTCCCGTCACCACAACTGCATGACCTCATCTGATTTCTCTCTCTCTCTCTCTCTCTCACTCTCTCACTCTCTCTCTCTCAGATGGATTAGATGCTCATTGTAGACAGCCTGGGAGCTGAGAGGTAAACAGTGGGGCTAATTGCTTTGACATACTGCTCTTTGTTTTGGCCTCTTGGTGCTAATCAAGCTCTCGGCTAATAGCCTGCGCTTGGCGAGCAGGCATGAGTGTTTGTGTTCAGGCTAGGAGGAAGAGGGCGAGAGGACAGAGGTCTCTCGTGTTGACTCATCCCATATTGAAGGAAAACAGTCCATATTTGCTTATCGTCATGGTTTCCCACTGTCCTCCCTGGTAGCGCCTTGCTCAGGTGTGAATCTATTTATTCTCATTAATGAGCCTCTCCCCAAAGTCAGCCAATTAACACGCTGCTCCTAATGAAGCCATTGGCTGTCAGATGAGGCAGCTGCACTGTCTATCATCAGTCCACTTTGTGTGTATGTGTGTGCATGTTGGCTGCCCACGCTTGCCACTAATAAAAGCAAGAAAAATTAATGGAGTGAGTGCGTGTGATAATGAGTTAATATGGAACATACAGGACGATCAATGATCAGCCCTCTGTCTCAGATGAAGATATCAGACACAAAGTGACTTACTCTCACTGTCATAAACAGGCCATTCTCCTTTCACATACACTAAATGTCTGTCACTCCTGTGTGTGTGTGTGTGTGTGTGTGTGTGTGTGTGTGTGTATGTGTATGTGCGTTTTAAATGCATGTCTATGTGGAACATCATCTTTGATGAGAGGCATCGTAATCACGGCTTTAGCTTTGTGTATGTAATACAACTCGGGACCTCCGTGATTACCTGTGAACACTGACCAGCCATTTAAGCCAATCCATGACATCACTGCTTGAAGCTTCCTGGAAGAAAACATTACATCATTACATTACAAAATGACATCGCACAAACCTCTCTCTATATTACTACTGCAATGCTGCATATTTCTTCCATTATTCATTGACTCATGTTTAAATGCACTTTTTTTTCCAGCTTTAGGCCTAGCAGAGGTGCTAGTAAAGGGACAGACCTATGCATTAGCGCGCAAACATGACAAGTGTTGTATTAGGTCAAATTGTTGTCATCTAAAGCAGCATTTTCATCCTAATCATGGCTACCAAAGAGCTATTCCATTTTCCTAGTCCACAGGTCTCCTGTGGAGGGTGGAATGACTACCTAGGACCTCTGCCGGGCTGTGTAATCTCTCCTGCCCTGACAGATACTGTGGGCGACTAGACCTCTGCAGTTCTGGAGATGAGAGCGTTGAGGATGTGAAATTGATTTTGGGTTATGCAATTAATCGTATTTCAGCTTTCCTACCAGCCTCATTCTCCTTCCTGTCCCTCTCTCTCTCTCTCTCTCTCTCTCATTCTCCTCTATGGTCAGAACAGATTTGAAGGCATCTCTCCTCCCATAGTAACATTAGTAAGAGTTCCCTCGCTCTCTCTGCCTCCAGTAAGAGTTTATCACGTTTGGCACATTCACTTTGAAGATGTCTCTGTACCTTTAAAGTGCATAATATGACGTGAGTGGGCTATTTTTAGTCATAAGTAGATTGACATAAATGTATCATTTATGTAAAAGAAGTTATGAATGACTCAAAAGATGTATTTGATGAAAGTCATTGAACAAAAATGCATGTAATTAATTTAAATAGTGTATATAGGCTACAATTTGGTTCAAGGTAGAAAATAATGATAACCCTGCAATTCAAGTAAAGTTGGTTTCCTGTTATGTTTTATATAAAGAAATGCTTCATAAAAAAGATTAAATAAAGTATTATTTTATATATTTTTTTATGAATTGGAATATCCAGCCTGTTAAATATAATTTAATAAAAAGTGCAACAACATTCTAAAAATGTAATTGTGTTTTTAAGGTTTTTTTTATTCTATTGTTTTGGGTTTTAATGTATTAACTTTGTCAATAGTTGTCATGACGTCTTGCCAATATCTTTTAAATCCCATCTTGTATTGGCAAATACATTTTTGACAGGTGACAGTAACACAATAAAACAAGATGTAGATGCATGGGATATTTTATTTGTGAACACTACAATGATTAAAAGGGTATGGAAGAGATGGATAATTTGTTAAACATGATATAACAAAGCACATTTAGCTTTTAAGACCAAAGTGCAAACAATTTTCCATGTATTCAGTGAATCCTCCCATGAGTGCTGGTGTTCATTTTGTGTCTCGGTGCAAGCCCATAATCCTCTGCTTTACTGTATAATTAAGGGGATAGCAGGCTGCCCACTCCCTGACCTACCACACTACTTTACTACATTAACGGCTTTTAAACCTGTATTCTCTCATGACTTCATGAGTGTTCTTCTAGCATATCACAATCAGTCAGTATGTCTATAAGACTATGTCTTATTCAGAGAAATATAAAGACCAATTTTACTCTTTGGGTTTCCTCATATGAATGGTTGTTTCAGAGTTGATTCACCCAGCCTTTCTTCTCTATTGCAGAACAAACCTGTTTCTTCAAACGCTTCTTCAACTTTTCTACCTATGGTCCTATCATCATTGGTGCCTTCTTAATCCTGCTTAAGATACTCCAGTCTAGTACATTCACCTATATAGCATCTGTAGTACCAGATAGCTCCAGTGCTAAGCCTTCAGGAGTGGAATTTAAAGAACTCCAGCTTTACATTCAGTTAATCAGTAAGCCTATAATAACACTGAATGCTTTTTTCCAACCTTGGTTCAAATGCTACTGTGAATTCAATCAGCAATATTATTTGAATATGGGTATTTATATTTTGGCTTCACTTACATTTAGATGTCACAGAAAGGATGCTGGTTTCCACTTTATCTTATTTTTGCCCTCCACACCGGACTAGCCACACTGCAGAGGGAGACACGGGCACGGGGACGTTGCCGTTCTGGACGCTGGCTTGGCTGTTGCTCTTTCATTATTTGTATTATTTTTAATAAATTGGGCATTGTTTTGAACTAAAACAGATAGATTAAATCAATCAGCCTTGGTTGTATTTTTCTCCGCATCTACATAACCGCCCCCTCCAACTCCCCCCCGCCCCCACCCCACCCCCCTCCTTGGTGTGGTGGTTTGCTCTCTGTCTCCCCCACCCCCCTCTCTGGGCTGCAGACTGAGAAGATGCATAAATTCAGTCACATTAGTATTCCAGTCAGGCTCAGCATTTCAAGGCCAGGCCCAGCACCCTTCCGCCTCTCCTCCCCTCTTAGCTCTTGCTCGCTCTCCCTCTCCAGCTTTATTTTTGAATCATTTAAGGAGCACTGCATCTACATGCCTACTTATTTTTAAATGGCGCCAAATTATTTTAGGCATTACATTTTTTAAAGGAATGTTACATTGTAGCCTCCCCCAATTTGATGAATGCTGTAGTCTATGAAATAACATTCATCTGCTTCTGATTGCTGTGTGTGTGTGTGTGTGTGTGTATGCGCGCGCGCGTGCGTGTGTGTGTGTGTGTGTGTGTGTTGCTGTCAGGCCGAGAAGCCCAGGCGATAAATCACGCATGTCTGATTGAGAAGGGCAGAGGGCCCGGACAATAACATTTCAGTCGAACTGCTGGAGAAAGCTTCTCAATTTTCTATGGACTGCAGACCCACATCAATGTTCCCTTGAACCAGTGGACGTTTTAAAAATGCTGACGAAATGTTTAGAAACGTATTGACATATTTTGGCATGGCATTGTAATTAAGTGAAGGTTAAAGTACTGAAACACATATAATATGTAAATAATAGTAAAACAAAATATGTAGGCAAATGTATGTTATTCAGGGTTTAAAAGTTGGGCTTGACCTTGCATTAGTGTAATTACAAAATATACAACTAATAAATAGATCGCATTGTCATTATTATTATTGCTTTATAATATTATATTAATAGGCTATACTGTGTTGTGTATAATATCACGGTATCTGGAAAAATGTAAATAATAGGCTATAGATATTTACTTCAATGCAGGCTAGGTGGGCCTGTTTTAATTAAAGTAACGGCATATATCTTAAACTGAATTAAGCTTTGGACAATGACAGTTGTAGCAAGAAGTTGTTTATTACAACATACATATTTTATTTCAAAACATAACGCAAGCTTTATACTGAAAATAAATAATTACTTGAGCTGTCATCGAAATTTGGAATAAAAGCGCCGAAACAGTCAAATCTTACTGAAAATATTGTTTTTACATTGCTAATTAAGTGCAGGAATAACTGAAAGCATTTGTTTAAATTAATGACTTCAAAAGGGTAATATACAAAACTGTACAATATTCAAAAAAATACTTAGGAAATAAAACAATAACAGCAATATTATAAAATGTTTGATAACGAACATACAATAAAATTATAGGCAGGTGTATAGCGTTGTTGTCCCCTCTTAAGTATTCACAGCTGTTTCACACAGTTTATGGTCCAAGGTGATGAAAAGCAAAAAAACAAGAATGTATTTACCGTGTTGTTTAAAATGATTTAGGCCATAATGGAACGGATTTAATTATATGCTATATGCTATAAATGCTATATTGTGGGATATTTGTCGCTTATAGCCTACTGTAGATATATAAAATTGAGATGTGGTCCTGATTATATTATGGAGAACTATATATTGACAAAATATAAATGTTATAACGTAAAATATGAAGATATGTTGAGAAGAAAAGCGTGGATGCATAAGAAATGTGTAAAATGACCTCCGTGTTGTGTAAACACTGGCATCATCAAATCAATTAAACAAGAGTAATAGCCTAATATTTTAGTTTTCCTCTCACTCCACAGACCATACAACGGGAGGAGAATTATAAAAGCTATACTGATATCTATCTTGACTATGAAAAGCCATGACACTGAGAAAGAAGTATCAGTCCCAAATGTCGTCCTAACATTATAATTGAACTGTAGAAAATGTTGACATAAACCAAGGCGCTGGCAGGTTATTAGGCACATTTTGTATTTATATCCTTGATGTAGAAAATAATTTTGGCAATTAACTGGCTCCAAAAGGATCTGAAATGTGACGTTGACGTGTCGCGATGATAATACCCCCCATGACAAATCTAAAATGACCAAGGCTGAGCAGGCATCTCTGTTTTTGTTATTGTCGTGTTTCAGTGCTGGAGTCATGAGTCTGTACGGGACAGGCACGGAGATAAATGGCCGCCGTGCGCCCTTACGCTCGCTGGGAGTTATAGAGTCAATGCCTTGGTCAGAGATCATGGCAGGAAGAGGCATCGCCCGCGCTCCCGCTGTGAGAATACGGTCCCTCTCCTGGCGGTCCCTCTCCTGGCGGTGTCATGCGCTTTTCTTTCTGCCTCCGGTTACAGAACCACACGCGAACAACCTCCTTTTCCAGCTGGAGAGAGTCCGCGAGCGACGTGATCTCCTGTGCTGAGGGTTTGGGACATTTAAGGAAGTGCGTTTCCAGCACCCCCTTAACGCTAACCTCGATAGACGTCCTTTTCTTCCTCTTCCTCCCTTGAGCTGCTATCTTGTCTATACTGCTGGGGCTGCCAGTAGACGAGTCTGCCTCCTCCAGCCACTTGTTCAGCAGCGGCTTTAGTTTGCACATGTTTTTAAAGCTCAGCTGCAGCGCTTCAAATCTGCAGATGGTCGTTTGGGAAAATACGTTCCCGTACAACGTGCCAAGTGCCAAACCCACGTCCGCTTGCGTGAATCCCAATTTGATTCTCCGTTGTTTAAATTGTTTGGCAAAGTGCTCTAGCTCGTCCGAAGTAGGCGTCTCTTCGTCGGAGTGATCGTGGCAGTGGTGCCCGCCGAGGTCGTTGTGCTCGGGGCTGAGTGTGTCCCTGAGGCCAGGGTGCATGCCTTGGCCCTGGGGATTGGGAGGAGGTGTAAGACCACCGTGGTCCAGCATGCCGTTGACAGTGAAGCCCGTCTGGGAGTAGATGTTTATCTGCTGTCCGCTGCTGATGGAAGAGTTGTGGGACACGGGCGTCCCCCAGGCTCCGGGGTGGTTTGCGTGGTTGTTGTGATGGGGCGAGTGATGCGCTACGTGTGGTGAGCGGTGATGGATGATACCGAGCTGGAGGTCCTCTCGGCCTGGCTTGACGTCTTGCTGCTCCATGGAGGACGACCAGGGGCTGCCCTCCGACAGGCTGGTTGCCCACTGGTGGCTCAGCGGATGTCCGTTGGTCTGAACGCTCTGCAAGTAGTCGCTCTGGAGAAGTTTTTGGTGTCCTCTAAAGGGGCTGGCCGGCTGCATGGCCTGGCTGTCCGGGTGTAGCATGGGGCTGGAGCTGAGCAGGGTGTAGGGGCTGGAGGCAGCTGTGGCCATGCTGGCTGCTGAACCCCACTAGTGCTACTGACGGGAGGGAGCTGCACAGCCTCTGACATCTCCCTCTCAACGGAGCCTCGGCAGTAGCGGCTCGGTGACTGACAGATGGCGCTACCATTCATAGACGGACTGTAACACACGAGCTGTGCGTCTCAGCCAATGGCGCTGCATGGATCCGAACCCCCGCCCCTGGTTAGCCGAGATGCAGAGCACTAAAGGGTTAAAGGCAGTCGATCCGGAAGTGAGTCAAGATGCCCATCCAGAGGGTCTGGCACTGCGATGATGTGCGCGCCGAGCTCAGTTCCTGTTTATTAATTAAAGTTTCCAACTTATTTACGCACGAACGTATGCTGCTCCTGTCACCCTTGAACGCGCGCAGGGGGGGATTAAGCGCGCAGTGGCATTTTTGAGACGTGCCAGTGCCTCATTTAGAGGGCTACAATCATTCTCTCTGCTAATCATTGACTTTCAGGACAGTTTCCCTCAGGTGTTTGCAAAATTCCAAGAGTGAAACTCTTAAAGATAGACAAATGTTTTTATTTTTACGGCCAATACATTTTATATTCGTCTTGGCCAACTTTAAAGAATAATTGCCAATGGTTCTATAAAGTATGGTCATATAAATAATTAGGCATTCAAATACATTTTAATTAAGATAGTCTACCCTATTTAAAATGTAAATGTGATACTTGTTCGGGAGCCTTTCTTTAAGATACTGTACGGTCAGAGAGAAATTGTGTTTAATAAATAATGATGTCAACATAATCTTGAATTTTTTTACGATTAAGGCTATATCATATGCATATGCGATTCGGCACTGTGCTGCTTGAGTGTTTAAGAACCTGGACAAGTCCTCACAGAGTTGAAAAGATCTATCTGCATACTTGAGAGGTAACTTAGCTGCGTAATTATATTTGAAAACCGCGTCCCAGGCTCCTTATTGGTTTGAAATCCCATTAAATATATTGCTTGAGCTCCCATGTTAAGCTTGATTTAAATTTGCATACATTTTCATACATTTAGCAGAAATAAAAGAAGGCTCCAGACACCAGAAAGTCATTAAAGAGCGCTCGGCCGAGGAGTGGGGATGCAGGAAGCAAAGTAGCTTGCAGCAGGTGAGCTGACCGCGGGCTGAAAGGCCGGACAGGCCCGCCGGTATTGCCGAACTAACCGGAGGAATCACAGAGGGTAGGCTAACATAAGACACAACCGTTGTTCTAGAGGGCTGCGTTTGTTGACGCTTAGAAGGAATACCTTGAAGCAGAGTTGGATTTGTTGTTTTGCAGCGAAATTTTATTATAGTCTGATTTCCGTAGGGCCGTTTAAATTAATGGTGCACTATTATTTAAACGTGGTAAGCTTTAGCCACTAAATATTTGATGCAATAGTTCCATTTGTGCCAGTGGTGGCCATACACCATTGATTTGCTAGAAGACGTTTCATTTTAGGGCCACATCTGCCATGGGACAGAAAGTTTAGATATATTTGCGAAAAAATATCTAACGGTTGTTTTTTCGTCATTGTATAGGCTATTTATAGGCCTGTATGTATTTAAAATTGGACGGCAATTCAAAGCAAACTATTTAGGCTTTATTATTATTTCTAAAATATGCAAAGCCTATCATATAAATTAAAATATGTTTAAATTTTAGATAACATTTCAAAGAACGCTTTAAAATGTTGCCTTGCCATTTGTTTATTATGGAATTGTTTTTAAATGCTAAATTAAATAATTAGTGACAAATAAAATGTTGTACATGATATATTCAGTAACGGGACGGATAGAGAGGGACGTTCATTTCTGTCGATAGTCTTAGTTTCTAAATGTAACAGATGCTTCTCTAGAACCGTTTCTTGTGTTGATTCCTTTATTCACGCGGGCATTTTTCTGCCGTCGACCGCGTTTCCATAGCGAGGCGAATAAAAGGCAAATCCTCGCTCTGCGCGCCGAATAAAGGCTCCATTCAGAGATAACCCGGGCGGACCACGGCGAGCCCATGGCCTGCCAATGCTACAGTTACACCAAGCAGCAGCGCACTCTCCCATCAAGGTGGACACACACAAGTTTTGGATTGTTATAGAAAACAATGGCATTTATATTCCTTTATATATTGTTGATTTTGCATTTTTTGTGAGCGTTGTGGAAACCATAGTATTTTATGCCTGTTTCAGAACAAGGCAACTATGCCTGAGGCAATTTGTTTCAGCTTTAGGTAGTAGAATATAGTTCATGTGCATTAAGATAGGGAATTAAAAAACATGTAAAATAAATTATGTTTCTCCGATTTCATTTTACCAATATATTCGGTTTTTGTTGCAGGTCATTCTGTTTCCGCTAAAATGATAAAAATGGAAATATGCAGAAGTAACTGTAAATATGCGTAACCCATATATTTTAGTTTATTTTGTGCTTTATTTGGACGCTGAGTATTATCCTTTCCTTTCCAGTTCATGGTAGTGGCGGTGTGGCTGTATATGGCATGTATTGCTATAGGCAACAGAATGATTAAATGTACTCCCATGTAAAGGTGCTTTTATTGTCATATACGCATACATGTAGCGAGGCTGGATTAGGCTGCTATTGAGACGGATTGTGGCCCGGGGCAGAGCTGTCACCGGTGTCATGACCTCTCCAGTATCCCGTCAAACCTTCCAGCCAAGCCTCGAAAAGCCCAGACACCAATCAAATGAGGAGTTAGGAGTTACACGTTTTATATTTTATAAAGTGGCTACTGCAATTAATCTGTATAGGCTATATGCCTGCATGTATCATTCCTTGATTGTATATGCACATACAGTATATATATATATATATATATATATAGAGAGAGAGAGAGAGAGAGAGAGAGAGAGAGAGAGAGAGAGAGAGAGAGA
>JAODUK010000002.1:4076385-4097707 GCA_027564635.1 Typhlichthys eigenmanni | reverse complement strand
CTCTACATAGAGCAGTTGGTACTTTGTTGATATCTGAGGTGTCCCCTTGGTTACAGCCTTGCAGTAAAAGACTCCCTGGTGTTCTGGGCTGGGACTCTGTTGTGTGTTTGGATTTATGTGTGACATTTATGAGTACAGGTCCCTTTCCTCCAATGCCTTTCCACAACTTGTGTGTGTGCCTGTGTCCAGAAGGACTCCCACACCCTGTACCTGGAGCAGGAGCTGGAGAGCCTCAAAGTGGTGCTGGATATCAAGAACAAACAGCTCCACCAGCAGGAGAAGAAGCTCATTCAAATGAACAAAGTGGTGAGCCCTGATGCCGATTCCTGTCCAAGGAACATGAGACAGTGATGTTCAAAATGCCAGAAGCTCTCAATCTGATTGAGAGCGGTTACTTTTCCCAGATAGAGAAGAACCTGAACTTGGATGAAAACATTAAGAAGGTCCGGCAGGAGAATGAGGACCTCAAAGCCCGCATGGACAAACATGCAGCTCTGTCCAGGTTTGAAAAATACTTGTTTCATATCTCGTGTGTGTGTGTGTGTGTGGTGGACATGAATTCAGCTGGCTGGAAACTCACTGAAAGATCGCTGTGCAGCAGCAGCCTGAGCTACTTTTATTTGAGGAGGTGCTTTTGGTCCCTTCCAAATCACCACATTATGGGAATAATTTGTCATGTTCATATGCTAACCTTATTTGAGGTGCATAATATGATTTGTCGGAATTACCGCAGTAGTGCCAGTGAAGCCAGTGTTTCCAATGAACATCGGAGCCAAGATGTCCTGCTGTCTTTCAGGTTTATTTATTTCTTGCCTGACTATTGCTCTAAGCTCAAATTGTTTTCACTGAGATTATAGTCTGGAAAACCTGTTCGCATTAGCATTTTGACGGCCACCCTGCTGGTGGACCAATCGGGGTGGGTTAGTGAGATGACGTTGAAGTTAAGCGTGTGTGGAACTGGTGGTAGAGCTAGATGAAGCGATCAAAACCGTCGTAGCAATGCTGATTGGTTGAATGCTGTCCAATAGTTTCAAAATTAACCAGAGCTCTATGCCAAGTAGGAGGCAACAACTGTTGGCACTTGGAGCGTGGCCAGACCTTTTATTCACTAAGTGAATTTTGGGTCTGGTTTTTGGGTTACACCAGGCTTTCAGCTGACGGCATTGCTGACACATTGCGAGTTTCAAACCATTCTACCACCTCTCTCCAGGCAACTATCCACGGAGCAAGCGGTCCTGCAGGAGTCCCTCCAGAAGGAGTCCAAGGTCAACAAGCGTCTCTCCATGGAGAACGAGGAGCTGCTATGGAAGCTCCACAGCGGGGACAGCCTCAACAGTCCCCACAAGCTGTCGCCCACCTCCCCGTCACACTCCCTCAACCTCCACTCCCCTCGCAACTCCACCCTCTTCTCAAGCCCCCCTTTCTTGCCCAGATAACGATGGACCCCACCCCCCCCCACCACCACCTCCTCCTGGTAGATTTGACAAGAGCCATGAGACTGGAATGTCCCTCAATGTGGCGTCCCGGGGACGGTGACTCCCGGGGGCGAAGCTGAACTGAGTCAGTTGTAGAGATGCACCGACAGGCCTGGAGCGATGACTGTTGCACAGAAGCACTTAACTGAGGCGGCCCTTGTGCGCGGTCTTCCCTCAACATGGAGAGCAAAAGGAAATCTCAGGACTTGTATTTAGATGTTGTTTTTGTTACTCTTGTATTGCAGTTCTCACCACAGGCTTGTTCTCTGATGCTGAAGCGCACCGCACGCGTGGTATAATACACGTGTGCGCATTAACACACAAGCAGCGGAAAAGGGTTTGCCCTGTACCCGTGGAGACCAAAGATAAGAATCTTTGAATCTGCAAAGCTGTGAATCCAAATACTGTAAATCCAAATACGCCGTTCATGCTATTGTTTGTATGCATAAATGTTCTCCCCTTCATATTATATATCCTGCCACAGAAGATGTCATGATCGGTCATTCATTTATCAGTAATAATGGCTAGCATATACCACTGCCAGCCATTATGCTATATTGGTACATGCGTATCGAATACATTCAGAATTAGTTCACTTCCTGATCTGGTGAATTTAATTGACATTTAATAAATGTTTTCAGTAATTCACCTGTTCAACATCTACAATGTGTTATCCTCATGTACTACATCTACATTCTTGTTCTGACCAGCGGATCAATCCTAGGGATTGTGCACGTCTCTGCATCCTCACGGAAGCCACGTACTGCAGCTTTAAGGTTAGGGTCACTAGAGTCGAGAAGGAGATGCTTAACCTCAGTGACATCAACTCTTTGCTGTGTCATGGCAAGTACAATTTGAGGAAGCTGAGATTCTTGGTGTGTTGACTCTGTTTGAAATATGCAATTAATAAAGTTGTTATGACTATGTTGTACATTTTAATTTCTATTGTGCTTGCATTTTTGCATGTTTTTGACCATAGTTCCTTGCAATAAATATAAATGTATGCATAACCTAATCCAGTTCAGTATTTGTTAAGATATGTGTAAATTACTGCAATTTTCATAGTGAACCAAAATAATATCTGGGCCTGCAGTTCACATTCCACATACGGAGTCCATTAGAACCGTGGCCTGGCAAAGGGTTGAACTGAAAAGCTACAGTCTTCCTTGTAGCATACATCTCTCCAAACAATGTCAGATTTTTCAGCCTTACTGGGCTAATTTAAATATTTGAATGACATAATTTGAACCTCAAATCTGTACTTTCACAGAGAACCACAAAAAGTCATGCTTAAAGACCAATGCGCACTGAAGGCGTCGATGCGCGTCAAGAGACGCCAGAGTTGTAGTTATTTTTAACGGGGCAACGGCCACTGTCTGACGCGCGTTGGCGCAAAGGTTTAGAACGCAGTTCTATTTCTTGAGCGTCAAGCCATAAACATGCATTGAATATTTACAGGTTTCTGAGATCTTCCGTCAATTTGACTTTACCTTTCAAACGCATTCCTTGACTCACCGCCGAATGATGCGGCCAGTGGGCGGCGGCCTTCAGTCCCCATCCTTCTCAAAATAATTGAGTGTTGTGCTGTTATTCACCTTAATCTTTAAATGTAAATTGATGCACTTTTGATGCTAACCTTATCTTTATTATGATCAAATAATCCACAAGTAAAGATGCATTCTGTTTTCCAGATGACATGTACATTATTGGTGTGAATGGTTGTCCATTGCTTGTTGGAGTCTCATAGCGTAGTTGTATCAAAGCTCAGATCACAATAGAGGCCATGATGCGTGGGGCTATTTGGCGGTGATGCTCGTTGCCACCATAGTTGCTCCATTCTGGTTCTTGGCTGTACAGATGTACCTCCCAAAGTCAGTGGTCTCCACATCCTCTACTGTGAGGACACTCTTAGAAACACGGGTTGTGTGGCCCATACCTCTGTTAAGCAGCCTCCAGGAGCTCTTAATGCCCACAGGTTGGTCCTATAAAAGAGTGGTGGATGTTAGTATTCAACAGCATTATACTATGTATTTTCCAGTGTGGCTGCTCACTCTCACCTGGCCAGGGTAGGACCAGGTAAAGCTCACATCCACGTCTGGCTCTCCCAGGACGATGCAGGTAATTTTAATGGTGTTGTCTTCTCTCAGAGACTTTGAAGAGGATTCTAGGCTGACAAAGGGAGGCCCACTGGGAACTGAAACCAGAAACACCACCAGTAATTATTTTCTTTTTTTTTATGCAAATTTGAGATTTGCAAATGCAAATACAAATGCAAACCTGAGATTTATTTGACCTGAGCCACACACAATTTCCATTTCATACATTCCTCCTCTGCACTTTAAGACAATACAGTATTTCCATTTGAGTTGGCAATCAACCATCTAAACAATGAGCAGCTGCAATGCTTTTGACAGCTATGAAATATGCCCTTTTCCAGAAGCTGTGAATGCAGCCCAAGAAAATGTCAATCATTTTTAACTCTCTAATCTGAAACTGTAGTTGGTTACAATAACTTTTTAACAGATGTGTGTAGCAACGTAACAATAGCAGCAGCTCTACCCAGCTCAACATTTATGTGAATGTGAGAAAACAGTTTGAACCTTGCTATATAGCGGAGCCATGGAAAGACAGAGTTGCGCCAACGGAAGTTTGAAATATTGTCACACGTGATTCATGGAGACAAAACTGTTCCAGGAAGTGTTTAGTGGGCAATTTGAATCAATATACAGTATATACAGATATATATAACTAAATTTTTTGATAATTACTAAATAAATGCACCAATTTAGATCTTCAATATAATTTCTAGGGTACTTTTTTGTTTTGAGGATCCACGATCCTGCGATTGCTATAAAAAATTAATTTGAGTGAAGGGAGATGACGCAACTCTCTCTTTACATGGCTCTGCTATATAGGAGGAGGAATAGAGATATGTTATTAGACTCAAATAAAGCCTTTTTTAACACTAGTTTCAACCACATATGAATTTAACCAATCAACCACACGTGATGTCAGTGGTCATTATGCATTAGCCTGATTGTGTCAAAACCCTACCCTCTACATAGAGCAGTTGGTACTTTGTTGATATCTGAGGTGTCCCCTTGGTTACAGCCTTGCAGTAAAAGACTCCCTGGTGTTCTGGGCTGGGACTCTGCAGGACAAATCCTTTGGTGGGGTCAAACGCTACAGCGGCCCCATCTGCCGGGATCTCCTCTGGAGGGACCTCTTTATGTAAGCTCACCGTGGCCAGGGGACTGGTCACACGGCAGGGGACGACTGCAGGTCTGTCTGGGCGCATGTACACAATCTCAAAGTGGATGGCAGAGGGGACAAAGAGGTTGTCCTTATCTGGTTAGAGGAACAGAGGCGAGAATATCTGTGATTTAGTCACATTTTGATCACAGATCCCTGGGGTCAAATATATGAAGGATATGGTTTCACAAGTGCATGAGCAATTCATAATCAAAGCATCGCTGTTCTCTGCTCACTGTTTTATGTTTAATGTCTTGCTCATGAGCAAGACATTAGACCTCAGTGTTGTATGATAATTATTCACCTGGGAAATAGATGTAGGAGTTAAAGATTCGATCAGGATCCTTGTCACACTCTGTCCCGTCACATAGTATGACCCAGCAGCTGTAAATTCCTGTATCAGCAGCAGAGGGCGACGTCAGGATCAACTGACCATACTTGTCAGTCTGCTTTATGCTGAGGAGAATTAGAGAATAGTACATTGTGTAAGGATCCATCTAATTTGAGGCACATTGTGTAAAACGTGGCATATTATTGCCAATTGTACATGTATTTTTAAACCAAGTTTGCTCAGGGTATTTTCAAATAGTGTACACATTCATATAAATTAATGTCTCCAATCGGAAGACATCTGGCAGTTGTGGAACAAGTTTCAGAGAATGCTTCACCACTATTGTGTTTGACAGTGAACCAGAGGCGTAATTGGGGAATAATTGGGTGCAAGCATGCAGCCGGGTTTGGTTCTTTTACGAGGACCAAACCTAGTGTCTTGTGCCATGGTCTGAAAGGTTCTTTATGGAACCACTTCAAGGAACCATTTTTGATTCCACATTTTCTTTTGTTCTGTGTGTACTGCACATGACACATATTCATCAAGCAGGGCGCTACACCAGGCCAGCACCTGAGGCGTGAGTCATTGAAGGTGTCCAGGTAAGAGGGATAGGCCCAGCCAATCTTATTGCCTTTACAGCGCAGCTCTACGTCCTGCCCAGGGGTCAGAGTTGTGGTGTTGCCCAGCCGCATAAAGAGGCCTTTGTCCAGGACACGCGTGAGCAGCGATTGGCCTTTTCCTCCGCTCTCTTTCTCCTTCACCTTCTGGAAACGGGTCTTGATGCGCTTGTCCCCAGGCCTGATGCGGTTCTCTCTGGGGTCTTTCCTGCGCTTGGCTTGCTGGCAGGCACCTGCAGGCGAGCAGAGGTGAAGGGTTAGAGGGAAGACCAAGAAGACATGGCAGATTGGCTTGGCCACTCACAGTTTACGGTGGTTTCCTAATCCATAATATACGCAGGAGAGGAGAGACACACTGTTGAACAATATTCAGCTTTTTTTTTTACTTGTCTTGACCTTCCACAACTGTTTCAAGAATACATCTGTTTTTTATTATTGAAGAACTTGGATTCGTAACCAAAATGTTCTTTCCTGTTCCCTGATGAATCAACAGTGGAACAGGAAATCAGCAGGTATTTTTACTGGCCGATAATGTCGATTAATGGATATTTATGAAATATAATGAATTTGGACACATTTTTGAAAATCCAAATGTTTTACTTTTTTTCTTGAAATGTGACACAAACCATTTAGAAACAGTATGTAACTGAAAACTATTCATCTTTGTTTCCGCAGAAGTGGAGTCTGAAAGAGCAGTCAGTTATTAGAAACACAGGATGCGTGTCTCAGATGCAGATGTGAGCTAGACAGAAGCACACAATAATGTTTTCTACAAATTTCTTCCATTTCAACATACTTATTCTCCCCAAATATTACATAGAAATGAGAGAAATGAGAAACAGTGAACTTCTGAAGCTTTTCCATTACAGTATGTGAAAGATATCTGCTGACTTGTGTCTTGCAACACCTCCCACCCCTATTGGCACAGCCAACTCTTATCTATCAAAACGCCCTTACTTCATTATTATCCTTTTACATTGTGGTTGTCATGGTGAAACCCACAACTGCACTAAAAAGAAATACAAATAGAATACAAAGATGAGGAATCCAGAAGAGTTACTCACCATTTTGGAGCTCCACCCAGAAAACCACCAGGCAAAGGACAACACAGAGCTTCATGGTGTGTGGACGGAAAAGAATAATAGGTATTTTCAGGGTCTTCAATGGTTGTCCAGGACCAGAGAGGGCAGTGAAACCTAGAGAGAAGCACAGAGCTAAGCAAGGTCAGAGCTGGGTGCGCTGCAGGCTGCCCTCTTTAGTTGACCAGCTTCATTCTCCTTTTAGACAGAAAAGGAGAATGGAAAATAACTTCAGTACCCTGCAGCTCACATGCTCAGATCGTTAAAAAGCAGAAATAAATACTCTGGTGCTCTCTGGTGGACATAGAGTATAAACAATATAGAAAATAGTTTTTTTTCAAGATTAGCTTGCTGTTTTGTTCCAGGGACAAACCAGTATGAAGACAGCTGCCCTCACCATTCTCCTATAAATGAAATATTCTAATCAGCTTCATGGATATACTAGTTTACTCTTCTCATGTAGCCGATTCAAGAAAATATCAAAGATTAGTCTTAATGAAAATACATTTATTGCAGTTGTCATCTTAACACCATGGTTAGTAACAACTGATACTACTGTACACAATGCAATCTGCATGGTGATGTATATGTAATGTTTGTGTATATATGTATATATATATAATAATTATTCAGACCCAACACTGATAATGGACAGAGTGCCTACCCCTATTAGTACCACATTTAGTAAGCCCACTGCTTAATCAAGATTCAGATGAGTGACCCAATTAATCGATTATTAATGTAATACCATATATCATATCATACTAAACTAGACTGAACAAATTATCAGATTTAAGACTTGTCAACACTAGCATGTAGTGTAAATCTCAAGCTATAGCTACCAGTTTCCATATTGTAAACTAAAGCTTATTAACTCACATTCCTCCAGCAGGAGAGAAAATGGTTAAAACAATGTTACAGTTGGACTTAATGCTGGCAAACCAAACTATGGCGGAATGACTAGGTTTGGAAAGACATCTGAAGAGACAGGCAATAAGGCACTATTAAAAAACTGTGAGAAATGTTCACTTTCATGATTGTGCACATGTTGTGCAGCTGCTATGCATGTACAGTAGAACTACTGTACAGTGTATTAGGTTCAAAAATACAATACTGCTAATGAAACTTTTCACAAGACAATCGGTCTGTGTTTCAGATACAAAAACTTCAGATGACTGAAAATACACATAATATACTACATGCGTAATATAAGAGGAACAGCTATTTGTTAGTATAGACTGTTATATTTAAAACACTAAAAATCGTCATAATTACTGATTGTAATAATAATAATTGAATAAAATATAGCACATTAAGGCAAAATAATGTAAAGACAAACATTAAACACCTCCTGGGACCGCACTGGATCCAGTAAAGATTAATATTACCTACTGTAAAGAAGCCTGAGGATTACAAATGAGCACATTACACAGAAAATACTGAAAAGAAAATAACACTAAAACTGTGTTGTGCTAAACCTTAACCTCTTTGCGGTTGCATTCTTAACAAATATGTCTGCACAAAACAAACACAAACACAAAGAAACAACACTAAAAAGAAAACGCACATCAAACCACTATAAACATCCAGTCCTTAGTTTCATATTAAAAGGAAATGACAATTGCTCTTCAGTGTGTTACCTGTCCACTTTCATCGACAGCATGTTTTTATACTGTCTGTATACCGTGAGCCTCCTAACATGTCAGATGTATGTGCTCCTGTCACACTGCTCTGGAGAACAGCTGCCTGCCTAATGATGCTATACTGTACCTTTGGATATTGAATGTGACAGGAGGCGCACATAACGAATGTGGTATTGTTAAGGGCTGTTCCTGGGCCACCGTGTGTCTCCACTGTGGCCTAATGAAGTCTTTTGTCGACCTGTTAAGACCACAAGTCAGGTCTTTTAACACCGGCTGGTCTTCTCTGGGCAGATGAAGTGCTCCTGCTCCTTCACTCCTGCGTCCACAACGTCTGTCTTGTTTTGGGCCTGAGTGTTCCCGCTGGCTGCCTGGGGGAGGCCCTGCCGCCGCTCCAGACTGTGCCACATGCCGTAGCCGAAGTATATCAGAAAACCTACAGAGAGAGAAGACGGTGTGTGGGAGATACATCGTAAGGAATAACTACATTGTCAATAATAGCCCGTCACATTTATACATGTGGCCGTCTACAGCACGGTTGAAGAAGGGTACTCACCGACAGCCATCCACACAGTGAAACGGACCCATGTAACTCCACTCAGCTGGACCATTAGATAAATGTTGACAAATATACTCAGGATGGGCAGAAACGGCAGAAGAGGAACCTATCGCACCAAGAACAGCTGGAGTTACTCATACAGTGCCAAACAACCGTTTGCACTTTAAAGCCAGATAGAGGTTACAGGACACTGCTAGATGAGGGTGGCAGGTGTCTCAGTGGTAGAGTGGGGCGATAGGCGATAGGTGATCATCATCAGTCAACAACAAATAAGGTTCAAACCCCGCTAACTGTGTGCAGCTAAGTGTGGAGGTGTCCTGAAGCAAGACACATAACCCTAACTGCTTCCGGTGGTCAGGTGTCTCCTTGCGTGGCTGACATCGCCATCGGTGTATGAACGTGTGTGTGAATGGGTGAGGCAAATAATGTATAGCGTTTTGGATAACAGCGCTATATAAATGCAGTCCATTTAGCATGATTGCAGCCCATAGCTTTGTACTGTACGTACCATGAAGGACACCTTCTTGGTGGTCTGAGGCTGTCGACAGATGAGGAAGACACAGGCACTGAAGAGCACAATGCATGCCGACAGGACTGTCAGGATCCACCACTCCGTACCAATGATGGAGTAGCCATGGTATGTGGTAAGGTAGCTGACCACACACACCAGCAGCACTGTGGGTTGAGACACACACACACACACACACACACACACATGCTTGATTACCTCCTTTACATTTAAAAGATAATACTGTATTTTACATTATCCAGTCTTTGAATGTAACTATAAATAGTTAATATTAGATTTTAATACTATATTACACTAGTAAAGCTTTTATATATTATGTAATGTAAATAACATACGTAATAATAATTTGTCCATATGTCACTATTATCTACTACTGGGTTCAATCTAAGCAGCAAGTATGGCTAGCTACAGCCCAACGGAAGCTAGCTATCTTACTGCACCTAGCACACACACTGCCAAGTTGACCACATGAGAGGAGTGTTCCGAGGGCGTGGCGGGGGGGTAGAGGAGGGCGTGAAGAGCCGAGCCTCTGCCCCTCAGCATGTTGAGGTGGGACTCTGACTCCGTCATCTCCGACTCCTCCTCTGAGAAGAGGTAGTCTCTCCCGCAAGTATACGGGCGCTTCTCCACAGCTCCATCTGGCTGGTACCTGGGGGGCAAAGGTCATTTTGGTCAGCACTCCTGTAGCACTTTAGTGCACGACATCCTGTGCACACGTGCAAACGTGCACAATAGCTATATAAATGTACTGTAGTCACTCTCACAAACACAATAACATAACAGAACACAACCTCCATTGGGTACATTTTTAAAAATAGATTTTTTTAAAGAAACACTGGATATGTCACATCTTAAAATATATTATTTAAGCGAAACATAGATCATAACATTGAGTAATTTCCTAATATAACGTGTACTCATCTCTTATAACTAAGCCCAATTGGAACAAATGTGAAATGACGTTGTACTCGGGAAAACTGCTGTTTCAAATGGTCTACACCTAACCACCCTCCCTGGGCTTTATTTGTGAAGTAATTTCATGTGATTACATCATATAATTCACTTGTAGAAGCAAACAAGTCTAGGGTACACATGTTAAAGAGGGTCAGTTTAATCAAAAACAAGAACATATAGTGCTAAAGGGCTGTGGTTACTCATCACCTCAGTGCAACAGAAAATAAATTGTTAAATAATTGCCTTCAAGACGTTTAGAAGGTCTGAGTAAACATTTGCACTCAGCAAGCTACTGTACCTCAACTGTGCACAATGGGAGCATTCAGAAGGATTACATAATGTATATAATGAAATAAAGTGAGCTTTATGCATACATCACTCTAATGGGATAGTGATACTTCTGTCTTTTATCCAAAATAAAGTTGTATATTTACCGTGGCAATTTTAGTGTAGACATGTTAAGTAATGCGGTCAAGACAAATATGTAAAACCCACCTGAGAATGAGAACACATACTGCAACCAAAGAGTAGGCCAGCAAAGTCCCTATAGACATCATATCAACCAGAGCTTTCAGGTCAAACAGAAAGGCCATTATAGCTGCAAGGAGGGAAAATAGATTGTATTGATCATTGTATCATATATTCTGAACATATTACACAATATGTTTACAACTGTAAAGGACAAAATCAAATAAAAATGTATTAATATAATATTAATGTACAATTGAATAGAAACAACACCACATCAGCAATTGAAATGTGTATTTAGAGATGCAACACATAGTAAATGCTTACAAGTATGGGCATATTCAAATACATGCAGACACAATGGTAAAATCAAAGCCCAAAACCTTTCTGAGAAACACTGCGGAGTGTATTGCTTAATGGAGATGATCTCAGCAGCAGGACTCAAACACTGGGATGTCAGTGCTTCTTATAGTTGTTTGCATCCCTGACCCAGTGCCACCAGCTGCTACTTAGTGTCTGGTCTTAGAAGGGTTGGTATGTACAGTACTGTCCCTCCTATGGTTTAACACCTGGCAGCTTCAAAGACTGTGAGCTCTGCCGTTAGCCACTAGCTAGCTAGTAGCTACACACACCCATGGTGAATGATGAATTGCATCTCCACGCTTGATGTTATTTACTGCAACCCCATTTTTACTTTGCATTACCTTATCATCTACTGTAGCTATGATGTTTGAAGTGTAACCAATCACTAGAATCAAACTATAAAGAAAGTGTGTAGCTAGTTCATTAGGGAATAGTATTTGCCCTACACACACACACTGGCAAGTGAATTGATAAATCCAACTAGATCAAAACATTTCAATATTGGTGTTTAACCTATAGATGGTGCTGTTTCGAATGTTGAGATTTTACAATGACTTTACAGCAGAGGTCTTCAACAGGGGGTCCGGGATCCCTAGGGGGTCGTCCTCAGAGGTGATCCTCCAAATTATTTGATCCCAAAAATCCAATCCAAAAATGTAAATGTCAGAAGATATACATTGACATAAATAGGCACTATAGGCCGTCCTACACATTATTGTTGGCCTGGCAACTAAATATGGTATACCATGTGATAGGGGGTCCCTGTGTTGTGTTTCTAACAGCCAAGGGGTCCTCCTTGGCCAGAAAAACGTTGAAGAACTCTGATTTACAGTATGTGCTATATTGATACACTGTTGTATTAGAATTAAGACAATTAATAAGACTTAAGTGAAACATGTTATATCTGAAAGATATAATTATCTGAATATAGAAAGTGATAATTTCTCCTTATCAATATTGATCAGAATGCAGCGGGTTAACAACACTGCCACCACCCTTCATAATCCACATGCAGCTGCAACCACGACCATCAACCATGCATCTCAGTGACTACGTTCACACGCGCAGCCAGTCACATTCCCTTATCGCTTCAGTTATGACTGTGCTTTCCAATTCCTCTCAGCTGATTGAGCGCCTATGTGAAGGTATTCAATGTTTATTATAAGCCACCACCGGAGCAGACACCACCACCACCACCACCACCTGTGAAACATGGAGTCCTTGCTTCTGGAGCTTACCCGCAGTGGAGCCTGCTGCCATTGTGGCAGCCACAGGCGACTGCCGCTTACTCACTTTTGACATAAATTTGAACAGAATGCCATCTCGTGCCATGGCAAAGAGAATGCGGGGCAGAGGGAACATGGCGCCCAACAGGCTAGGGGAAAGAGGGTTCAAGGTTAAACAGAGGGCATTCTGGGAAGGAAAACCGTACACTGGACACCTGCACAACTGTGAAAGGAACACGGATGCTTTTAAATCAACCACAACATTTGGCTGATTGAAATCAATATATTATGCTTTTGTTCTTTTATTTTTTTAGCACATAATAATTTATTCATTTTTCTGACAGTGCTGAATTTGCCTGCTGTTGCTTTCACAGTCGATGGGTGGACAACGATTCACAGCAGCGGCGACACTCTGTGTTGCCTGACTCTCACCTGCGACTACACCGGAGGTCATAGTGGCAATAAGGGGGGTCTTCGTCTGAGGATTGATTCGTGCTAAGGCTTTGAAAAGCACCCCATCCTCTGCCATAGCATAGATTACACGAGGCATAGGGAAAATGGAGCCCAGCAGACTGCATGAGACAGCAGAGACATGCAGGACCAACACATTAGTCAGGAGCCCCGACACACACACACACACACACACACGCACACACACACACACACATACGCACATGCATGCGCACACACCCCATCAAAGCAGAATTACAGTGAATTACAGTCTATCTTTTCTGTTGCACTTAGGCACACGTTCACTGTGTGTGTGTGTCGTCTCATTCCCATGACTTGAGACATGTGGTGAAACAGAAAGGCAGGCAGGATTACAGCTCGCCGTGCTGGAGTGTCATTTTGAGACACTGCATGTCCAATGTAGGCCTTGTACAGTGGATATACAGTGCATGCGGAAAGTGTTCACAGTGCTTCACTTTTTCCACATTTTGTTATGTTTCAGCCTTATTCCAAAATGGATTAAAATAATTGTTATCCACAAAATAATACACACAATACCCCATAATAACAAACGAACATTTGTGCAAATGTGTTAAAAATCACATGTGCATAAGTATTCACAGCCTTTGCCATGACACTCAAAATGGAGCTCAGGCACATCCTGTTTCCACTGATCATCCTTGAGATGTTTCTACAAATTCATTGGAGTCCACATCAGTTGATTGGACAAGATTTGGAACATTTTATACATTTGCAAACATTTCAAACAAACTTTTTTCACTTTGATATTATGCGGAATTGTGTGTAGAATTGTGAGGGAAAATAGCATTTTAATCCATTTTGGAATAAGGCTGTAACCTAACAAATTTTGGAAAAAGTGAAGCGCTGTGAATAATGTAGTAATGTAGTATGTTGTGTCAGACATAAGACACGCAGCTCTCTCAGCAATAAGCACTGCATCCACGATAGCAAACACGACAGGAATCAGATATGAATCAATCCGATATTGTAAGACAGATACGTCCATATGGAAGTGTCTTATTCACCATCACTACCCAAAGCATAATTATTCACATCGACATGCTGCAATTAAAGGTAGTATTCATGGTAGGAATTATGCTCGTATCATTCTGGATATTTTTACGCCGATGATCCCTCATTAGTCCAAGACACAGCGGAGACTGCTACTGGACAGTTACCTGGTTGACAAAGCACACAGGGAGCCCACAGCGACAACGTATTTGGCTGGGCCCCAGCCCACGTACTCAAAGGCCATGGGCAGAGGGCTCTTCTCGTCCAGGAGGTAGTAGGGCATCATCAACGTGAGGGCGGCCGACACACCAAAATAAGCCAGGAAACAGACGGTCAGGGACACCACGATGCCAATAGGGATGGCCTTCTGCGGGTTCCTCACTTCCTCGCCTGTATCACACATGCTCAGGCATTAAAATGCATACACCACACTATTGTATTGCAGAGGCCTTCAACCCCAACTTAGGCATTCAGTTAAACTGTAAAAGAAATAACTGGATCATATAGGGTAAGGAACCATATTTGGTCACTTCCCTGAACATTCAAAATGGCGTTGCCACGATTCTCTGTGAAGTAGTATAAACACATGGATTTCTCCCAGCCATTTACAGAAAATCAGGTTACGTCACAGTTAGTTACACCATGGCATCTGACCAATCAGGAGTTGCCCGGAGCATTTCCAATTCAGTGTACTTTCGGAATTCCGAAAATACGCTTTTTCGCTCCTACCTACTCTGACATTTACTGGTATAACATTGAAATTAATAATGGAAGGTCGATGAAACTCACACATTATACAGTTGAATAGTCTTTTTGAACAAATAATGCATTATAACTTAGGATAATCATTTAATAGTGCAGCTGCTTCAAAAAGTACAATGAAGCAGTTACCTAAGGGACTGGACTTGAAAGAAAACAATAAATAAATAAATATAAAATACTAGTTTAGGTGGACAAAAGTTTTATATGTTCGTTAATAAGTACAAATATATAATTAATAAATATTCTTTAATAAACATTTAAAAGTTTCGAATTTTAAGTTTATATGTTTTTGTAATATTATATATACACTTTTTGGAAAAAAACTTACCAGTATAGGGCAAGGAACCATATATGCTCACTTCGTTGACCTTGATTTGCAGCATAACAATGTTTCATTTTGAAAAAAGTAACAACAGTAATCATGTATTGTAATATCCTAATAACACTCTAGGGTTGACATTTTGAATTTATAAGTATTTCAATGAGTGCCCTATATAGGGTTAAAAGCTGTATGCTGCAACCAGGGGTAGTTAAGCAGCTTGCAGGGGGTATGGGGAAAGGTTGGGGGTTACACATTATTTACAAAAACATACAACTGTCAATTGCTACAGTAAAATATAAGTATAAGCTAGGTATGCGAGAGTGCCACAACTACTGTATAATTATCCAGGGTAGGTGTCAATTGTTACACTACTCTGTGAAGTTCACATGGACGTCAGAACTGCACACAATCAAATCAAGTATAACTAACACATGGACATAGGGTATGTGTTCAATAGAACACATTTAGGACAACAAACGAGTATGGGGGTCTTGGAAAAACAGCTCAAGGGCCACATAAGTCAAAAAAGGTTGGGAAGCCCTGATTTAAGCTATAACTATACTTCCATAGATTATGTCTATTTACTTTTTCAGTTTTTTCTTTTTTTTTCTTTTTTTTTTTTAGACAATAAGCCAATTTGTATTTTCTTTAATTCAAATTTTTTTTAAATACATTTCCGCAAGGGCCCAGTTTCTCCACAGAAGTGCTGTACCTGTTGTTGCAATGCAGTCAAATCCAACAAAGGCATAGAAGCAGGTGGCAGCTCCAGCCAAGGTCCCACTGAAACCAAAGGGCATGAACCCTCCCACTCCATAGTCACTGGTCACATTGGCTGTCACAGTTAGATTCCTGGAAAACGCATGTTGTCAAGTGTGTGAAAATATTATATGCGAAAAGATAAAGGGTAATTGTTTCTTACACAGCAGTGTAACTGTTAGCACAGCAGTGTGCATATCAATGGCATAAATAAACACCATACTCAACTAGAAATGTTGTCACATTGCTATAATAGTAATATTAATAAACATATCAGAATACAGTATGTTTAACACACTTTTAACAAAGTGGTATTACCTTGTAGCTATGGTGAAATTAATGAGAGACTCCTCAGATATCTTCCAGTTGACTGGGTCTCCTTTGACAAAGCCGGAGATGATGACAAACATGAGTACCAGCACGTTGACGGCTGTGAAGATTTTATTCACCCAGGCAGACTCCTTCACCCCAAACGACAGCAGTCCTGCGGAAGATGAATGGCAAAGTGACACTCCATTGACAAAACAAGCTTCTCTTATTGTCGTGGACAAGACAAAGGGAAGGGATTTTGTGTTTTGCTCAGAGACACATTGGCAAGTGAGTACCTTGTACTGTGCTGCTAATACTGAAAGTATACATTTCACAAATAGATTCTATTGCAAACTGATTTTTTTTTTCTGACAAAAATATCTGATGAAATAAAGTTAATTTTCTAGTAAGATTTAATTTTGTTTCTGGAATAAAAAATTATCTTTCCAATTAAGTCATAGTCTTATTCTCCAAATAAGACTATGACTGACTAGCTAAGACCAGCTAAAACTAAGACCTATGTCAGTAGATGTGACCCTTACCAAAAACAAATAGAGAGGATTATTTCTGGGTCACATTGGCCTTATTATAGTTATAGAATTGGTATGCCACAAAACACATGACACGATTTTGGTGAATTCCCATGTAATTTATGGCAGGTCTATTCAACTCCGGTCCTGGAGGGCCTCACCATGCATGTTTTAGATGTCTCCCTGCTCCAACACGCCTGATTTACGGTGAGCTTACCAGAGAGTAGCAATATGAGGCAGACAGCAAAGAAGTCAGGGTACTGAGCCAAGCCAGGAGAGTTCATGCTGAAGTAAGTTTTACAGAAACGCTCTATATGCCCTCCAATCAACTCATCAAAGGTACCACTCCAAGCCCTGGCTACTGAAGATGTACCTGTAATAAACAATTAGGAGAAAACACTAAGACGTTTTCAGGACATGACAAAAATAAGATCACTGCATTGTTATACTTCAGAACTGACCAATCACGTAAGACAGGATTAGATTCCATCCAGTGATAAAGGCCCAGATCTCCCCTACAGTCACATAACTGTAAAGGTAGGCGGAGCCAGTCTTGGGGACGCGGGCGCCGAACTCGGCGTAGCACAGACCCGCCATGACCGAGGCCAGAGCGGCGATGAGGAAGGAAAGGACAATGCTTGGGCCCGAATCCCCCTTCGCCACTTCCCCAGCCAGGACGTAGACCCCGGCCCCTAGCGTGCTGCCAACGCCCAGGGCAATAAGATCCACCGTTCCCAGGCAACGGCACAGCTTGGAGTCCTCCAGGCTGTTCATGTCCACCACTTTCCTCCGGACCAGGGAGCGACCGAACGACACGACCTGACCCAGCATGACGACCCCGACTGTAGGTGCTGCCAGAGGGGAAAACATGAGTGAAAAAAGATAGGTGCGTTTGTCAAAGTGGATGGGTCGTTTCATTGTTCCAGTCACAAAAGGACAGGTGACAGTGTAGAAGAATATACCAGTAGACTATTGTAAAGAAACAGTTTATAAAGAAAACAATGATATTACGACAGAAGGATTATGTAGCCAACACCCAGGTGGTCATACTGGGTTAACACAGGCAGTCTGAATGTGACACATGTCTACACACGGTGAGCTGTAAGACGTGGGCTGTACAACAAGCTGTATACAGTATATGTGTGCCAGGAGCAAACTGTACTGTGGCTATTAATTGTCCCGCTCTGGCCTATTGTCTGGAGTTATGGTGCGGATCTAAGTACTCAAAGGGCAGCATTCATGAGGGGGCAATGAATTCGGCAGTATTGCGAAACAAATGCATTCCAATAACTTCACACACTAATTACAGTGTTTCCAGTTATCCCATATATGTGAAGCTGTCTCATTGCATTAATATATGATTATTATGATTACTGGGGTTATCATATCAACATACTAAAATCATGCCTATGTTATATTAAATATCACTAATATTAATTAAACATAAAATAGGTGGTTCTGAGCTTTCTTTTGAATCCAACTCTTCTGAGCAGTTTAAATTAAAAGAGAAATATATATTATTATAATATTATTGTCGTTTAATGCATGTGTTGTAATGACAATCTCCATTTGAATTTAAATTTGAATTTAAGAAATGCAAATACAAAAAGTTTACGTAGCAGAGCTAACATGAACAGTACAGATATGTGAAGAGATGGTCAGGAAATATTATTTGTCAACAATTAAATCAATGCATTGCATGACCTATTCTTTTGAATTATTATAGATTTGAATACAGAATACATATTACAGAATACATATTAGCACAGCGTATAGTAGCTATTAAACGGTCTGCATTTGCATTTTAAAGGCTAAACAAATGTCATTTAGAATTGAGAGAACCTGTTTGAAATATACAGGCAGGTCATGCAAGCACAATATAGCCAAACACCTACCTTTTAGAATGACACAGTGTAAAGACGACGTATATACAGCCTCCAGGTTACTTTGTTGTCGAACAAGACCCGTGGGTCAAGGAATGCAGGCTTCAGAGAGTATGGATGGAAGTACTACAGCCTCAGGACTACACTTGATCAGTCTGCTCTAGCTAGCATGTAAACTGCATTGAGGGCTGCTTCTACTCTACAGCGACAGGGAACGAGGAGGGGCAAGGGGAGGAGAGGAGAGGCAAAGAGACGGGGGGGGGGAGCCAATATTAAAAAGAGTAAGCACACACACACACGCACACGCACACACACACAGGTCAATGGCCCACATATGGATATGGGGCCTCCCAACATTTTGTGCTCATTTTCCCTGTAGAAATTGGAATTTCAAATGCATACGCAGGCAAAACAGATCCCAGCTGCCTAGGTACTTACTGACCACTGATAAATGGTTAGGCAACTGACGTTGACAAACATTGAAACAGACACGTCTGTTTGCCCAGCGTAGCCTAGAGGAGTGCTGCTAAAAGCACAGGTATGATTGGTCAATGAAGGGTGGATGAGCTACAGCACTAGGGTTGAGTCCTTCTAATGGAACATAGGGGTTGCCCAATGTTCCCTGAGCTACTGGAGTCCGGACGTCACAAAATCAATTACATGTACTCTCAGTGGTATGGCGTCAAAAGCCAAACATTTCCAAAGCAACCGCATTTACAAGTTGGAGCTCCTAACTTCTTTTGTGAAGTAATCTTTTCTGCACAACACTGCCTGTGAATAACAAATAAGGTAGTCTACTGTGGAGTGAATTTTTGCCAAGTCCAGTTCATACCACCTCAGTGGGAAGGGTGCAGCTGTCCTGTGAAGCACTGCCCAGCCCCGCAGACCAGCCACCAAAAAGCATGACAACAGTCTCTCTCAGTTTGTCTGCTAGACCCAGCAGCCACTATACTCTCAGTATCACGGCCAATTGCTCACTGAGCCTTGGCTGCTACAACCTATTATCTGAGCCACATCCAAATCGGAATGCAAATGCCATCCTTAATGGTGGATAGTGTGGAGTCACTACTGCCAAAATCTAGCTCTCTGTCAATACCGTGTTACACATGTGCACGCACACACATACACACACACACACAGTATTTGCATTATTAGCTTGTCTTTTTATCTTATTGATTTTGGAAGAACACATTGTAACTCAACAAAATCTAAAGGCGTTACCACCACTCCTCCATAACATTTTTTCTATCAATGACTGCGACCTTAATGAATAAGTCAGACAATGAATAGATGGATCGATTATGTCAATGGTTGGTAATCATTCAAAAGCACAGTAGGCCTATTGGGCTATGTTATTGGCCTGGCTAGCAATGGAGCATGGTTTAATAAATCCCTGAGCTGGTTCAGAGCTGGTAACTTATCACACAAATGCATCTTTAAAATGCAGATAAATGGCAGATAAATGTAAAAAGAAAAATATCTAAAATACCTAGCAAGGTGCAAAGGTACAGTATGGTTGCATGACAAATTACACTATTTGCTTACTACTTATGTTCAGTAGGCTATAACACTTTGTGCTGTTACCACTTTGAAAATGATCTTAAGTGCAAATGAACATCAGATAACTGCTGTGAGTTTATTACCTTTTTAGATGAAAACCATAACCATGAGGTGACAATGGTGTGATGTAAGCAACACATCTAGCTATACATAACTATATTACAGGGTTCCCACTAGTCATGGAAATTCTGGAATATCAAGGAATTTTACTAAAGTCTATTCCAGGCATGGAAAGTCAAGGAATCGTGTAATGTTTTGGGCCAAGCCAGGCAATATCAGGGAACTTAAGTGCTTGAGGAAGGTTACTTCCCCCAAACATAATGTCTGTATTTTTGACCTCAGCAGGGTTAATAATAGTACATTGAAAACATTGATCTACAGATTTGTAAAGCAATACAGAATGCCTGATAGCCTTATTACATTATCATTTGTAACCTGATGCCTAGATTTAATGTTTTCCTTTACATAAAAATTGTATTTCCACCATAAGTTGATGGAGAAAAGGCACAAATTGATGCTTTAAATTTGACCAGACTGCAGGAAATTTTGCAGGAATGTTTGATGCTCAAATGTTTCTGGGAGGGGACCCCCAGACCCCCCGTGTGGAAGATTTCCCCTACAAACCTAATTTAACCATCAATCTTGTACTTGTGAAGTACCTATTAAGTACCTATCAACACACCAAGTACCTATCAACACAAATATGATCGCATTAATATTCCGTTATTTATCGCTGTCATTCTGCCAATATATATCCTTTTACGTGGACATCAAACTGAAAGTTAAGGAAAAGACAGGTTATTTTACATATGACTTAGAGTGGGAACCCTGACATTAATAATGGGTGTGTTAGATTTACAGCTGGTGTGCGAATGATCAAGCATCGATAAGAGTGAATAGTATTGCTGGTGCAGAGGTGGTGGGAGGCCCCCAAATTAAATTCTGCATAGGGTCCCATTAAGGTTTGGGCTTTGGTGGATAGTGTGGAGTCACCACTGCCAAAAGCTAGCTCTCTGTCAATACGGTGTAACGCATGTGCACACACACACAAACACACACACACACACACACACTATTTGCGTTATTACTGTACCATGTCTTTTTTTTATCTTATTGATTTTGGAAGAACACATTGTAACTCAACGAACCCTATGGAAGTCCATAGAGGACTAAATTCAAATGAAAATGCAATCCCAAATAGCATTTTAATTGTCAAACAATTCCA
>JAODUK010000002.1:4026710-4042680 GCA_027564635.1 Typhlichthys eigenmanni | reverse complement strand
GAGGTTTGGGGTCCCCTGCTGGAGCTGCTGCCCCCGCGACCCAACTCTGGATAAGCGGATGAAGATGGATGGATGGACATTTTCAACTGACAGTCATATTGGACTGGTACAGTAATTCCAAGCTACCGAGGAGGCATTCCTTTTGGCCACTAATGTTTCCTCTTCAAACTCCATTGTGTCATTAGCTTCCTCAGCCACACATTTGACCTTTCTGTCTAAATCAAACACAACACACAACTAAGCCAAACAGCCACATAATAAACTGAATATTGCGCTTCATGCAACATTTTCCATATGATTTTGAGATACTGAAAAGATATATTGTGCACGGACATGTACAGATTAAGTTCATATTTAGATTCTGTATATTATACTGTCAAAACAGCTGAAGTTTAAACCAGAACATTGCACCTCACACAGAGTGGACAGGGCTCCACACACACGCTGAACTCTTTCTCACCCAGTTTAATTTGCCATCCAATCTTTAATTGTATTTGCCGATCTCCCTATGCATTCCCCCACCACACTTACACAACATGTTCTGTCTGGCTCTCTGAGTTTGTGAGAGGGGCGATTCCTTCACAATGGCCTCCTGTGCTCCCTCTCTTCCACCTGGGCTGCTAGCCCATTCACTCACTGGGTAAAGTGACAGGCGCAGGCTGCCGTCCTATTATTATTTCCTGTTCTCACGTTGAGACACCAAGAAGGAGGTACTTCCCGTACAAAGAACAAACACAGGAAGTGGTGCTCATGGTGTTTAGGTGAGAATGGATATGGCGGCGATGACATCAGCTTAATCACTCGTCTCTAGGGCGGCGTGCATACAGATAAACACAGCTGCAAATGCACCGGGAGACACGCACACGCACACGCAACCTCAGGAAGTGGCTGTATGTGGTTAAGGAGGCTCTGGTCGTACGCCTGCAGCTAGGAGTCACGGCCAATTAAGAACCGGGCCAGAAATAGTCCTGGTCTGTTGTTGTTGTTGTTTCATTCACCCACTCCCTTGCTTATTTTATTGTGTTGTTGTGGGCGGGTGGGGGGGCTGTGTGTCCTGTTCCACTGACCCCATCCACCACAACCAGCCTATGTCTGGGAGTTAAGCACTTGGTCCCCCCCCCCCCCCCACCCCACCTACACACTCTCACACACCGAGACACTTCCATTCCATCACTGCGGGGGGGAAGGAATCCCATAAGAACAGGGAGAAGCACTGGGACTAATTGGCACAAATAGGATGCAATTACTGCCTGGTCCCAGGAGCCTTGTGTCGGGTGGGGGTGGGTGGCTAGTTCAGAGCTTCTTTTAAGTAGGAAGGGGGAGAGGGGGGGCTCGTCTGAGAAATGAGCTTCACCGTGGACAAGTGTTCGGACGTTGCTCCTGACTCGGTGCTCTCCCACAGGGGAAGACATGGGTTAGAACCAGAGACACCCCTCCCTCCCCTTCCCGATGCTCCTGTGAAGCTCTGCGTGTTCCACGTCCCCCTGTGGAAGTGCGCAGCAGCAGCAGCTCTGCCTTGCCAGCTGTAACCTCTCACCCACATTCTGTCCCGCCGCTGGAGGAGCGTGGGGAGCACTGGAGCGCTCCGGCGGGAGAGAGCTCCGCTCCACAGGCCTTTTGGCAGCTTGCAGTGTATCCATAAACTGCTTTTTAATGACAATGCGAGATGACAGTGTGCTCTTACGCATACGATGCCAGGAGCACCACACCCACACACACACACACACACACGCATGCACGCGTATAGGCTACAGCAGTTTAGGGCCCCAGGGATAGGTAGGTCTGTGGTTTCTTTATCTGCGTGTGTCCACCATGGAGGCACTGCCAGCGCATTAGGGAGAGGAAGTGGAGACTTGTCTTCCTGTACTCCTCCTGCTTCTCCTCCTCCCGCTTCTCCTCCTTCTCCTCCTCCTGCTTTACCTCCCATGTCTCCTTTCACTGACTTTAAACTTGTCTGCTGTGGCATTCCTGGAAGGGGGGGGGGCTCTTTTGTTTTACTCTCTTGTCAATGGAGCGTGGAACTTGGCCCCCTGCGTGTGTGTGTGTGTGTGAGTGTGTGAGAGAGAGAGAGAGAGAGAGAGAGAGAGAGAGAGAGAGAGTGGGGGTGGGGGGGCAAGCAATGATTGGGGGGTAAATGGGGAGGACTGCAGTGTTTCCGGTATCCTTGGCGACACAGTGGGGATTTGGAGAAAAGAAAAAAAAAACGCCCCAAGCGTTGTGTCAGTCTGAAGTGGAAGTGACAGCGCCTGTGTGTGTGTGTGTGTGTCCTAGTGGCAGACTCAGTCAGCGTTTAGTGACTCTGAGAGAGCATGGGAACTTTCCATTTCAAAGCCATGCGGAGGGCGCCCCTGAGAAGCCAGCCCGCCGGACACAAGCCCCGTGTTCACTGGGAACTCTGGGAGGGGTGGAGGGGGGGTGTGGCTGCATGCATGTGATGCCAAGGTGAAGCGCCTTCTTCTCCCCCCCCCCCAGGAGCGATGTGGTATTCTCATTTTGTTCAGATCAAGACAGTTGGGGTGTGTGTGTGTGTGTGTGGGGGGCTTTTGGGGTTTGCGGGGTGGGATTCATGTGAGTAAGGGGGGCTGGATTATTGGGGAGGGGGGAGGCAGGGGAGGTTGAGGGTGATGGACATTCCTAAGGATGAAGTAGGTCATTGTTCCCTGTCTCCGCTGAAGAGAGCTCTCTGAAGGAACTGATGAACTGAAAGCTGTGGAGGGAGAGCGACGTGAGGGCCAGGGAGGGGGTGCAGGTCCCTATACGGGGGGCGGGAGGGGGGGGGGAACATTATTCAGTAATCCTATTGAACATGCCTCTGAAGGACAGTCCAAGAGAAGCCGGGGAGAAAGGAGAGCGAATGGAATGTGACAACAGAAAAATGCCATTGATGGTGGTCAGCCTGGAGCTGCTTGATGTGGAGATGTGTGTGTTGAATGGCGTGGACACTGCTCCGCTCCCATGCACGCGAGTGAGAAGCCCCGCTTTGGCTTTCACCCGCTCTGCCCTCCTTGCCCAGCCATTTGCATTCCCACAATGCATTCCTTCGCATCATTTATTTATTTCGTAAATGTTTTAAATTGCTATCTTTATTTTTTATAACATGAGCTGTTTCTGCTTAGATAGTTCACAATGTTGACAGTAAATCTGCACTGTCAAGGTAAAATATTATTATTTTTTTAACATTTTAATTCTATTTAGCTTCAGTTGGCAAGGATGCACATGTACAATGGTAGTATGTAACTATCATAAGTATACTAGCTAAGCCCATTTGATACGGCTTACGAGCAGCGCAGTATTACATATTAATATTTCACTAAATTGGCTCTTGGGTGTGCTAGGATTATATTGCAGCGACCTGGTGGACTGTTTGTGTGTATAGACTAGGGTTGGCAATTGGACAGCCCAAGACACACAAAGTACAGACACGCTTTGCCAAAGTAAGCCAAACAGATATATTTTAAGTATCAAATTAAGTTTTGATCAAATCAGCCTTCAGCCTCTTTATCTTTTGTGCATGTCCAATGCAGTGTTGGGAGCCAGACAAATTACATTTCCTTCCTAAAGCATCTCTAAAGTAAATCTCGGTTATTCTGAAATGTCAACAATGTAGAATATTCCATTTATTTCTTTTTTTTCTCCTCTCACAACCGCAGAGTTTTTCCGCGAGCTCCTGGAGAATGCAGAGCGTTCGCTGGACAGCATGTTTGTGCGCACCTACGGCCAGATGTACGTGGAGAACGCCGGCTTTTTCAAGGAGTTCTTCCAGAACCTGAAGGACTACTACATGCTGGGCAGCACCGCCGTCAACATGGACTCCATGCTGTCTGACTTCTGGGCGGGCCTTCTGGAGAAGATGTTCCGGCTCGTCAACGTGCAGTACGCCTTCACCGACGACTACATGGAGTGTGTGAGCCGCCACACGGACGAGCTGCAGCCCTTTGGAGACGTACCCCGCAAGCTCCGCCTCCAACTGACGCGGGCCTTTGTGGCCGCGCGCACATTCACCCGCGGGCTGGCACTCATGCCGGAGGTGGTCAACAAAGTCTCCACGGTAAGGTGTGTGTGTGTGTGTGTGTGTGTAGTGCAGAGTTTAAAATATAGGCATGTTTTTAATTGTGGATGGTGAAGAGGATCAAAACTCTGCTAGATCTTGAGAGGTTTGCCCCAAGGCAGATTCTGTCAAGGATTGCTAGGGATTCTTTATGATTGTTTAAGTAGATATTTGTGTGTTTGCAACTACTTAGGTTTTTATTTGATTTTAGCCATGGCAGTGTCAATCATACTCATCTTATACGGCATATAAGGTATAATCAGTGTAGGCTGTATTGTAATGGCTAATGTGATGGTATTCCCTGCATGGGATTTTGTTGGGCATGGGCTTGATGAATGTGTGTTTTTCCTGGAGGATGCTTACTGGTTTGTATATTGGCCTCACAGTTGCCGTACGGTGATGATAAATGGCTCTCTTTCGTCCCCGGCAGGTCAGCGCATCACCCAGCTGTGTGAGAGCTACCATGAAGATGTTGTACTGCCCCTACTGCTCGGGCCAGGTAGCGCTGAAGCCCTGCCAGAACTACTGTATGAACGTGATGCGTGGTTGCCTGGCCAACCAGGCCGACTTGGACACGGAGTGGAACAACTTTGTTGGTGAGGGCAGGAGGACACGTTTTGCGGCTGTTATTGCGCTTTTCAAACTTGTCCTACTACCTGTAGTCTATTCGTAGAATGATTATAGACTTTCTTTTGACAGTTAAAGGTGCGTTAAGCGATTATAATCTAATAAATCTTTGTGAAATTCAGCTAATATGTTGGCACGGTCTGCTAACTGGCTCTGTAAATGCAAACAAAAGCAGAGGTGTGCACTACACACAGCACTGTTCCAGCCTTGGCACTGCACGTTCACCAAAGCTTACAATAGTGATCTATTTGTTTTTAATGTCGAGTCCAAATATCAACAGTTGTTCTCCACCGTCACTTACCCCACTTCTACTGTTGGGTGTCTGTGCTGGCCGATGGTCACCAAGGGTCCACACGCTTCTACTGTTGGGTGTCTGTGCTGGCCGATGGTCACCAAGGGTCCCACGCTTGTGTAGAGGCAGATAGGAAAGGAGGAATGTGGTAATATGCTGCCCCCTGGTGTTAGTTGAAAGTATAACACGGTATGGATCAAATGTCCAGTCGGTAACCCTGAATCGCAGTTAGTCTCAAGGGGTTATTAAAGCACACATTTTTCTCACCATTCTAACATAAACATTCTAATTTGACAATGAAAGACTCAGAGAAAAAAAACACTATTGTTAATCTGTTCAGGAAGAACCTCTGTCAAAAATGATCTTGACGTCACAGTTCTGTCTCAGACGGGGTTAATATATATAAAAAAAATTATAAGTTCAGTTCGTAACCATACCTCTGCTTTGGTTTCCAGACGCTATGCTTGGCCTGGCTGAGAGGCTGGAAGGGCCTTTCAACTTTGAGTCTGTCATGGACCCCATCGACGTGAAGATCTCAGACGCCATCATGAACATGCAGGAGAACAGCATGCAAGTGTCACAGAAGGTTAGTATATCTTTCACACTTTATTTACTGTCCTCATATCGCAAGCTTTGCCTCTATGATTGGCTTGGCTTCACATGTCAGTCGGGTAGCAAGGCAGTTACCAATCGGTGTCTAGCGCTATTGGTGCTGACAGCAATGAAGTGTTGGTTATTGCAAACCTAGTCTCGTAGAGCCAGCCTTTATATGTGAAGGCTGGGACAAAGCACTGGAAATTGACAGAATTTCTTCCTGAAAGTCAGAGTCCCGTGTCGAGCTTCCAGGGGCATATGTATCAGACGTTATGTGACATAGTGCTAAAGGACAGGAGAGGCTGAGACTATCAGATACCCTGCCCCATGGGTACGTTGTTCTGATTGGTTCAAGTTGGCCCAATTGTTTATTAGTACTTGTGTTTGAAAAATCACTGCAAACATTTGACCTGATTAGGTTTCATTGACACCAATTGGCAGTGGTGGCTGACCAACGGTTTTCACAGAGCGCTGTTAGACTGATAGAGGCAACCCGTAGAGGTGAAGCTTGCCCATTCAGGATGATTTTAACCAAGCAAACCTTTTTTTCCAAGTATGCGTGAGAGTTTGAGACTTTCCAGAAATGCTGAGCATCCCATTGTTGTTCCCCACCCTCCTGCCTCTCCTCTAGGTATTTTCAGGATGTGGCCAGCCGAAGCCATCCATGGCCTTCCGTTCCAGGCGCTCTGTTAAAGAAACAAGCTTTACTGGACGCTTCCGTCCCTACAGCCCCGATGCTCGACCCACGACCGCTGCTGGCACTAGCTTGGATAGACTGGTCAGTTCTGTCAGAATCTGAATTGCGTATGTGTGTGTGTGTGTGTGTGTGTGTGTGTGTGTGTAAAGACTTTAAATAGTTCCTCCAACGTATTACTTTGTTTTCTACTTAGACGACAGATGTGAAAAAGAAGCTGAAGCTTGTAAAGAAGTTCTGGTCCACGTTGCCAGAGACTGTGTGCGCAGGAGAGATGATTGCAGCAGTGGACGAATGCTGGAATGGAACAGCGAAAAGCAGGCAAGGACGAGTAAAAGCGCGTGCACTGTAATTGTTGCTCTGCCACATTGGCACGACTTCATCTGACACTTTCTCCGGCTCTCGCGTGACCAGGTATGAGTCGGTCGTCATCGGCAGCGGCTTGGCCAATCAGGTGTCGAACCCCGACGTGGATGTGGACATCACAAAGCCAGACATCGTCATACGCAGGCAGATTGCTGTCCTGAAAGAGATGACGAGCAGGCTCAAAGCGGCGCACAGTGGCAATGACATTTCAGTTGACACAGGTGAGGACCCACGACCTCTGACCCCCACCTTCCCCACTGTCTCGGCCTCCCTGTCGCAGACACCTGACTCTGTCTCGTCTCTCTCCCCAGATGAAGGCTGCAGCGGCGCAGAGGAGAGCGGCAGCAGCTGTGACTCCCCATCCTGTGAGACGGACCGGGACATCTACTTCTCCACTCCTCCCAGCCCAGTCAAGCCCCACAACGACCGCGCGGTCAAGACGTCTTTGCCGGGCAGCGCCCGCGTGCCACGCGGACGGGCGTCACTGGCGCTCTGTGGGCTTGCTCTGGCCCTACTCGCTCCCCATTGGAGATAAAACTGCAAGGCAGAGAAAATAGAGTATATAGATGGAACAACAGAGCGAAGGGGAAATCTGCCAGAAAGACTTTAAAAAAAGACTGCCTTCAGGACTTTTGTCTGTCCACCATTGTGAGGGGAGACTCTTAATAATATTACAATAACTTCACTTTAAAAAAAAAATTTTAAGGACATAAGTGTACAGTGAAATTGTCTTTCCAAAATTCACCTCGATTTAATTTTTTAAACCAGTGTGCACAGCCCTTTTGGTGCTTGATTCCTCTGATTGCAAACTGTGTTATTATTTTACTCTGGCAGTATATTCTCATGTCTTTCATTTCCTAAATGATTTTTGGCTGACTCGACTGATTAGGAAGCATAACAACTGCATTTATCCTGTACATGTACTCTTCAGTCTTCATTCACTAATGTGTCTGCATTTATCAGAAAACTAGTTAAAAAACCAAGTACTCCTGCTTACATTTTCAGTGTCAGCCAATAAGCGGGTATGAAACTACTTTGTGAACAGTACGTTTTGTTCCAGATTTGAGAGGTGTTAACGTTATTCAGAGCTATAAAGTCCAAAGGTTGCTTGTGTGTTGGAAATACTAAGTTATAGCACACTGCACCTGGAGATGGAATTATTCTTTGAAAGAGATTTTTAAGGTATTCTGTATGCCTAAACATCCATATAGTATACTGCATATACTAATAAGGTTTCCTGCAACAGCTTGCTCAATTTTTTATATTTTGTTTAATTTGGATTTTTATATTTGACCATTTCCTTAAACATAAACTGGTTCAATGGTAGGGCGATACCTCATTAATCCTCTCATTGTCAATGCAATATGTCAGTTAAATTTGAAAGTTGTTGTAGAAGATGCTAGTGTATGGTAACTTCATTACCTTCCTGGAAGGCAATGTGGTAAAAGACTTCCCTTTGGTACTGTAAGTCCAGTTCAGCGCGGAGTCTGACTCTGTGCCAGGTTGGAAAATGTATAGGGGATGATGTGTATGTCCAGTACCATTTGAGATAGACTAGAGGGACAAAACACGGGGCTTAAATCAAGATGAGTAAGATTTTTTTAATACAGGGTTTTATGTTGAAGAGGTGTAGTAACATTTAGTTCTACTTTTGTTATGAAGATATATAATAGGTACTGCAGTGAATTGTGCTGCTCATTTTTAGAGCTGGTGGGAGTAATCAATATGCACAGATTTTTGGGGTGCATTGCCTTAACGCCCCCAACCCCACCCCAATACACACGTACCTCTTTACTTTGATGGCGTGCCTCAGTGTAAATGTAGTAAATTGAGATCTTGAATGGTCAATGCATTCTATCAAACCGCTACATGTGTCTTTGATAGCCTTGTTACGTTATTGACTTCTCACTGTCCTAAGAATGTAGATGTTAATGACTTGTCAAGGCGGTCACTTGTATCAGCTGTCTGCTTACATTATCTGTGGGTTGTTGTATGTTGTAGACAACCAACTGACGAGCACAGCATATGTTTCTCGTTTTATTTTGATTTGCAAGTTTCATTATGTCATTTCACCTCGTGAAACTGTTACCATATGTGCTGCCTCAAGTTGCTTTTGTACAGTATATATGCATGTTTTTGTCTAACGCCTTTTCCAAACATGCTTATACATTTGACAAAAGTATCTCTAAGACACGCACACAGTATTCAGAATATATTGGTACATCATTTAGATTATTTGAATAATGTTACAGATTAACTGAGTTAGAAGTGCTGGTGTCAGACATGATTTGTTTAGATGTAAACAAGAAATAACAGAGAAGAACACAGAGCTATGATGATTGTTAAAGTAGGTCTATGGCAAATCCTGGAGATGGCATTTTGTTGGTTTTGTGCCTCAATGTGTAACTGAATTGTCAATTTATGTGTAAACTTAAGTGAGATTACCTTCCTTCAAATTGTATTCCCATGGAATCAGTCCAGGCAAGGAGACCAGGGGCAAATATGAGTGGACGTCAACACCTAGAGTTGGTTGCCTGGGGGATTCGATGTCCAAGCAGCTGAAATGTCTATGCAACCCACATGAAAAACTGTGACTCCCTGTGAAACTGGGTGTAAATTTGGCATTAACTCCCTGTTTCACTGGTTCAGTGCCTCTGTTCCATGTGCTGCCGACATTTCTACAAGGGATCCAGCATGTGCTAGTGTCATGTAGGAGAGGTGTTGTGTGTGTGAGATGAAACCCAGGAAACTGTTTTGGCTACCGCTGGTGAATGTCTGTGCTTGCGGGCCGGGACGGCAGCAGGCGTTGCTCCAGTCACTGGATATTGCACATCTTATTCATAGAGCAACTGCAGTCTAGTGGCTGGTTGACCTGGGCAGGTATAGAAGCCCTGGCATCTGCCTTCGGCCCACAATGATCAAATGGACTCATACTAAGGAGAGGAGGGAGCGACTGTAAAGGACAATGTAAATAAAATAAAAAACAGTTGTTTTAGATGTCTCTAAAAGAGGCTATAACAGTCATAACATCAGATTTTTTTGTTTTTTTTTACTTTATCAGTATCTCCTAAATGTTCTGGAAAAAAAACAAGCTGAGATAGATGTTAAATTGTAAAAGAAAGGTATATTAAGCAACATTTCCTAGTCTTGATGAAATAAAGACTGACAATATTTAAATGGTTGTGAATGTTTCCGTTGTGTTGTATTCATTCATTCTTTTTTTACTTATAACCTACTAAACTCGCCAAACACCATGCAACACATGCAAGAGTATATCGGGGATGTAGTTAATACGAATCCAGGGGCCCTCAAACCACTAACCTATTAATGTTGATATAATAATTATTATCACCATTATATATCGTTAATAATATAATTTAAACTATTGCTTGTTGCAAAATGTTTAATTCTCCAGATTGCCGTTATATTTCACCCCTATTCATTGTATGGTTCAGTCCAACACGAAGCTCATCGTATTTTGTTAAGATAGACTGGGGGCTGCGAGAGAAGCTGTCTTAACCAGCAGCCTGAAGCAGGTACAGTACCTTCAGAGAAACTTAGTGACGTTGAGTGATAACTTACCTACTGATTTAGGCTACTACGAATGTTGAGAGGTTTTCCCAGGTAGGCTTATGCTGTCATGGCAGTTTACTGCATCTCTAAACTGCTTCTAGCATTTTATATTCGTGGTAAATCCAATGTTACCTCCGCTCACAATATCGAGAGATCTGATGGTCTGTAATGTTGCCCTCCTTTGTAGAAAAATAGAAAGTCTAAGATGACGTAAGCAAAACATGCTCTCCATTCATACTGTATAACAGTGTTTGTGTTACATTAAATATCAAATGATTAGGCTGTTTAGGCATGTGTAGCCTAGTGTGAGCTATTTGATAGGGGATTGGTCTATCGAAATGCGCGCCTCCTGTATCCATTAGCCAACATTTAGTTTGTAATTGAACATAATGCAGAAAGGGTGTATGGATATAGCGTTTGTTTAGCCTATACACAAGAAAGCAAAGATTATAAAACATCTGAAACATTTATTAGGCTATTTTATATGCCTAGAGAGCATGCATTCTGTTTTACTGTAGGCCTATGTTATACGCACTTAGCCTACCTAAGTCGACACAATTTTGAAAATGAATTACGTTGCCTAATCAAATCATAGCATTTTTAGTTTTCATATAGTCCCAATCCCATGGTATTGGTTATTTGGCATCAGTGTTGGGCAGTAACTGTAATAATATACATTTGACAAAAGTATCTCTAAGACACACACATACTAATATAATACAATAATATAACTTTTTTCAGTAGTGTAACTAATAACTATTTCCAAAATAGTAATACTATTACAATTACTAATACAAGTAATGCTGCATTACTGCATTACAAGAACAAGATTTCTGGTCCTAGCAAACTTAGGGTAGACTAATTGAACCAACCTGTCCAATCATCTGGTTTGAAAGTATGTTTTCACTTTGACTGATTGTTAAATGAATTGTTGTTCCAATATAGAGGATTCAATTCCAACATGAGCTGGCTACACAGGTTGTCATTTTTAGGAAGGGGTGAGTAGTGATTGTGAAAGTAATATAGTAATGTAACTAACGTAACACATTACTTTCAATACCCAGAAATAAGTAAAGTATTATTACTTTTTGAAGGAGTAAAAATGTAATATTTGTATACTATATATATATATATATATATATGAGAGAGAGAGAGAGAGAGTAACATTCTTGAGTAACTTACCCAACACTGTTTGGCGTTATATTTAAAGTATATCTCTGTCATGAACAACATCCCTCCGACCGAAATGATTCATTGTCCATCCCGTCATAATGAAGAATCTTTCCTGAGCTGCAAGATGGTTTCTTACACCGGCTAAGTAAAACTGAAGCTTGCAAGAAATATTAATAATAATTAAGAAAGAAATTGTCAGAATGTATATTTCATATTTTAATATTAAACTTTATACTGTAGTGTTTCATCTGTCGCGCCTGTGTTTCATTTGTCACAACTGATTGGTAGGTATACAGATAAAAGAAAACATAAGACTGCCGAAACCCGGGATCGAACCAGGGACCTTTAGATCTTCAGTCTAACGCTCTCCCAACTGAGCTATTTCGGCGGTAAAGCAAGCAAATACCATACGTTGCATTTATACTATATAATAAAAGATTATGTATATATTGTACAGGTTTTTTTATTATACTATTTCAGAAATTAAAAATTGTTGTGTTAGATAAAATTCATAGTGAAAATGGCTGCTGATCGTTGACCCAACATGTTAAAGACTGCGGTCATGTGAGCCGGCGTTCGTGAAAAGGCGGTCTCGCCGTCGTTCAGATGCGAGACTATTAAGTGTGCTGTTACGGTAAATCATACGCAGTTAGCAGGGTAAAGTTGGTTGGATATTCGATATCGGATAATAGCGGACATTCAAAGGCCGAGCTCAGGTCCTTTCCCTTCCGACTTCGTCGCACTATTCTTGGTTTATCAGACGATCCATACACCGGTCGTATCTTAGGGACCGTAAATAAGTGACATTTCAAAATCTTTAAATTCAACAGCTTCTTAAGCACTTGTAGATACCTTAGTCATTTACATATTATATGGCACAGTCACGTGTCTCTTTTTTGATCAATACAATTGTATGTTTAATCATCTCTTCTTGATTCTAATTCTATATGACCATTACCATGATTATTATAACGCCAGCGGGAGATGCTGACAATGACGTGATTAGACGGGATGAGAGAATGATTGAGCACGTTCGGTGATTGGTGTAAAAAACATTGAACTCGACAGTTCATTGGCCTGGCAAAGATGGACCCAAAGATGGACCTCGGCATACTATTGGATAAAATTTTACAGACGTGTGGCTGCAGGTGTCTTGTGTATTGTATCTAGATCAAACATGAGACACGTAAATGTGCCTAGAATTTGGGAATGACTAACCGATGTCTACATTTCCACATATAAATGTCTACATTTCTATAGGCATGAAGTCATACAAAACAACAACCAATAGTAAATGTTGGGCAAATATATTAAATAGTTTGAAGTTAACCTACATCTGTATAATGTAGCTATGCTTATTTTATTATAACTACCTTTTCATATTGAATAGATTCATTTAACACGTATTATGTATCATCTGACCGCGTAGTTCTACGAAAAACTCTAAAAAAGCAACCTGCGTATGATTTACACCGTACCGTAAGTAGTACATATAGGCGCGCAGCAACCTATCTAAACGCCAGCTGGCGACCGTCTTTTCCCGAACGCCGACTCACATGACCGCAGTTGCTAAAGTGACGTAATTTTTGCTCCTCGATGTTGCGCAGTGACTGCTGGGAAGAAAGGTCAAGGATCGGGGTGGAGATAGAGAATGTTATGGTTGTCCGCTGATTCGACAAATGCACGCTATCCGTTGCTCAGACGAGGCTATATATACAATCAGATGTAAATGATATACCGATGGGGTATTACAATTGTAAGTTTCTATTGTTTTTTCCCAGAAAATAAAGCCACAATTGAGTGTAGAAAACGCTAGCAATTAGCACGTTAGCTATTACATTGTTATTGTTGTTGTCGCTGCAATACTACAACGTAGCTAATTGGAAAACAATAAAAGGCTCAAGAACGCGGTATATCCCCAGCTGTAGCAGGGGATCGGCCTGCCTGAGTTATGTTTATGTATGTCCTGGGAAGATGCATGAAAAGTCCAGCAACAACAACCACCGACTATTGGTCGTTCTGCTAATGGTGATGCTCTTTGGCGTCATTGTGCTTCAGTATGTTTGCCCAGGTAGTTCCGACTGCCAGCTGCTGCATATGGGGTCAATGTTTAGGTCGGACGGCAGAAGTAGTGCAAATGGATCAAGAGGTAGCAACAAAATTACAAGTGGGTTCTCAAGGGACCCGTACATTGCAGAGGACGGCGCGCTGACCCGTTTCATTCCTCGCTTCAATTTCACCAAAGCCGACTTAAGCCGCGCTGTAGATTTTAATATCAAAGGAGATGATGTTATAGTTTTTTTGCACATTCAAAAGACAGGAGGTACGACGTTTGGACGTCATTTGGTGAGGAACATTCAACTCGAGAGGCCTTGTGAGTGTCACGCAGGTCAAAAGAAATGTACGTGTTACCGGCCTGGTAAAAAAGAAACGTGGCTGTTCTCCCGTTTCTCAACCGGTTGGAGCTGCGGCCTCCATGCGGACTGGACAGAACTGATTAACTGCGTCCCATCGCGTATTGACACTGGAGAACCACCCAAGACACCCATTCCAAGGTTGGTGAAACATCTACGGGATACATACATTATTCATAATAAACATGTTATATAAATGAAAAAATAATAATATTCCATTAATGAGTTTGGACTGATCAGGCAAAGGAAAGTATGATTGTATTTCCTCCACAGTAGGAACTACTATTATATCACCATCTTACGGGACCCGGTGTGGCGCTACCTGAGTGAATGGCGCCACGTGCAGCGCGGTGCCACATGGAAGGCTTCCAAGCACGTTTGTGACGGGCGTGCACCCACGATGTCGGAGCTGCCTAGCTGCTACGCCGGAGACGACTGGTCCGGGTGTACCCTGCAGGAGTTCATGGACTGCCCCTACAACCTGGCCAACAACCGTCAGACCCGCATGCTGGCAGACCTCAGCCTGGTGGGCTGCTACAACGTCTCCTCCACGAGCGAGGAGGAGCGCTGGGCGGTGCTGCTGCAGAGCGCCAAGCGCAACCTACGAGGGATGGCCTTCTTCGGCCTCACCGAGTACCAGCGCAAGACCCAGTACCTGTTTGAGCGCACCTTCCGCCTGGAATTCATCGCGCCCTTCACGCAGCTCAACGGCACGCGTGCGGCCAGCGTGGAGGTGCCCGCCGACACCCAGCGCACCATCCGGCTGCTGAACCGCTGGGACGTGGAGCTGTACGAGTACGCCCGCGACCTCTTCCTGCAGCGCTTCCAGGTGGCCAGGCAGCAGGAGCGCCGGCGGGCCCGTCAGAGGCGCCAGCGGGAGCGGAGGAGGCTCCGTGGGAGGCTGGCACAGAGACTAGGGAGCCCGCCCGGGCACGCCCAGCGCCCCAGGGACCCTCCTCCACCCACAGGGGGGAAGCAGAGAGGGGACGCTGGCGGAGGAGCGGAGCAGTCAGAGGGGCTGCTCCCACACTGGTGGGATCTGGAGGAGAACCAGACCATGGAGGACTACATGGACAATGTAGAACAGTGGTAGCAGGTGGGATGTTTTTAGTGTGCCAGTTTTAGTTGATGCACATCTTATTTATTGCTTGTATTTATATTTACACAAGTTAAATAATGTGTGATTGACACTTAACAAAAGGCAAGGCTGGTCTAACTGCCACACACTGATGGCTCTAAACAATGGTTACGTTTACATGCACACTAACTAGTATTCCACTATTATTCCGACTATGCCAATATTCTGAATTTGATTGGTCATGTAAACGGCATATTCCTTTTGTATATTCCGAATTATGGTAAATGGACTGCATTTATATAGCGCTTTTCTAACCTTCCGGCCACTCAAAGCGCTTTACAATATTTTGCCTTACATTCACCCATTCACACACACATTCATACACCGATGGCGATGCCAACCACCGGGAGCAGTTATTAGGCCTTTTCCCGAATTTTGCATTTTCCGATTAAGACACCTATGTCGATATTATTCCGGTTTTAGGAGCATGTATACAGCAGATTTTGGAATATGAGTCTCAATTGGGTTTTTACTGCATTTTACAGTATTGGGTCTCTTGCCTGTTTACAGTAAGATATGTGCAGAAACCTTTGGGAAAACATCTTATTTTGTAGCAAAATAGAACAACCTGCTCCAGCCATTCCATTTTCCCATGTATTAGAACATTAATGCAGTTTTAAAACTAGTGAAATTCCTCATTGAGTTAGTTAAATGGCATATATTTAGGACATATAGCCTAATTCAGCTTAGTGTTAGTGGAATATTAATTTTAAGTAGACATTAACAGCTTAGTACAAGGAATATTGTCGTTTTCAGAATGAGGACATAAACCGGAATATTGTGTGCATGAAAACGTAGCCATTGTCTAGATTTCATAAGTGCTTGTATGGCTATCACACAGTTTTTATTTTCTGACTCATAATGTAAACTTAACATTTAATATAAATAACATAACATGGGTGAATGAAACGATGCCACTGGTTTACTACATAATTTATTTCGGGAAAACAAATATGTCTGAAAATCAATTTTAAATGTATTTCAAGTGATTGAAAAGGGTTTTGATACTTACCTCAATGTGTTGCATACTTGCTAATGTTATGTTTATTGT